>JAHHFK020005153.1:0-136076 GCA_024533555.2 Aedes koreicus
AACGGCTTAATCAGGGGTGACTGTTTTATTCAGTTGTTAGGAAATAGGTCTGCAACTCCTGCATTTTCCAAATTATTTCATTTTTAATGATAAGATCATTAGCTCTATCTATTGGACTAATGATTCGATGTATAAATCATGATTGATTACCAATTCATTAATGTCATTTTGAAGATTTACAATATATCATCTAGAAAACCATCAGTTTCCTACCTGCTGAAGAAGTTCGCTCAAATTTTCCCTTTGTGTATTTTGCATTTAATTGCGTGTACTGGAGGGAATGTCTTCATCAGCTCCTTCTCACATCTAGGCTTGTTGCCAGAATGTGATGTTGAACATTGAGTTAAATTTATTTCATGTTTAGATGATCTGAAATCACTATTTATTTTATGTTTCTTCCAGTCATTTGAGGTTGATCTATGCTTATGATTATATTGTCCATCATCTGACACTATCATATGCAATAAAAAAATATGCTTCGGAGCTGTTCAATAGTATTCAACGATAAATAATGCTTCGCTGTTGAGCGGCAGCTATGGCATCACTGTTGCTTTTGAGAGAGCCCATGTTTTTCTTATATGTTCTCTTCTTTCCGTCGTAACGGAAGCCTGTTGTTCTCTTGCATTTGTTCGTTTTTAAACCGAAACATCCCATCTGTCGTCACAGTCGCTTTGGCTAACATTTCCGTGAGAGTAAATGAAATAAGAAATACACATTGCCAATCTAATGATCAATGACAAACTAAAAGTTTGGTCGTGGACGTCTGTCTCATAACCTGCTAGTAGACGAGTTTGTGATCGTAGCAATCGACATGTTTTGGTTGATTGTTTTCGAGAGCGGATGGGTAAAACGAAGGAGCGGGTTGAGGAAATTGACGTTTGCAGCAAATCGTGAACTGGCCTATTTCATTTCGCCTTCGCACACATGCACGGAATCGCTTTTATACAATATTGTTAGTATGTGTACAGATTGCGGAGCTGAAGAAAAGAATTTTTTGATCGGAAAGCATTTCGCATGCTTTTAAAAAGTCCCTGCAATTGTGAAATTTATTCTATGGCTATGAAATTTTCTGAGTCTAATGCTCGTTGCTAAAGGTATGTTCCGATAGATCAGAAGTAAGCAGAGGGATTGACGTCTAAATATTGGCAGTTCAGATTGTAGATTACACACAGCTTCATCAAATGTCCCAGGTGCTGAATAAACTGCTTAAAACCCGTCCCATTTTTTGATTTTGCCTTACAAGCGGACACCAGGAATTATTCAACTAGGAATGTCCTTGGCTTTATTCCCTACTTAGTTATGTTGCATTCTTTTCGAAATCATTCACGACTGTGGAGCATTAAAAATGGTTATCTTGGATAGTGTGCGAATTCGAACCAACTTGTTTTTATCAGCCTAAGGGCATCTTTAGTGGTGGTCTATATTTGGAACAACTTTATACTTGATTTGCATCAGCAAAACTTGAATAAAACCAGCTAAAATAGACCTTTTTCGCGTTCCCCGCACCGGTATTTGTATTTCTGGTTGTTAAACCCACCAGCACCACTACTCATCCTGTCAATCATTGAACATCAGAGATCAGAAGTTTATTTTTTCAGAGACCGGAGATTTTTCACAATGTTTTTGCCATTGGTTTGACCAAATCATTTTAACTGCCAGAAGTGCGTCGTTAGCAGACAACGAAGAATACTTGCTCTTTCGTGTGACTGAAGGTGAATGTGTGAATGCATGCATTTCATTAAAACGCTAACCATGACCAATCCATCAATAAACCGATTGTTCACTTCATTACTTTTCATTTCCGAGCAATCGAAATACTATTTGGAATAGAAATTTGCCATCAAATTAGTCATAAAATCCACAACAGTCACAATTCCGGGAGCGTTCCCATTTCAAAATTGTCAGCATTTTCCAAAAACTGCAGTCACTGTAAAAAAAACTAAGAGAACCATTTGATATTCAGGAATTAAATGAAACGCAATTCGCAGGCATTGGGAGCAACTTTACTTGCTTTACAGCTGAAATTTTACTCATTAATTGGTATTATCAAGCAGCGTGTAGCGTTTTGGAACTGTATTTTTCTTGTTCCAAATTGCCGCAAGAATAGATCAAAACATATACCAGTTTTAAAATGATGCAAAGTAGATCCGGTATAAAACAAAATTTACAACACCGGTGCAGGACGGTGTTTTTGCGTTTGGTCTAAAAAAATAAATCCACGATTTGGACCACCGTTGAAGATGCCCTAAGGTCGAATGAGTTCGAGTCCTTTCCCCATATAAACTCTAAGTTAAATCAATTATCACTTTACGTTTATTGGAACTAAAAATCATAGCTTTATCAAAAAGAACCAGGTTTGAATTGCGGATCCAAGCATGCTCCAGAGGGGCGAATTTTTTGCTCGAATTATCATGCATGAACAGTTTTGTGATTTTTGCTCAGCAAAACACGAAGTGAGAGGAACTCGATCCTACACTCAGGCAAATACACTTAAGAATTTCAAAAGGTTTAACTTATGAACGATGCTTTGGAATGGACGAATCCAAGTTTAAAAAAGAAGAAGACAGTGAGTGGAGATAACGCTGACAGCGTCCATGTCAAAGTATAGGACGAACATTTTTAAAAGCTTCTTAAAAATTCGAATGAAATTCTAATTAAAAGCAGTTTATTGTATGATAGATTAAATATCAAAAACTACTCAATGAAGACAAAAATAAAACCAAAATAAAAACAATGCCCCTATTGTCCAGTTTTGTATACTTCATCCATCATACCCCAGACAAAATCGTCAAAGACCAAAAAAATAATTCTGGAGAACTTTGCGAAATGGGCAATATGCTTTTGTAAACAAACGTTTAAATCGACAATTTCTCACGAATAAAAACTCAATTTCTTAAACTAAGAACACAATCGGGTAAAAAAAATCTCCTGCTAGCCAACTGTGGTCTTAATTTTTCAAATTGAGCTTTTATTCGCTAAACACCGTCGATTCAAATGTTTGTTTACAAAAGCAGATTCACCCATTTTGCAAATTTCTCGGATTTTAATGGAGCTGTAACTTTTACTTTCGGAAAAATATTCCGCTCGATTATTCCGTAAGTGAAGGTGACATTTCATTCTATGCAGATCAATTGTCAAAATTCCGCTTGGTAATATTGAACAAAATTCCGTAACCTCTCTACTTTTTAGGTCGATACTGGCCTTTAAAACGTAAATTGCCAGGTTGCTAACATCTATCACTACCGACGGGAAGGTAACAACTCCCTGTATCTGTTTCTGGTGCTATTTTGTTTGTGGGAGCCAGCAGATCCCAGAAAAATACGCTAGAAGTCATTGTTTACAATTGTTACTTTCGACCTTTTGACGATTTTGTCTAGAATATAGACAATTTCTTACACGCTCATTCAATTTTGCTCTTTAGTCTGTCCATTTTACTCACTTTTGTATTTTCAGCTAAATGTCAAAAGTGAGTAACATTTTTTTATAAAGTGAGTAACTTTTTGCCCCGCCATTATAACTTTTCTCACTTTTGCGTATTACCTTTTCAATTTTGAACCCACTTGAATCGACAACACCGGTCATCTATGCGAAATTTCTATTTCTGCGATGAAAATGGAGCAGGTTGCAGCAGCGGCACATATGGAAACATTCCGCCAACTCAAAGGTATACATCACAAAATTGAAAGACAGTGGGTAAATCAACCTATAAGATAACATTTTTAAATCATCAAAATTTTCGCTGCCACCTTCAAAATTGCAGAACAATTGTACAACACTCAGCAAAATAAACTTTCGATATTCATAAGATTGCATTACGATTATTTTCTACAAGAAATCGTTATGAATTTCATCAACTTTCCTTAAGAAATATAATGATGTTGAAAAAATAAAAATTTGCAGCAACCTGGGAGTCAACTAGGGCTGTCCGTCAACCACTAGTGTATATCAACACTTGTAAACAGGTAAGCTTAAATGTGAACAACAACAACGTCGTGTAAAACAAAATCTGTTCATAAGTCAACCTTATGAAATTCAAAATCCATCGTTCATAAGCTGAACCTTGTGAAATTTTAAGATTATTTGGCTGACTGAAGGTTATGTGACGGAACCTCTGGAACCGGTATAGGAACCACTTGGTAATGATGCAGTTGACCGGAGGTAAAAGACGCATAATTTCCAAAGGGTTGTTTAGTGAGTTCCGGCGCACACGCGCGCAGGGTGGGGGGCGGGGGCGGGGGGAGACCGCCGGGGGGCCACAACGACCAGCTCCGGCGAAGTGACAATATTGGGTGAATAGGAAAGTAAACGGGGCCCCGGGGGGCCCGGGCAGAGGCCGTTAAAGGGGTGGGGAAGGGGCGGCCACCATTGGCTAACTTGGACCCACCATTGGTATTTGGACCCACATTAAGGTTCCGCGAATTTCGGGCGTCCGGGGGGGTGTTGGGGCCGGCGTGCAATATATAAAACGCCCTGATCCCCAACCGGCTTTCACCAGGCTAACGCGGGAGAGAACTCCGCGGCGTCCGATCACCAACCCCCACGCAAAAAGCCATAAAATTATGAGTAGAACTACTTCGGTAGAACTTGGGTTTTGACCCGGTTTCGCAGCTTTGAGTAGTTTCAATTTTTATGATTTTGGGTTAGCTTTACTCAATTTTGGTTAAATCCGAATGAGCGTGATAAGGGTTTGTTGAGAGAAAGTTCTGCTGTGAAGAATCGTTTGAAATTGCATGCGTTTTTCTCAGCTAATCATCATATTGCTGTGAAAGCAATTCGGAAAACGCAGATTTCGAAAGCTGCAGTGATTCGGCTGGACTCCGTTAAAAACACAAAGGGTAAATTCATTCCTAATCTATATTTCGACATGGAGTTTTCATTTGGGCCATTGTCGCAAACGTAAATAATGGCTTCTTCCGCAAATTTCTTGATAATGCAAACTCGCTCAAGTAAACTAACTACCACTTCTATTGTAATGGGGAACTCCTCTTCTGTACAATCATCGTGGTAATCCACTATGATAAAGTTAGTATTCTCGAGAAATTTCCGGAAGAAGCCATTGTTTACGTTGCGACATTGGCCCTTATGAAAACTCCATGTCGATTTGTTTACAATATATCCGGATTTTTACGATTCGTCCATTTTTTTTTTTTTTTTAGAATCCAAAAACGGATTCTGAGAAACGAAATATTGAGATTGCAGGGAAAGAAATAAAAAAGGCACTTGTCATCGAATATAAGTGATAGTTGCAGGAAAACAGTTCCTCTGTCTTACTGATTTTTCGAGTTGTAGTTTGCTTATTACCGACTTACCAGGTCTATTGCCGACATACCAGGTCTACGATGCATCATAATAAAGCAACCCAGACTACTATAATCCGTACGGTGAACCGGGAAGTGCAGACGATGACTGAGACTAGCTGGGCTAAAAGGAAACGTAGTCCTTCCAGGGATAATCGCAAGGAAGAGGGGTGGTGGTACGCAAGAAATAATTCAAGGGAGCGTCGACGAGATCGGTCCCAAATGAAATCTACCTTGCCGAGGTTTGAGAGAGAATCGAAACAGGATCGAGAGCATGTAAGAGAACGAAGAGGCCGTGTGTCATGGCAAGGATTGATCAGGCGGTCGGAACTGGATAAATATTTCCAAAAAACATCATGCAGCGGAAACCAACTACCAGAAGCAAGGCAGAACACGCTTCACACTTCCAATTCGGAATTGTGGGATGCTGAGTTGCCGGAAAGAAAGAAAAATCGCATTCAATCAAGTCCGATTGCAAAGGCCCAGCACCCACTGACGCTAGAGATTGTTCCACTAGAAGCAGGTCGAAAACACAACGGTAACAGTGAATCGGAAAATGATAGGATACCTTCCTTCAAGACTGTGATTGCGGAACAGCAGATGCACGAGGCTATGGGAATATTTGTTTCGGGCGGTGAAAATAATGATTTCAATCACGGCAGGTTGGGTAATTGGATGCACAATAGAGCTAGCATAATCGATTTTTGTTTTTTTTCTTCTAGTTCTTCATCAAATCTTTCAAAGAGGCTCGAGACTGAGGCAAAAGAAAACGGGAGAAGAAAGGAAGCCAAGACAATAGACGACTCTCTCCGTTATGGTAAAAAGAAGCTATGTATCAAGTGTCAAGCGCGAAAGAAATCTGAAGAAAACGATATTTATTCAAAATCGATAAAAAGGCTGGAGGAGCTTTTTGGTATGGCCGACCATAATGATGATGGTGTCCAAGGGGTGACAATGAAATCCGGTAATGCAAAACAGCCAAAAGGTGCCAGCGAATTTAGCAAGAAGAAAGTTTACATGGAAGAAATAGACGATACAGGGATAACATGTTCGGAGTCGACTTTGAACTTGGATACGCCGTACCATTCTAAAACACCATCAACCGATATTCCCAGGAAAGCTGATTCTCTTGAAAATGCATTACAAAAAGAATTCCCTTCCAAGGAAGAACAAGTTGCTTCTATCGAACAAGATCAGCCTTTCGAGAATGTTTTACCAATAACAATAGATGATTCAACGGCGAAAACAGATTCCTCTGAACAGGTCATTCAATTGAAAAAACCCAAAGTTGTTGTCTTTTCCAACAAGTACAACGAATATATAGTTGAGGACACCAACGAAACGGAAACAACCATTTACGTTACGCGAAAGAAAAAGAATAAAAAACGAGTAACGGAAGCCCGAACGTCAGTGTAATGAGCTGTTGAATGGTTTTTTTTTATTTAATTTATCTTTATAAGTTTTTATCGATTTATATAATTGATGTATGTACCATCTACGCGAAGAAAAAAGACTAAGAAACCAGTTTACGTTAGTCATAACGTAAGTGTAACAAGTTTTTAAATTTTGAAGTTTTTTTTTATTATTTATGTTTTGATCTTTTTATATAATTGACACGACTCATAAGAACCTATAAATAATAAATTACTTATATTTAACAAGAACTCTCAATCAAATCTACGTGGTCTGTCTCATTCTTCAGGATTTTTTTTAATAATCAAAAATGTTAGAGAAATAAAATACAGGCTAGAGAAATGTTCTAGCAACTTTCGACCAACAATGTCTAACTTTGAATGCAAACAAGTATACCATCGAACACAAATTCTCCTTAGTAACCCAGTAGATGTTAACCGACACGGCTGGTATGCAAAACTCCTAATATTTGACATTCTTTAACACAACCGTCCGGACATTCCGCCAGGAAGACTACAACGGAATTCACATACCTACCAACCACCGGCAAATGCAAACAACCGCTGCTATGGGAATAGGACAACAACGCTGCATGAAGCCGCCCGGAATCGGTGGGAACGCTTTGCCACTAAATTCCATTATTGCCACTGCGTTCAGATTGTTTTAGTAACGCGCGGTGCAACGATCCCGTCGGCGTCGGTTGCGGCAACAGCAAGTTCAAGGCTTGCAGTGAAAAGAAATCTGTTTGAATTTCGCTCTTTTCAAATTAAGTGAACCAAAGGGTAAAACACCAAAATATACAGGCCAAAGAAGGCTAAGTTTCCTAATTAATCACATGCAATTAGTCCTGTATGTAGAGCAGGAACCAGAAGTGTATCGTTTTTTTTTCTACGAAAACAGTGCGCTAACGGGTGGTCAGAAGATCTGGAGCAGACGATTTTGTCTCATTAGTATTAATTAATTCCAACCGGCGAGGGTCGCAGCAGAATCGAAACGACCAGGGAAAAAATGCACCCAACCAAAACATATAACTTTGTCGATCGGAACAGTGCTTTAGTTCAGAGACGGAAACAGATGAAAAGAATGAAGTGCTACTCGTTATTCGGAAACTAATTGCGGAATATATATTCTACGAAAATAACCACCCAGTGTGGAAGGGATAAATAGCTGGAGTTGATTAGCCTGAGCTTTCATTGGATTCTACGTCTCGATCGAATCGACGATGCATACTGATTAGAAGCTTTTCTTTCCTGATGCGTTGTAAGGAAATAGAGGTCACTGGCTTTGTTGTGACTGACGAAGCTGTTTCTTCCAGCGAGGAAAATACCGAGTCAGTAGCAGGAGTTGACCTAATTCTTCGTTTTCTTGTATCCATTAGGAATTTCCAACCTCATACTATGCCCAGCAGTGTCTGTCAGGAATTCCATTCATTAATAATTGCCTTTCGAACAAAGAATATGGGTGGCGTAGTTGAAGGCTTATAATATAGGCATAAGGCACTCGATAGCAACCGATTTCGTTTGATGTGTCATAACCTGTGATGAGAAAATTCTTATGATTCAAGTGGTGGTGTGGCTAGGTTCGTTTGCAGGCATTTGATTGCGTTCTTTGAATTTTTGTAGGTTGCAAGGGAATGTGAACTTGGCGATAACCTTTAAGTGGCCTTTGGCTGGTCTGATGGAACTTTGAGAACCGGTATACATCCGATCTGCGCATAATTGTCCGATGTTACAATCCGCAAAAAAAAATCAAAAGTCTTTTTAATTTGTCGTCCCCTGATTATACGTGCTTGGTTGGAATGTTTCTACTTCTACTACTTGGATTTGTACATCCTGCATGGATTTGCCTGCCGCCCAGCTTAGTGTTCCCTGAAGCACTCCACAATAACAGACCTTATTTATGTTTTCCAATTCATTTATATGGTCGGTTCTGATATCGTTAGAAACAACTTAACAGAGCCGAAAAAAAAAAATGCATACAATGTTGTATTAATACATATAATAGGGCTGAATGTCTTAGGGATGGTCAACTTTTCAGTGCGTCAAAGTTTGATGCAGTTGATGGGTAAGTGTCCACGATTCATACATTCTATTGGAAAATTATATGAATGATTGTCCAAGCAGGGGGAGGGGGTCGTCAGAAATCGGACAAATCTAGTTAGACGGAGCCTTCTTAATGTCCGGAATAAACGCAGTACCGACATCGCATCTGATCACTCCCTCCTAACGACGATATTCGCCTACACATTTCACGGATCCAGCAACGGGAGGAGAGGCTCGGACGGCGGTTTAACACACGCCGACTAGAAAATCCAGCTTCCAAAAGATCGTTCGTTGAGGAACTTGAAACTCGAGTAGCGGATGTTCCGGATGGTGGCAGCGTGGAAGACCAGTGGAAGTTCATCAAGAATGCGAGACAAGTGAAAATAAGCTGGGCGAAAAGAGTGAGTCCCTGATGAAACCTGGAGGAAGATTGAGGAGCGTAGAGAAGCAAAAGCCGCGGTAGAGTGGGCGAGAAGCAGCCAAACACGAGTTCCGTCAACGGTATTAAACTCTAGAGAAGGAAGTAAAACGGTGCTTTAGATGGGATAACCGAGCGTGAGTGGACTCTCTGGCAGAAGAAGGACGGAAAGCCGCAACAACTGACGATATCCGCCTCCTCAACGATATTAGTTTATGCCTAAAAAGGTTCTATGCAAAAATGCCTAAAAAGGTTAAACGTCAAAAAGTGAATAAATTTTAGACATTTGCAGCATGTGAAAGAGATTAAAAATTATGTATTTTTTGAATGTGAATCTATATAGAAACTAGTCACTTTATGAAATGAAAATGAGATAAACTCAGCGCCAATATCTCAAAAGATTGGATCTGCTTTTTTGCAATCAACGACTTTCCCTATCGATTTATTGCAAAAATCCACACATGCAAATAAATACACCATAAAGGCTGGTTTACAGTTCAGGAAAAGCAAAAGTGCTTTTCTATGGTCCTCACCGGATGAAATTAAGATCAAACACTAACAATTTTCACCTGGCTAAACATTCGTTTGATTTAACCATGCCTGCGATTGAAGTCAACCATGATGGTGTTGATATCAACATGAGGTCTGTCAAATATACCACAAATGTTGAAGGCTGTACCATAAACGTAGTAAATTTGACTGAAATTTCAAGGTAGTTTTGAAAATAGGCATAGTCGGGAAAAATTGTAGTTTTTACAGCATGATTTTTTTTTCAGAGTAGTATTCATTTTGAAATTCAATGCTTTCTGAAAGAAAGAACTGACACAAATGAAAATATGCAAAACCTTCACTCCCGTTTCATTTATCTCAATTTTTGAGTAGAATTGTACACTATCTATTTTTCTCTCAATAAAAAGTTACTCAATATTTGGAAAAAGTGGATATACTTAATTTTATGAGTAGATCCACTATTTTACGAAAATAGAGTTATATTTCCGTGAGAGAAAAAGAGATAGTATGCAATTGTACTCAAAAATTGAGTAAAGTAAAACAGGAGTGTGATGTGCAAAACTAGCTCGTCATCGAGTGTGGAGAAATGTGGAGAAACGTCAATTGGAAAATTTCCCGAGTCAAATCCCGAGCCAAATCCCGTTCAAAATCCCGTGGTGCTTTTCCCGAACTGTAAACCAGCATTAAGGTAGGGAAATGTTTTTCTTGTAGGTGGGGTTGTTGGTTTGAGGAGAAAGTTTTCATCCGAGAAAGGGGGGGTATAGTAAGTGTAAAAATTATTTTGGGGAGGGGTTAGGAGGGGGGGGAGAGATAAGAATTGTGTATATTTAAAATTAAAAATATAATTTTATTTAATGATTAAGTGAATTAGTGTTGGTTGATATTTTTTTTTTTTGACGTAGGACTACGTCTGTGTTTTCAATACTGGGGTACACGTTCGAATTGCGAAAATTTGGAGCGTCACGAAAAATATATAGGTTTTGAACGTTAATAACTAAGTCATTTCACGATCGATTTACAAAATGTTTTCACCAATCGATCGGGACATTTTCTACGCTTCGATTCCAATATTTAAATCTATTGATTTATAACATTCAACTATTGAAATTAACGCAAATATAAGGTAATGTCTTATAATGTCGATTTTTTCAGAGTAAATTTACCAAATACACAGTACTTTTCTAGCACAGATTTCATATTTAAGTAACGAACGTCTCCTAGGCAGCCATGAATGTTATATAACGGGTACACCTTCGCATTTTGAATTAGTTTTTCGGTGGTCGTGGAGCTGTGCAGAGTAGGATCTGCAGTTGGATCGTAGCCGGCAGCAGCACTGGCGAGCAGTCGTTGCCCAGAGAGGCGTTGGTGCAGTTGGCTATTGTTGCCGATGCTCCCGTCAACCTCGCTGCGAGAAACATGGCTGCTGAAGCCTACGATTTGGCGGGAAAAAAGCCGCCCGTGACAACGAGACAAGAATCAACTATCCCACGTCACCTGAAGATGGCCACCCGCAACGACGAGTAGCTGAACCAAGAATACCAAGAAGAAAGCCCAAGTTCAATCGCGAACCATGTTTCTCCCCCATCAACTAAATCCGTCCTTTTCAGGACGACCAAATCAGTTTGCCAACTAAAGAGTTTGTTTGGTGAAAATTTTCTCTTGTGCTGTTTCAAATTAATTTCAATCACCGCGCCCCGGCTGAACATAGCATTAATTAAACGCCGCGTCCCGGAGTAAATGACAAAGAACGTTGAACAACCAACGAACGAAATTCTAGAACGGATAATTCGAACCGAACTGCGACACTTCAGACCGACCATGTGGTTGAGTTCGTTGTAGTTCCTAGTTGTGCATAGCGGATTAGTTGCTGGCGGTGGCAAGCAAATTAGAAATGTTTCGGTTAAGAAAATCATCCGTCTAGCGTGTAATAATTAAAACTAATTATTGTGGCACAATAGCTAAAGTTCGTCCCCTTTGATGCAATATGTATCACATTGCCTTCGTTGGTACCGCCTTCTTTCGTGCACTAGCATCCGACGCCATTACCTAATAGCTCTTAGCAGTACATTTTGATTCAGTCTTACGACAGTCGTGGAGCTGCGCAGTGGCTGGTGGCTGTAGGATCGCAGTTGGCGGCAGCAAGCACCATGGAGGGTGTACTGGCGAGCAGTCGTTGCTCGGAGAGGCGTTGGTGCAGTTGGCTGTTGTTGCCGATGCTCCCGTCAACCTCGCTGCGAGAAACATGGCTGCTGAAGCCTACGATTTGGCGGGAAAAAGCCGCCCGTGACAACGAGACAAGAATCAATCATCCCACGAGATGAACCAAGAAAGAAAGCCCAAGTTCAATCGCGAACTGTTTCTCCCCCGTCAACTAAATCCGTCCTTTTCAGGACGACCAAATTAGTTTGCCAACTGAAGAGTTCGTTTGGATGATTTTTTTCTCTTGTGCTGTTTGAAATTTCCATTACCGCGCCCCGGCTGAACATGGCATTGCTTTAAACGCCGCGTCCCGGAGTAAATGGCAAAGCGCGTTGAACAACCAATGAACCAACAGATCCATAACTATCTTCTACGCGTTAGAGATAGTGGCCATCGCGAACTACAACCGGGGCCGTATCATAATTAAGAGCCACCAAATGCTTTCTAAAGAGTGTACAATAGAATTTTCTTGGCCCTTTTCAGGACTGACTTAAATCAATTAGCGGATGGCCCTGACGTGTATGGGAATTCGATTGCTGCGTAGTCCTACGTCAACTTTGCGTACAACCCCATTGGGCTGTCCCTTATAGTTTTTACAGATTCAATCAACATGCCATTTGTTTGCTTCACAATTTCACTTTAAGCTTTGGAGAGAACTTGGAACAACTCAGTTGTGTTTTGGATATGAATACCCGTTCCTACTCGGTGGTTCACTATTTCCCAAAGATTTTCTAATGGGTTGAGATCAGATGAGTAGGGGCCATCTACTGTAGCACTTCAGTTTCGTGATCAAGGAACCATTCATGTTTTATTGGTACCTCCAAATTAGCGGCATTTCCTCTTCGGCATTAGGTAACATCACACCCTTAACTGTCTCATCAATGCGATGAAGAGGTCCCATGCATACTTTTTCTAATGGAGCATCCTCAAACCATGAAGCTTCTCCCACAATGTTCAACGATCTTCTTGTAATATCGTGGATTCAATCGGGTACTAATCATTTGATTACTAAGGAACATTTGAGAACGCGAATAAGTGCGAATCACTGTATTCCTTGATTTAACCGTTCTTCCAAAGGAACTTGACTGTTCACTAATCGGGTAGTAGTGTGGTCTACAGGATCTCGAAACCGATTCTCTGCCACGGATGGTGAAATTTTTATTCCTGTATGGGGTATGTGTATGATTTTACTTGTAGTTAATACCAACTGAATTTGTTTTAATATTTACCAGAAGGATAGAATTCTGTTATACACTGGATACATATCTGCTCCATTTTTCACGTTAAGCATGGGTCTTTGTCTGCTTGGAGTTTCTTTATGGCTCTGTGAATAGCTTCTTGGGGCGGCCCTTTGGTGTTCTTGAGACATTTAATGTGTTAAGAATTAGTTTCCCTTTTAACCAATTCGAGTTCGTTGTTTCAAACCGGTCTCGATGCCGATCGCTCTTCTTCCACAAATTGTTGAATTTCGAAACAAATCTGGTAATCGTTTTCTTTACTACCGTGATATTAATCTCACAATGGGAACATTTTTTTTATTACATTATAGCGGTTACGCCCTTTCCTTGCATCAAAAGTTCAACTAGTTCCGAGGATGTGATGGATATTTTTAGATAAAAAAAAATCATTCTCGATCTAAGTATGTCGCAGATCCTCCCCGCAAACAGACGTTCAAGCTGGAACAAAACAATTGAAATTTGTTGTGTAAAATTTCAAATCTAATTACGTTGGAATCATCTTGCACAGTAGCGCGGTAGCGCCGCCTAGTCAACTTATTGCTACATTAAATCTGACAGTTTGTCTGGCAACCCATTTTTTCCTTTCCAATGAAAACAAATCTATTCGTTGAAAACAGCATGTTTCGATAGCAAAAAAGCCTATTATTTTTACATTTTTAAAGGCTAGAGCACTACCATCTTCCAAAAGTTTGAGTGTTTTAATAAAAGGAAAAATTTTCTTAATCATAATAGGCCACGGAAAAATCAAAGCAAAAAGTTACAGCTGAAAGCTTATTTAAGACTGTAACGTTTGCATTAAAAAATGGACTTTTTTCGGATGGTGATAAAAAAACAAGCTAAGACAGATAATTGCTTGTGATAAATTTCCCATGGAAGGTAATTATTTAAGCTTACATGCAAAAAAATTCTACGCCCTTGCGAGCGGCTTTCCAGCAGTTAACCTGAACATTCGCCATGGCGGACGAAAACATGCGTGTAGGCATGTTTTTGAGTTCTTTCTTCGTTTTATTTATCAATTCCTTCTCAGTTTTCGCGACAAAATTGTTGTAGTAGATGTTACGCTTCAGGTTGGCCCAGAAATTCTCGATGGGACGCAGCTGGGGGACGTTGGGCAGGTTCGCCGACTTGGGTACCACATCGATATTCAGCCGCTCCATCTCTTCCAACGATCGCTTCGAGTAGTGGGCCGACGCCAGTTCCAGCCAGAACACCGCGTCTTCGCCCTTATGGTATTTCTCGATGAACGACGCAACTTTCAGCAGGCATTTCGTACTATAAATTTCCCCGAGCGAAAGAAGAGCGGCTTTGACATCCCTTTCTCGCTGATTGTCAGCCACCTTCTTGGGGAACTTGGTGTGTGAAATGAACTTCACCTCGGAGCTCACTCCCTTCGTGGGGGAAGTAAAATACGAAGCCGTTTTTTGAACGCGCTCACTTCTGAACGGAGTTGCTTCACTGTTTTTGCCATCACGGTTAGAGTTCGACTGATAGAGCTGTCTGCTGACTCATGGGTTACTATGATTGATGCTGCATGGGTAGTTTCGTCAGTGCGGGTGAAGGTATACTACCCATGACAAATCGGCAATTTTTGTCCATTTTTTTTAATGCAAACGTTATTTTCACCGAAAACTATAATTCTTTGATTTACACCCACCTAGTAATAACCAATGGCCCCCCATATATTATAGCATCAACATTTTTAAGTGAACGTATATAATCATGTCACGGCATTTGACTTTCAAAATGTTTGCGCTATTTTGAGCTACAACATTGAAACATTGCATGTGTTGAGCAGTAAAACGCTTTTATCATTTCAGTTTTAAAGATAGCGTATTGCTGTCTTCTGAAAAGTTGTGTGTTCAAGTAAAAGAAAAAAAAAACTTTCTAGAACATGATAGACCGCGAAAAAATCAAAGATTAAATGTAGAGCTAAATAATCAATTTGAAGGGGGTTTCCATAAAAAAAAGCTTCATAGGGTAGAGAACGGATTCAGCTTCCCGGGACCCTATTTCAAGCACGTGGTAAACGGTAACCTACATTACTTATTTTTGGCAGTATGATGCTTCATTAGATGAAGCATCATGATGCGAAAAATGAGCGTTGTAAGTTATCATTTACCCCGTGCTTGGAATAGGGTTCCGGGGGGCTGAAGCCGTTTTTTTTTAATCTTTATTAAGGTGACTTTTAGCCACCTGGGCTAGTTCGTCACCAAAGGGCTGAAACCGTTCCCTACCCTATCTCAAGAAAAAAAAAACAAGATAGCAAATTTGTGTTTTCAGCAACGTTTATTAAAATTGCGAGTACTAAAATTTAGTAAAATCTTTCAAAATCGTAGAACATCACACAAAATTAAATCGTGCCCTGATGAACGTAATTTAAGAACGACCCCTTTTTAGATGAGCTTCAATCTTACCAAAAACCTATTTGAAGACACCAACTAGATTACACGTCATCTAAGTGCACTTTTTATTTGATTCCTGAAAATCGCCTTGAACGGCCGACACTACGTAGGAACTTGCCATTTTGTTTTGCCGAGCAGTAGACTTGTTAAAATTGGCGTTTTTAGTTTATGATACAACCATTACAGCTTGAGAAATCGTTAGGTGTTGACTTTAAATAAATAAATAAATAAATATTATTTATTCAGGGTGTGGATTCAAGACGACAGCTGCAAGAAATTTTGTTGATAACCTTCTGACGCATTCCATATGACTTCCCATTATTTATAGAACGCTTCTAATCATGGTATTTAAATTTACAACGTCGAGACGATCTGTCCCTACTAATTTTCTCCTAAACATACATTCCATTCACCATTTCTTACCAAGACGTCTTTCGTACAAGGACAACGTCTCCACTTCTGCAGGCACAAACACAAAGTCACATTTCCCACCACTCGAATCAGTGCCATTCAAATTTCCCTCAACGTTTCCACCCTTCACTGTAAATACGATTCTTACGTATCCCCAAGTTAACCTCGCGTGCAACAGGAACAGTAAAAAAAAAAAAGACGAACAAACACACAAACCACAAAGTGCCACCTCCCGTGTTACCGCGTGCGAAGAACTTCGTATACTAAGCTTTCGGAACCACTCCACTCGGTCGAGACAGGACTTTTTCTACTGGAGCTCATCGCCCCCTCTTGCCAGTAGTAAACTGACCTCACGAGGACTAACAACAACTCATGGACTAGAAACGAAGAACCAATCGGTAACAGCAAGTGCCAGTGTAATGAATGTGATTAAAAACTTCTCAAATGTTCCTACTCGAAACCATAACATACTACCTTAAGTTAAATTTTAACAAGTTATCCTTTCACGACACATTCATGTGAAAAAGTGCTATGTTTGTCTGCTTAGGAAAAATTCAAACCTGTTAATTTGCATGGTGAATTACGTTCGTTACTCACACTCCAGCTACAACCTAGAAGTGAAACAGTGAAGTGGAAAACATTTTGCATCGGTTTTGCAGCACAGCTGGAACGAATATGGAAATTCCAGGTGCGATACACACGGGAGAAAAGAAAACTGGGACAACAGGATCAAGCACCCTGGATTGCAAACACGGAAAAGCTCGTTGATTGTTTTGGAAGGGGTTTTATTTTGGAGTTCATAAACGTGAATTGAAATAGCTAGATCAAGTGAAAGTAATGAATATTAATTCATGGAAGCGCGATAGTGAATGCTTCTAAGTTGGTGTTCGAAGTGCAATGGGCTGTACTGTAATTGTACAATATATTTGAATTTTTGGTTCGTTCGTAGTAAACCACGTACCATTTGAGAATGCAAATTTTAAATATCATAATTTAAGATGGATAGTGGGCTTACAGAATTAGCTGAAGAAAAGAAAGAAGAACTAAACTAAAAGTAGATGATAATACGTTTGAATACAATCTCATGCAAAGCTGTGTACTGTGGGAAGTTCTAACTGTCTCGTAAAGAAGTTCTGTTTTCGAAATGCATTTAACAGTGAAAGTCTTCTTTTTTCTGTCGGCTCTCAATGGAGTGTTCCATGCCCCTTCAAAACAAAGTACCTATATTTCGTCCATGCAAACAAGCAGCATCATCGGGCGAAGGAAACATGCTTGTGCAAGAACTAAACGGCTTATGAATGTAATCTAAATTTAATACCGTTGACCTAAATTCTCTAACAAATGAATTCACTTAGTGACAGCCTAAATTTATCAGCAACAACTCGGTGAAAATGCTCGTAGGGGCAACATGAACCACCTAAGACTTGTCCTTATGAGCAAATATTGACGTCTGATAACTTTACAATATTTTGGAGGAACCTTAAAACATGCACGGGTAAAAATCCACACATATTTCGACAAAGGTGTTTCATTAGGGTCTAACTGACAAACGTAAACAATGGCTTTTTCAGCGAATTTCTCGTCATTGAAAACTTTCCTAATCAATTCATTTCGAAGAGGAAGAGTTGACCTATCCGATAGAATTGGAGGCTTACATGGGTAGCCTGTGTGCCACGAGAAATTTACAGAAGAAGTCATTGTTTACGTTTGTCAGTTTAGCCCTAATGAAAAATCTTTGTCGATTTGTTGGCAAAAAAAAACATGGAAAATTCCACATAATATTAATTTGTTCACACAAAAATAGAACATTATACAAATATGAAGTTTATGTGGCAAATGGAAAGTATGTGATGCCACACATAGTGGTTATTTGTACACGTAGGAAGTATGTGTGGTTACAAATAGATATCATTTGTTTATCAAATTGCAAAAATGCATGTGTGGGACACATAGATATTATCATTGCTTTTTTATAAGTGTGTCTCACCGTAAAAATTGTATCATAACTCCATTCAGTATTCGAGATATTCACAACAACATATATTTTTTGCGTAATGGCAAAATGTTATTCCATTTTCAACTTCGGAATAAACTTTATGACAAGCCACTATCATAGACTATTTCGTGCACAAGATTGCATTCATAATTGATTGAATTTAAAATGAAACTGATTTTTTCAATACTACTCCCAATGGAGCAGACCGATCATACCTACTTGGACTCCTTTTGCTTGCGATCTACATTAAAACATTTTTTTTTTAAATCCAATCAAATATTTTGAACTGGCCTAGATTTTTTTTTTTATTTCATTACTTCCTCCATGATACTATTTTGTATCATAACATAACATTTCAAATGGTGGCTCATGTAGCCCCGTATGCCAGTCCGTATTGTCAGACAACAAAATAATGTTCTTTTAGAAAATGTGTTTCAATGTGATTTTCACATGATTTTATTGATGAATTTCTCACAAAATATAGAAGGTAGGACTCCAAAGTTTCTCTTATTTGAAAGTTGTTTTAAGAAGGCTTTCTATACCTTAGACAACGTTTTTCTTTAGGTGTCTCATATTAAATGTGTTTTGAAAATTTAGGGCAAATTAATTCAACCTCAGAGCTAACCTCTTTTTTTAACAATTTGAACCAACGGTACTCAAATAAGCGTTATATTCATAAGACGTATAAGCTCTGGAAACAATTTCTAGGAGTTATAGTTACTTTATCGCTAGCAAGTTCATTCAATCCCGATTGTTTGTGAATTCCTTCATGATCGCTGAGAGACGTCGCCATAACAGTTATGTGGGGGCCTTGTTTGCGGTGCTCCGCAGCCTGATTGCGCGATAGTTGCAGGAATCCAGCTTGTCTCAATATGAAACACGATAACTTTCCTTCCAATTTGTCGGTAATAATTCCTCATCCCAAATTGTGGTTGTTACCTACTGGCTCGATTATATTAGGGTGACATTCCTGCCACATGTGCTGGTCCGTCGCTGACAGCCTTGCTTGGTATGGGGCCAAGCTTAGAAGCTATGGTGTATTGTAATCCTCAGCATCCCGAAATGCTGGGTTTGGCACATTATCATTTTTCGTTTTCCTAGATCAGTTACAGTATTAACTTCGTTATTGTCGTTAAGGTGCCCTACATAGTACGCAATCGATCTTATGACACTCGTTTGCTTTGCATGGGGTTCGCTTCACATATTCTTGATTATAACAATCGCTTTATATAGTTGCGGTATGAAGAACTGACCACTTTTTTTTTCGTCGAATATATCCGGATATGGTTAAAATATTGTCCTTAGTTCTCAATGAAACCAGCATATTTTTTTTTAGTGGCAAAACAGTTTTTTAGAATATAATCCAAATAAACAAGCAAACGTTTTCGAAAACCGCTTATGAACTCCCGCAATAAATAACCACCTAACTCACCAACCGATACAACTTTTCCGCTCGCAATGCTATCAAAAAGGAATTAACATTATTAATTGCAAACTTTTCGCTTTCTATCCCGTCCCGAATCTCAAATAATACATCCACACACTTGCTCCTGCCCACTCTACCTCTAAACTACAATCCACCGGAACGTTCAACAGAAACGGGTGCCGTGTTCACCTTCGGGAAATCATATTTATCCGACACGATTGGAACCGTCCGGCACCGACAAATCCAACCGTTTCAGCAACCAACTGCCGCTGACGGTGAAGAAGGGCCAAGGCCTACACCAAAACGGCAAACCAGCTCATCAACAGCATCATCCGGTATGGCCTTGGTAAGCAGCGTTGCATCGAATGGCCAAACAGATCTACAGCAGCGGCAATGCAACGAGCTCAGCCGCAGGAGAGCACCACAACAGCAGAGTTATATTTTCATAAAAAATGATCCAGTGGTAAAAATTGTTTGCGGAAACAAGCAAAGTGGCGTTATTTGCGGTGAGTATATAAGCTTGTGGGTTTTCGGCACTGAAGGATTTTATTAGGGGTCCTCTCTTCGCTCAGTCGGAAAAGGCGGTAAAATCGTGCCGGAGGTGGTTGGGTTCGCTGCTCGGTGCGTTCAATTTTTTTTTCGGCTGAGTCAACTCCATGGGTAAATATTACACAAAAATAGCGAAGGCTAATACTTTACAACTGTGGAAGTGACCAACGAAAGAAACGGTGGGTCGGCTCAAAACCCAGTAGAGGCGTAATAGGTAATCCATAATTTTAAATCCGTTTTGCTGAGCCGATACTGACCTGAAAAAAAGCATGAGCAGATAGAAATATAGTTAGACGAGTGCAAGATTATAGGTATTTTAGAAAAGAACGTTGTTTTTCTTCACATTGATTGTTCTTTTGTTGTATTCTCCTAATGCGCGGAGTAGCGATATCTAATGATGAAATTTGTCAGAAGCAGATAATTTTCCCATCAACATGAGCGGCACTAGGAGTGGACAGTAATTTATTGCTAGAACTAAGAGAATTGAAGAGAAGGCATTGATAGTTCCGTTTAGCCTACCCCGCATCTGGGGTAGCTTGGTAAAATATTATGCGCCCGATTGTATACTACCTTCATATGCCCTCTGCTCGTTTTCGACTTGTATCGTTCAATTTTCATAACCTGCCGTTACTCTAAACGGAACTATCAATGCCTTCTCTTCAATTCTCTTAGTTCTAGCAATAAATTACTGTCCACAACTAGAGCCTCTCATGTTTGTGGGAGAATTATCTGCTTCTGACAAATTTCATCATTATTGTTTTTCTTGTTATATTCGAAGAATCCACTTATGTCAGAATGTGAATACAATTTTATTCTTTTGAATTTAGAACTAAACTTAGAAAATTTTATGTAATTGATTAACCATTTTCAAGAAATAAAAAATAAACAAACTTCAAGTTTACAGCATATGACATTTCAAAACAAACACTCAGGCAAATAAACTTAAGAATTTCATAAGGTTCAACTTATAAATGATGCTTTGGAATTTCATAAGTCATATGAATGGAGTTTGTTTTACACGACGATGCTGTTGTACGCGCTTAACCTTTCCTGATAACAAGTGTTTTATATTAGTTTTGCATGTTCTGTGTGGAGCTTTTTGACGTTGAATCCACGCACATTGCATTTGTACACAATCTTGTTCCCGCGAATGTGATCCAATGTTGCGGCAGCTCTCTCGATTGAATATTTTATGTCATAATGTTGAAATTTTTTGTTGGCAACTATGCGATAGCTGGCGGCAAACTCCGGCCAGAACTCTGCCGGATTTAACAACTATCTAGAATATCCAGTTGCTTGTATGTCGATACCAAAATCGCTCGATGGAACCCCACGCAAACATTTTGCAAATCAATAACATACATATTAGCGCTTTATTCTCCCTACATATTCTCACTATCATTTAGTATTATATTTCCTGAAGAACATATATTTTATATTATAGCTTTCTTGTGTATACTCAATGATTATTTTATTGATTTCTCTTGCTATTTCGACTAAGAGGTATTTAGTACATCGATCATAAGGTACTTTAACCAAAACCATTCGTGTTGAATTTTGGATGTCCGTTTGCATTTCTCTTGCTGGCTTATATTTCTTCTTTGAAGGTACCTTGCCTTTCTTGTATTCCATTGAAATAAACCACCCACACTTGTGATTGCCCCCAACAGCCCCAAAATCCTTACTGCTGTGGTAAATCGGTTCTCTAACTCGATGTTTTAACGTATTATTGTATTCCATTGAAATAAACCACCCACACTTGTGAGTGGCCCCAACAGCATCCTTACTGTTGCTTTAAATCGGTGCCAAAATTTGAATAACTTTAATGTGCATCTCTGTAGAAAAACCGGAATATGGTTAAACATCTTATTCGCTGCCGACGTCAGTTGAATTAAGCACACCGTTTACCAAAACGGATCCTGCTGCAAACCCAACCATTTTATCCAGCATCCCAATGATTTCTCGTGGAAGTGCAGAGGATTTCTCGGCTTCCTTCACAGCGAGTATCAATAAGAAACTAGCGATTTAAAATTGGCTCACTGTTGTAGAATCGCTTGTCCCAAGTGCACCTTGCAATACATTCTTGTACTTTTCGGTAATATATAATCTTTGTTTTTGTTTTGATTCGTTGGGTTATTTTGACTGAATATTTGAGGGATTCTTCGATGTGAGTTATGTTTTAAAGGCAATTCATTAAGCTTGGGATCGGTGTGCTGGTACTTCCTGAGCCAAAAACTACATCCATTTTCTTCATGACTATCCAGCCACTGGATCAACGTTCCAGGTTGTTCCAAGTTTTTAGCATTATTATATTTCATAAGACATGATGTCTTGCGGCAAAAATCTGTAATGCAAACTTATGAATATCAAAAGTTTATTTCGCTGCGTTTAGGAAAACGGAGATGGACTTACAATTATATAACAGTTTTCTATATTTTGAAATTCTTTGTCCAAACTACAGCGTTGTAACATGATACAATGCTATCTTGACGACATGTTCCTTGTAGATACTTTTCAAAACACGCTTGTATTATGTAATCTTTGTGTGTCCAGTTTCACGATAGAATACGAAGGGTCCCGGGAAAAGGCAAACATCCAGTTTGCCCGACTTTGCTTTCCTTAATCTGAGGATTAACGGTATCGTTCATCAAACTTGAAGTGGGCGCGTTTATTCGTGGTCGTTTTTCTTGTATGTAATTTAAAGTGATGTTAATATACAAATTAATTAGATATTTTGTTTGTTCCTAAAATGAAGGCAAACGTAATGTGCGAAAAAGAAATGTTGTGCGAATAGGAGATAGAGCAGTGCAATTAGGAGATTAGTACAGGTAAAGGCTGACTAAAAGTACGACGAAAAGACTCGTAATTCGCGATTCAATAAGTTTAAAAACAAATGGTTGCTTTACAGTACTTTTATTAAAACTTCAAAGTTCCAGCATAAGATGGTTACATTTCTCCAGTACGAACGAAATCTCGAACCTTCCTCTTGATGGAGCCCATCAGCGCCCACATAGTGGAAACGGACACGTAGTCAGTGCATTTCTTCCATTTTGCCCGCATTTGTAGGATGTCCTTGACTGCCCCGCCGCTTCGTCGAAGTCGCGGCTTTGAAATTGCCCAGTATGATTCAATTGGTCGAAAATCCGGGCAATTCGGAGGATTCATTAGCTGTCCCTGACAAAATCGATCTTGTTGGCATCATACCACTCCAGAACCACCTTGGAGGAGTGTCAGCTGGCCACAACTGCAAAACGCTTGCCAAATCATGGCTTTCTTCGCGAACTTGTCGGCAAACACGAACTTGAATCTTAGCGGCACATCCCCACGTCCAGTCGCGATGTGAAACTTTTGACCGAAAAGCTGCTTAAAATCGAGATTTTTTTCGGCCACAGTGTGAACCGATTCCACAAAAAACATCGCTCCGAGAAGATTCGAGGGAATTTTCCGTGGATAGCTTCTACACGCCGGTTCGTCAACATACCGCCCGCATGAACAATAACCATAAGAAGTGCCTAACCACCAATTAGGGGTATCATCCTAACTGTATGTGTTATGGTCATACCATCTATAATATCGTTCCTGTATGGTACGTGTTTAATAGGACACTGGCGCGCGAAACACCATTGCCATTAGCATCATCTTTATTCGCCATTGATCAACCATCGTAGAACGAGAGTCCCGTCGACAGGTCATCGACGATGACTTTCGGCCGTAAGCAATTATACCAGTTGATGAATCAACCCCTTTTTTACTTTCGACAGTGGCGTCCGGTGAAGGCGCCACGGAGTGATTTTTTTGCCAGTCAAACGACTGAAGATAGCCATGTGCCACGCTTTCAGAACTCGTGAGATTGGTGTAAAGGTTTTTTTTACGCTGTCTAATCTATAGTTTGTGACGTCACGCACCTAGAAACACAAGCACATGAGCACACTAGTGTAGTTAGGGAGAGAGATTCATCGCACACAGTAGGAGGAGGAGAGATGAACAAACACAACGATAAAAAAAAGATTGAACTAGAACAGATATTTTCTATCACTTCGTGTCCTCGTTGTCCTCGTTTGGTGAAACCGTGCTCTTGTGTAAGAGTTTGAATGTTGGGGAAAGATCTTAGCTTTCAAACAGGGGCTGGATAGTTAAAAAGGATATATGGATATTGTTTTTGGCTCAAAACGTACCAGCACATCGGTCCTAAGCTTAATGAATCACCCCCAAAAACATAACTCACAACCCCTTAAATATTCTGACAAATTAACATAGCGAATCAAAACAAAAACAAGTACCTAAAATCGCAAAAATGTATTGCAAGGTGCAAGGTGGATGCAATGGGGTTCTAAAGCAGTAAACCAATATCAAATCGCTAGTGTCCTATTGATTGTTGCTTCAAGTAAGCCGAGTCGATTAAAGTTTCTCCAATCATTTGTGCGTAAGTTGCAAGATTACAGAAAATTCTTGCAAAGGATTATCCGATTGAACTCGGAAACATTAAACTGAAAGTCGGGGCTTTTCCTAAAACCCCACATAATATTATATATATTTTTTTTTGTAGCTTGTGCTAACGTAAGAACTTCAAGTACACTCAAAAGACGCGACGCGAGACAGGACACAACACTTATTGTTCTTACAAAATGTAAAAAGAGGGTTCAAATTTACCTCTTTAGTCGACCGGTTTTGGGCAAAATGTTGCCGATCTACAGGACGATGGTTACGATAAACAATACTACAAGTATTCGTATTGTGTTACAATACACGTCGAGCGGAGTAAAAACAATATTCAACTGGGATTCCGGTGTCGTCAGATGAAAGAGAGAGGATATTATTGGAGCATCATCTTCATTCATCAGTGGGTGGTCGGAAGTGGCCGTGTAAACTGATTCCCACGCGTTCAATTGTTTGGTTTTCCTAACATTTTTTACTACATTTGAACTCGGAAAAAATGCGACACTTTGTTTTGAGTGTAACTTTTTATCGCGTGAGTAAAAATTAATGAAATTTTTGGTAATACTAGTTTAGAATGTTATGTTTATGTGTGCAACATTTTATTGCGATTTGTTAAGTAGTTTTCAAGATGCATTCAAAACAAGAAGGGCTAAGCCAGCAAACCTTGGGCGCTGTGATCGATAATCCTGGTCAGTCACACAGATGGATCGGCAAAAGGCTTGGAATCCACCATTCCACCGTGTCCCGCGTTGTGAAGATGTTCCAGGATACAAAGACCATCGAGCGGCGCGCTGGAAACGGCCGAAAACCGAAAACGGAATACCCAGAGAAGGCGCGGAAGATAAGGCAGTACTTTAAGAATAACCCGAACCTTTCCACCCGAGACGTGGCCAAAAAGGTCAATTCGTCCAAGTGGTTCGTCCAGCAGACCATGAAGCGGGCTGGGCTACGTGTTTTAAGGTCAGGAAGGCGCCAAACCGGACTGACAAGCAAAACACGGTGGCCAAATTGCTTGCGCGGAAGCTGTACCGTGAGTGGCTGGTCAAGCCAGGCTGTCTCGTCATGGACGACGAGACATATATCAAGGCGGACACCAAACAAATCCCCGGCCTCGAGTTTTTTTGTCGGTACGTCCCGCATGGAGGTTTCGGAAAAGTTCCGGAAGAGAAAGATGGACAAATTCGCGAAGAAGTACCTGTTGTGGCAGGCGATCTGCGAGTGCGGACGGTACAGCAAGCCGTTCGTTACAATCGGCACCATAAACGGGCAGATTTATCGAGAGGAATGCTTGCAGAAGCGCTTGCTGCCCTTCCTCCGCTCCCACCGTGGTCGCACGCTGTTCTGGCCGGATCTCGCTTCGTGCCATTACGCCAAGCCTGTAATGGATTGGTACGAAGCGAAGGGCGTTAATGTGGTCCCGAAGGAGACGAACCCGCCAAATACACGATAATGAAGAAGAAGTTGAAGAAGAGCGGAAAAACATTCAAAACCGATGAAGCTTTGAAGAAAAACTGGGAGAAATTGTGTAAGGAAGATGGACAAAGCCTCTCCCAAGATCTCATGAGCAGTGTTAAGAGAAATGTACGAGCATTCAGCTTAGGGGAGGAAATTCAATAAATAAATTATGCCAAAACATAGCTAATATATAGTTATTCAATCCCTTAAAATTTGAGAGGTATCCGATTTAAAATGAATTTTTGGTGATCATTTTTGTGTGCCTCATTTTTTCCGAGTCCAGTCTTCAGTTTAGTTTTTTCCCAATCCTCTCTGTGGCTCATTTTAACAGCATGTGCAGCCACACTCGAATTACTTACTCGTTGATTATCCACCGCATTTATGTGTTCTCTTAGGTGAACTTTTAAGTTTCGACGAGGTTGACCGATGTATACAGCGTTGCAGTTTTTGCAGGGTATTTGATAAATCCCTGTCTTTTCAGTCGATGGGGGTTTATTTTTGACGTTGCACAGAATATCTTTCAATGTGTTATTACTCTTTCAAACCGTTTGGAATTCATGTTTTCGAAGTCTAGATTGGACGGCCACATGATTCTGGAGGTGGCTGAGTTTGTTAAGGAAAATTTCTCGACTCCCTGGACGTAGGGTATAATTGTACTTTTCACACAATCGTAGTAATGCAAAAATGGTACCTGGCATCAAAAGCTCCCAATTAATAACTGTGGAAGTGCATTAAGAACACTAAGTTGAGAGTTAAATTATCCATTTGATGAATCCATTTTTTTTCAATCAGCCTACGGCTCAAACCTAACACCGCTTTATCCTGCTAGTTTTGATCGCATCCAGGAATTTAACATAAACTTTCCAATGCTGCGTTTCTCGCCGGACGACGTCGTGAAAGCACTGAACGACTTGGATGTAACGAAAGGCCCTGGAGTAGATGGCATTCCCCCATCGTTACTTAAATATTGTGCACGTTCGCTCGCTTTTTCAGTCTGCTGCGTATTCAACCGTTCGATGAACGAAAGAGTTTTTCCCAGCGTTTGGAAGATTGCTTCGATTGTGCTTATCTACAAAGCAGGTAATAGAAACAGGGTCGACAACTACCGTGGGATATCGCTTCTCTGTTGCATTAGCAAAGTATTCGAAACCATGATTCACAATGCTCTGTATAATGTCATTCATCTCCTTATATCAGAGTACCAGCATGGGTTCATCCAGCACCGCTCTACCACCATAAATTTATTATTTATTATTTATTATACACAAACACGCTGTTTCGAGAGGTCGAATCACGAAGGCAAGTCGATTTTATCTATATATTTTCTCTAAAGCCTTCGACAAAGTCCCTCATCTTTACGCAATCGAAAAGCTAAAAGCCATTGGATTTCCAACTTGGTTAGTTGAATGGATTCGATTTCGTATTTGACCAACCGCCAGTCCTTTGTTTCTATAAACTCTGCCAGATCGAAAGCATTCGTAATTACCTCTGGAGTACCACAAGGGAGCGTGCTTGGGCCAATGCTAGCCGACGACCTGAAGATATTTAGAGTCATCACGACCCCACTCGACTGCCTCGTCTTGTAAAACGACATCAATGAAGTAATGCAGTGGTGTAATGAAAACGGTATGAGTTTAAATACAGGAAAATGTAAGGCGATAACGTTTTCCCGCAGAAGTGCCACCATCACGCATCAATACACAGTTGGCTCTGCCCCACTAGAGCGTGTATCCTCCATCTGCGACCTCGGCGTTACAATCGACGCGAAGTTGAAATTCAGCGAACATGTCGCACTTGTCACGGCAAAAGCAAAGACGTCAGAGACCTGGCAGTTCACAGATATATACGCACAAAAAACATTGTTCTGTACCTTGGTCCATAGCATCCTTGAATATGCAGCCGCCGTCTGGACACCTCATCATGCATCAATGATCAACAGTCATTCATACGCTTTGCACTCCGCAATCTCCCTTGGAATGACCCTTTAGCTTTACCCGACTACACCGCACGGTGCATGCTGATAGGACTGGAAACCTTATCTGCTAGGCGCACTCACATACAGGATCTTGTTGTATTCGACTTACTACGTGGCAATATCGATTGTCCCGAACTTCTCCAAGATGTTCCCCTGTATGTTCCTCCGAGGCAATTGAGGAGCTCTCAACTCGTCGCCGTACCTGCACATCGGACTAGTTATGCTTTCAACAACCCACTCGACGCTTGCCTGCGAGCATTTAATAACGTTAATGAACATTTCGATTTCATGACCAGCAGAAGCACATTTAGAAATAGTATTAAGAATATTAGAAATTAGAGTAGTCTGTACGATTTTTACATCGAAGATGACATAATAAAAAAATAAGTTAATCAACGAATATTTTTGGATCGTAAGAAAGAGGAAACGGGGACAACCGTCCTTCCGTCTCGTTTTTGTAGGTTTATGTGAATCGTTGGGAGTGACGTAGCTAAGAAGGTTAATGTCACTCCATTTTTACTGACTTCTCTAAGAAAGACAAAAGTATTTCCACCTTGTGTCCCGGCTTACGAGCCTAGGTTTAAGCGCCATTGTTCGCTCTCTGACATGAGTAAAAACTAAAACAAAAAACAAAAAATACCCTCCGGGCTGCAACACAGACGTCTCCCTCTTGTAGCCAGAGCTTGTCTGTCGGTCTAGACATGAGCACTAACCCCGAAAGTCCTAGCCTCTCAATAGCGCCTGGTTATAGCGCCACCGCTCGCCTTCTGAAAAGAGAAGAGGGACCGCGCCGACAGAGAGTCAAACGCTTACAGATACCCCCCCCCCCCCCCCCCCACACACACACAGGTGGCCTAATACTTACAAAGTTGTTCACCACTTCCCACATCACATATACTACAAAATGGCTGACGCTGTCCTTACATAAATAACAATTTTCACGATACTTCATTATGCAAAATATATTATGATACTTAGCTGCACTATTCCACTCGGTCTTGTATTTCACCCAAGCAGTCCGTGCAGAAAACCAGCAACGAACAACAAACCGAACAGTAGTCGTCACCAGCAACACATCTAAGAAGATAAACTAATACCACTGACGCCTCATCTGCTCCCTAGTTTGGTTCAGGGAATTCACCGCTGGGATTAAATTTTATCACACAGCAGCGACGATGCATCGAGCAAATCAAAACAAAACAACAATCGAGGAGCCGTTTCTCAAAACTCACGCATTTAACTCTTCACAATTTCCGGCTGATTCAAACAAACACAAGTCACTCCACGAATATTCTCGTGCATTTGACTTGAATAATGTTGGTCTCAACCAACGCACACTAACACGTTGTCGATTCGACTATCATTTGGTTTACATATGGTTTTAAAAAATAATGATGATAAAAAATAATGTTCATGACCAGAAGCCACTTTTGGGTGAGCTTTTGCTGATCACCAATATCAGCATACTCCGAGGAACACCTCGCCATCAACATTGTATGGTATTACGCATGAAAATAAATGAACATAAACGAATAAATTGCAAACGCCATCCGCGCGAAGTAATTCACAACCACTTCGACCAGCAGCATTTAGAAACACCAAAACACCACATTCTCTTGCTGAATTGCAGCTAGAAAAAGGCATCATTAGTATTCAGCTGTTGGTTCACTCTATCCACGATTTTGTTCGGTATTTAGCACTCTATCTTTCACCTAATCATACAATCATATAATTTTATACGAGATCCTTCCCATTTTTCAATTGATGTTCAACAAAGCCAATTGATTGTCTTCCAC
Organism: Aedes koreicus; assembly: GCA_024533555.2. Lineage (NCBI taxonomy): Eukaryota > Metazoa > Arthropoda > Insecta > Diptera > Culicidae > Aedes > Aedes koreicus. The sequence goes on from JAHHFK020005153.1 coordinate 29,565, forward strand.
TAGAGTATTGATTCCCGGATGAAGCTCATCAATTTTAGCTCCCAAACTAACACCAGATTCAATTAGATCTTCCTTTTTTCATTAAACACGTTGTTCGGAAACAAAAAATTCACAAGCTGATGGGTATTAGTTTATTAGTTTTTAACTTAATTTTCGTGTAAATTGTAAAAGAAAATTAGCGGCAGCAAAAACATAACATGTCAGTTTGAAAGCGTGGCCCGTTTTAAAGGAATATGTCGAGTCAACTTATATCGACAACACTTTTTCATTAGGGCCTAACTGACAAACATATACAATGGCTTCTTCCGTATATTTCTGGGGGCAAAAAAACCCCTTTTGTAACCCTCCTTTTCTATCGGGTAGATATTCTCTTTCTCTTAGAAGCGAGCGGGGTGGATTGAGGGGGTGTGTCAATTACGAGAAATTCTCGGAAAAAGCCTTTGTTTACGTTTGTCAGTTAGGCCCTAATGAAAAATCTTTGTCGATAAGCAGAAGCCATTCTTTGTCAAAATTTCAGTTTGCTCGTCAATCTGGTAAATCAACGGTTACAGTGCTTAATACGCTAGTAGAAAAAGACGAAATATCTGCGTTAGTAAAAGAAATTGCACTTTGTTCTTTCTTGGGTATTGAAGGAGCGTTTAGTTACTAACAATAAAGGAATCGGATGGAGATAATCACCAATAGGCCCCATTCCTAACTCTATTTAAAAACTATCTGGCCTGAGCACAAAACAATTAATAGAAAATGACTTTGTTGTCGCGATCGAATTCCGATAACAACGACTAAGTACAATTTCGTATATCCTTCCTTTGCTCACACATTTTCGTCCTGATTCTGACTACCATTAGCATTCGAAATACACTTGTCGCGTGTGAATCGACCATAATCCCATGCTGCTAACTAATCCAGGAAAAAAAATGTCAGTTTCCTTCTGTGCCTGCCCGTCATTGAAATAATCATAGCACTTTCAAACCGGACAGTGGTCGAGACTGATAGATGACGAAAATTGATGTTTATAAACATAATTCCATGTCACATGGAAAGCTTACATCGCCAGATGTATAATTTCTTGTTTGTTTCAACTCCCGTACATGGTCATACAATACCCGATTTAGCTGATAGAGCGCAAAAAATAAAATATTGCCCCCATAAAAGTAAACCTGTGGTCACGCTTACAACCACCCACGAAGAGAAATACCGCAGCAACTTAACATTAGCCACCTCTCACGATTGCCTTCGACGAACGAGACTGGACAAGCAAAACACACACAAAAAAATGCAAATTACATCGCACTTAGAAGTCAATGATTCAGAGGTCAAGGCCAAAGCTAATTGAAACAACCTAATGAAGGTCGTATTGTGTTCTTTGTTTCATTGACAGAATCTGGACGACTTTTTGTATGGGGTCAAAATCAGTTTGGCCAGCTAGGTCTAGGTTCGACGGAGGTTTGCGAAAAACCGTCATGTGTTCGAATTCTGAAGCGACTCAAACAACGAGTCATCGATGCCCGATTCGGTGCCAATGGGTACGGGCTGTTCCTAACAGGTGAGATCCTAAAAATATATTAAACATTAAATAATGGCATTTCGTTATCTGTTCATTTACTTTCAGAGCAAGGAAAAATCTTCTACACCGGGAAAAATGTTTTTCCTTTCAATGCGAAAATTGCCTCCCTTTTCGAAGCGAACAGCTTCCAAAAGTGTACCACCGACAACAGCGAATTCACCAACAGCCCCGTTGAACTCGTCGAGTGCTCCGAATGCATGGAGAAGGAAGACGAACTTATCGTTAGCATAGCCACCGGTTTCTGTCACTTTGTAGCCCGAACCAGTGCTGGTAATTGCTTTGGGTGGGGTCACAACAGCCACCAGCAACTGGGTGGGGTCGATTCGTTGAAAATTCTAACCAAACCTGATCGCATTGGCATTGAAGAACGAATCTTACTGGTGGAATGCGGCATCTATTGTACTCTAATGGTTTCCGAATCCAACAAGCTTTATTTGGCAGGAAAATTTCAGAAGATTACAACCCCTGTCGTCAAAGAGCTGACCATTGTCACCCTTCCGGCTAAGGTGGTTTCCATGAAAATTACCAGAAACGATATGATCTACCTTCTTCTGGACGACAATCAAGTCTATCATTGTAATCGTGTTCAGAGACTAGAAGATCTCAAGTTTCAACGATTAGAGCAGTTTGACCAGCTACTGCGACGAGACGAGTACATCACTCAAATTGCCCCCGCAGACAACTTTACATCGTTTGCAACGAACGAAGGTCGTCTATTGACCACCTATGACGACGACAGTCCTTTTACACCTTCGAATCATTTTCAAGAGTTGGTTAAATTTAGAGATTTTCATGTGGTCAATGTAGCCAGTGGGCTGGAACACTCGTTGGTTCAAGCTTTCCCTAAGGAAAATCCAACTCCAGTGATAGAAATTGACTTCTGTGAAGCGGTCGAATCCATCGAAGCGGCAATTTGTAACGAGGAACAGAAAATTCGTAATGGAACACCAATCCCACCTCCACGGGTCGAACCAAATGAAGAGTTTATTCGGCAGGAGAAGAGACGACTTCGACACGAGAGAATTGCAAAGGAGCTTTCCAAGGATGAGTGCATTCAGATTGAGACGGACGAAACGGAGGTTCGTTTCATCGACAATGGTATAGACATGACATCGATGGTGACAACAATCGAGAACAACACAGCACTTGGGGAACACATGGTGAACGAGAAAAACCGCCTCGACCCCAAATATGCATCACACAGCGAGATCATGAGGGACAACGTACTACATTCAAAAACTCCAACTCCGAACATTAGCCAACTGATCGACTACAGTGACGATGAGAATGGAAGTATCTCGTCACAATCAACCTTCCACGATGAAGATGAAATCACTGAACCGTACACTTTGGCTAAAAACGGAAAGAATAAGCCGTGCAATGAGTCCAAAAGTTATCAGGATGAAGATCGGAAACTAAGTGTTGAGAGCAAAAGCAGTCAGGGAAGTACCACTTCGCGGAGTAAGATGAAACAGTTCCTGCGAGGCTTGAAGGCAAAGAGTATGGATGTAAGTTGCCGCAATGCTGGAACAGTATTGAATGATGGTAATTCTATTTATTTCAAAATATAAAACAATATCTCATGAACTAATAATAAACTTATTTTCAGACAAAAAATACTCTAAAGATGATAATGAAATACACCCGGAGGACCGTGCTTCAAAAGTGTGCAATTTAATGTAACAAATCTCAATCTGCGTCGAACAAGAAACCCATTTTTATAATAAACGCACTTGTAGAAGTTAGCACTCGTTTTGTTTACGTTTGCATATCACCCCCGAACTGTAAACATAACCTTTGCGGACAACTTCGTGTATGATTAATTTAATTCAAAGAGCCTACCTGTAACGAATGCCGCAAGCAAAATGCAACGAAAACGCAATAGCAATTACAAACAGCAGTTTATGTTGTCACTTTTCACTCACTTTCACGATTTGACGTGATTTACCGGCTTCACGGCACGAAGCTGCACCGCGTAAACAAAACAAACTGATGCGATTTTCTCAAACGTCGTGAGTTCAGTTTACAATGCCCGAGTCAGCTGTTCACTTTGACAGCTCAATGACAGCGCAATGTTGCCAAGAATGATGAAGAAAAGAAAGTTGAGGGGTGATTCGTATTGCTTCCGAGAAACCTCACCACCAGATGCCAGGGTGGTCGAGTATACTGTAACTTGAGAATCTTCAATAATGTGTACACCGAACACCCTTGCGATCGAACGAAGTTTGCCAAAATGTTGTCATAATTATGAAGCACGAGCTGTAGAACTGGATGATTTTTGCTCACCTATTGGTGGCACCCAATATGCGACTTTGCAGTTTATCGAAATGGTGTCTGATTGAGGGTGGTAGAGGTTAACACAATTACGCACAAACCCGTTTGAAAAACCAGAAACTTTAAGCACAGAGAGTTCTCTGTACTTTAAGTGTTATAAAATGACGCAATTCAAGAGCAACAATTGAAAAGGGCCTAACACTGAAGTGTAAACAGATCGTTTATTAGTTTTATTCAATAGATCATGAGCATCTTTGGCATCATAGTTAAACTAGAATACCAATATACCTAACTTAAGGTCGATATCGTGTTCGAAAGAAATTTCTTTTTCTATCCCAAACCCATGTTAAATTCTGTTTACTGGAACGGAAAAGTAAAGAATCGAAAAGAAATTTCTGCGGTAGTATCCACCTGAAAAGAACGAAAAATAAAACGGGAATTTGTAAGGTTTCCATGCAAACAAATGGGAGCTGTCACTTTTACTTCCGGAAAAATATTCCGCTCGATTAATCCGTAAGTGAAGGTGACATTTCGATCCATGCAGTTCAATTGTCAAAATTCCGCTTGGTAATATTTAACAAAATTCCGTAACCTCTCTACTTTTTAAGTCGAGACTGGCCTTTCGTTGAGAGAATATAAAAGGCCTTTCACAAGCACATGCAAAATTATGATGAGGCCTTTATTTCAAGAGGCCTTATGATTGACATGAACTGAACGCTTATCATAGGGCCTTTTTAAATGTATGTTTTTTTTCTTGTTTGATGCTTATTTCATTGACAGCAGGTATCGTAATCTCGTTCCGTCGAATTTAAATAGAAGTGAAACGTTTGTGATATTAAAGTTCAACCGTGCAGTTACGTTATTTCTTGGTAAATAATAATAATATGCACTATATTTAACAGTAACTGTTGCCATGGTTAACTTTATGTTTAAGCTGCGGCTGAAGTATTAAATACGGAATAATGTGGGTAGCCATCGGAGACACCTGACGCTAATAACATGTCAGTTGCGGGATACGAAGAAGTATCCCTTCGAAGTTTATCTTCGCAGAGCTTTAATGTGTCTTTTTCAAAAATTCGTTCCTCTGCGCAAATGGCCTCAACGCCAGTGGCCTTAACACAAAATGATGTTATAACAAGCCTTATTCAAAAGGACTCTTATAATTTCTCGGTAAAGAAAAGCCTCAGCACGTTGGCCTCATTAAAAAAAACTGATGGTTGAGGGGCATTACAAAAAGGGCCCATGATGTTTTCAATTTAAAATTGGGTGTTTTTTTTTCTTTTGGAGTTTTGCGGCATACAAAGATGTTAATATAATTTATTCTAACAAGATTATCTGCATCTCATCAAATTTCAATCGTCAACTTGATTAGAGCAAGACAAACTGATTTATTTTTGAAATAGGAATTATTAATGTAACGTTCAATCTGATTATCGTTATTCTCATTGTTTACATTTTGGAGTTGGATTCTTTTCAATTGTTGGTCTTGAATTTACTGAAGTGATGTCTTACTGACAATCGTAAAGCAACTTTTATCTATCACTAGCTGAACCCGGTGCGTGCGCTGCTGCACCCAAAAGTTGAAAAGGTGGCAAAAAACGGAATTGCAGTTTTTGCAATCATATCTTGAGAAATCTGCATGATTCAGAAAAGGCACTTTTGCCCATCATGATCCACAAAGCGTTTTATGGTATAAACGAAGCCATGCAAGTGTGTTCAAGCAGTTGGCAGCACACAGATTCCTCGAAACAAATTTAGCGCAGTGCGCTATGTGCCTCGACAGTCGAAGCAACCGTTGGTTTAATATGGGTGAGACAATACCACAATATGCCGCAACGCTATTGGCCACTGTTGTAATTCCGCAGTCAAGTGTTCTATTTTTATTTTCACTCGTCATCGCACTCCCATCTCCCTCTCATCAAGTGTGCCCTTCTTGATCAGCACGCGAAGCCATGCTAGTGTGTGCGAGCGACATTTGCTTTGCTGCTATACCACTGAGTGCCTCGACAATCGAAGCAACTGTAGGGCTTTTATTCCATTCACTTCAACTTGTTGAAGTGGCTGAATGGTTACTATCTAGAGCCGCGACGCTAGCGGACACAGTTCGAATCTTGTTAGCGTCTTGAATTTTTGTTTTTTGTCAGCCCGGACTTCAATTTTATACTCAACAACTAATACACTGCACAACCCACGCACACATCAAATTTTTCAAAGCAAATTGACGTGATGCTTTTTTGCCCACGACCAATGTTGCATTTTTTCTCCAAGTTACGATCCATTACGAGAAATGAAACAAAATCATTCGAAATTGCATTACAATCTTGCTTTTTTATTTTGGGTGTACGCTTGCAACTATGTAAATGAAGGAAAATTTAATATAGCTGGAACGTTTATGGTTTTTTGTTCGAAATGAGTTTTTTTTTTCTTGAATAAGCAAGGGTTCAAACTTCTATCAAAACATGCTTCTTACCCGAGAAATATACGATTTGTATTTAAGTAAGCTGGATAATTCTCATTTTTGGTAGAAATTTGTGTTTCATTTGTATGGGAGCCCTCCCTTCCAGAGGGAAGTGGTTTCTCAAACCACCATACAATCATTGCCTTCAAAACCCCCCACATGCCAAATTTGATTCAATTTGCTTGATTAGTTCTCGGGTTATGATGAAATTTGTGTCTCATTTGTATGAGAGCGCCCATTCTTGAGAGAGAAGGGGTCTCAAACAATCATAAGAACATAAGAACCTTTCCCAGCCCCAAAAACCCCTTCATATAAATTTTCACGTTGGTCGGTTCAGAACTTTCCAAATCTATAAGGGTCTGACAGACAGACAGACAGACAGAAATTCATTTTTATGTATATAGAAATCTAGCCTCCAAAAACCCCCTAAATATGCTAAAAGTGGTTTCATTTACTTGATTAGTTCTCGAATTATGCAGAAATTTACTTTTTATTTGTAGGGGGAGCCCCCATCTCCCCTTCAAAATGGGGAGGGGTATTGAACTGCCATAGAAACATTTCTTGCCTCCAAAAACCTCAACATGCCAAATACCAAATTTGGTTTCATTTGCTTCATTGGCTCTCGAGTTATGCTAGAAATTATGTTTCATTTTTATGGGAGTCTCCCCATCCAGAAGGCGGAGGGGTCTCCAACCACATTAGAAACATTTATTTCTCTCAAAAACCTCCACATGCCAAATTTGGTTCCATTAACTTTATAAGTTTTCGAGTTATTCAGAAATTTGTGTTTCATTTGTATATGAGCCCGCTTTTCAGAAAAGGGAGGGGCTCAAGTCAACTTAGAATCATTTCTTGCTTTCAAAAACCCCCAACTGCCAAATGTGGTTCCATTTACTTGATTAGTTCTCGAGTTATGCAGAAATTTGTGTTGGATTTGTTTGGAAACTCCCCTCCCTCCCTCTTCCAGATAGCGGAGGAGTCTCAAACTTCCATAGAAACATTTCTCTCCTCCCAAAACCTCCACATGCTAAATTTGGTGCCATGTGCTTGCTTAGTTCTCGAGTTATGCACAAATTTGTGTTTCATTAGTATGAGAGCCCCTCTCTTACAGAAGGCGGAGGGGTTACCGCCCCCCCCCCCTACCAGAGAGAGAGGAGGGGTCTCTAACCACCGTAGAAACATTTATTGCCTTTAAAATCCCCGCAAGCCAAATTTGGTTCCATTTGCTTTATTAGATATTTCAGTTTCATTTGTATGAAAGCACCCCTTCTAGGAGAGGGGAAGGGTCTCAAACAACCATAAAAACATTTTTCGCCTCCAGAAAACCCCACATACCAAATTTGGTTTAATTTGCTTGATTAGTTCTTGAGATATGCAGAAACTTCAGTTTTATTTGTATGGGAGCCTCCCTTTCTAGAGAGGGGAGGGGTCTCAAACTACCATAAAAACATTTCTTGCCTCCAAAAACATCCGCATGCTAAATTTGGATTCCCTTGCTTGATCAGTTCTCGAGTTATGCAGAAATATGTGTTTCATTTGTATGGGAGCCCCCCCTTTCAGAGGAGGGAGGGGTCTCTTACTATCTTAAGAACCTTCCCCGATCCCAAAAACCCCTGCATACAAATTTTCACGCCAATCGGTTCAGTAGTCTCCGAGCCTATTAGGGTCAGACAGACAGACAGACAGACAGACAGACAGACAGACAGAAATCCATTTTTATATATATAGATCTATCATAGTAGATAACGGAGTATTTTACGTTGCTTCTGATAGTACAGCAACTGTTCGCTAACTGGGTGCTGTTTAACTGGGCGGCTTTTACTGGGCGTTCGCTAACTGGGCTATAGCCCAGTTAAAAAGCAAATAGACTTCAAAAATCAGCATTTTTCATTTTGTTGTCAAAATCGGCAAGGGGCATGTAAAAGGCATATAAGGTTCGTGGAGGAGTGAAAATTGCTAAATTGCATGAAATTGAGTCGTAATGCCATACAAACTGAGTCAAACATTTTACAGAATGGGGTGCTACATCACGGTATAAAGCATAAAAACATTATTGAATTTATGTATTGTGCAATGAAATATCCCAAACGAAATCTGATCGAAAGCCCCCTCGAAATTTATTTACATTTGAAATGTCATCCCAGTTACCGAGCAGCATCCGCTAACTGGCTGTGCACTTAGCCCAGTTAGCGAACGGTTGCTGTACTTACGATCAGATGGCGAGTCTTCTTCGATCGTATGGGCTATAGGAAAATCGACTTGCAAATGTATGGCGGAATTAAACTAGAATGTCAATGTAGGTGCACCTAGCTCAATAAATTATTTGTACATGACATTTCTATAACTGCTAGATATGGAATATAGAATTTTGTGTGGTGAAATGAGCAATATTGGAAGAAAAATCGAAGAATTTATAGAATAGGATAATAGTTTCCACCATCAAAACCGATAGATGTCGCTACGCAAGTGGTGGCTAATCCAGAGTTCTAGTAGATTATCAGAGATTCTTCGATTTCTCTTCCAATATTACTTATTTCACCAAACGAACTGCTACATTCCAGTCATAGCAGAAATAGAAATGTTATTTTCAAATAATACATTGAACTAGGTGCGCCTACATAAACATTCTAAAATAATTCCGTCATATATTCTCAAGGCGACGGTAAGTACTATCAGAAGCAACGTAAAACACCCCAGTATCTAGATACAATTTTTTTTATATTGTCAGTATTAAGACATCATTCCAATGAATTGCGTCATTTTATAACTCTTTAAGTTTCTAGTATTTGGGGATTTCTTTGGGTACAATAAAAAATTAACAGTCTCAAATTTGCCAAAACATTTAAAATATCAAGTTTTATTTAAACTGTGCTTTGTTGTTAGAGGACAATACATTTGACAACAAAAGTTACTAATGATTTCCAGAACAGTAGAATTTTGTTCGAACCCAGGATATATTTTAACTAATTTTGACTCCCTTTTTCTAAAACTAGTTGATGCCTTGTAAGTACGTACACGTTAATAAAATAGAAAACAATCTTACAGTTTAATATAAACCATCGCCCTTATAACTTAAAGTGACTCGAATCTTCTTACGACTATTTTTGGCATTCCATCACAAGCCCATTATAACCCCATATGACACGGTTTTAAATTTTGCTTCCATGTTACACCGAGTGACCAAAACATCTAATTTTCTTACAATAACCGATAGTTTGTTACTTTTCCTCTTTGTTCATCTATATTACAATTCTGTACCTGCCGGATAGCAATTTTAATTTTTGCTAAAATAGTTCGATAATATGTCCAATAGTTGTTCGTTTTAGACTACTTATTTCCTAAATCACAATTTGGTTTACCGTTTTGTCGCATTCTCGAATCTATAGAGTGGGTTAAAACCGTTCCTTATCCTTATTTAAAACTTTCCCGTGGCGTGGCATAACGCGTCCTTTATTAGATCTTCTCCGCCAAGCAGTCCGGTTTGAAAACATGCACCAAAGAGTCCCAGCCACAGTCGGCAAGCTGATTCGGGCGCCTTCGGTTCCAGTCCAATCCGTAGGTAAACTCCGAATGGTGCTTGATCGTTTCCATGGCTTCGTTAGTTTTCTTAAAGTCCCAGATTCTGGTGATTTGAAAGAAGGACTAAATCTTATAACTTGCTTTTGATTTGATTTTAATTTGTTAACATACCGGGTAGTGAAATCATAACCCACGCTAGCCAACACTGACAGATTGTGTGGTGAGAATTGTACTTTTCTTACGGCAAACTCGTTGCCCTTGAGCTCGGCTATAGGAATACCGAAGTTGCGAAGATCCCATATTCGGATGAGACCATCCGAAGCACCTGTTGCCAGAACGTTGGAATCGTGCTTGCACCAGTCCACTGTTAGAACCTGGAAACGAAATTTCATTTGGATATTTATTCTTGAAATAGTATGAAGTAAACAAACCTCTCCCTCATGTGCCTTGATGCTTGCTATCGGTAGATCATAGCATAAGATATCCCAAATCTTAAGCATCCCATCGCCGCTCACGCTGGCAAATGTGTTGGGTATATGCGACGCAAACACCGCATTGTAGACCAGCTGCGTATGCCCGATGTAGGTACTGAGCGAATGGCTTCTTATTGGATCCCAGATCTTAACGGTGCTGTCCCAGCTTGCACTAATGAACAACTGTTCGTATGGCACCTTACTCCAGTCGACGCTGTAGATTTCCTTCTTGTGCTCCCGATAAACCATCTGCGGAGGTCCGTTATTGGCACTCAGACTGGTATTCCACAGTTGGACACTTCCATCACCAGAACCGGAAACTACAATTTCCTGGTTCGATTCCGACCATGTCTAAAATAAACGGAGAAGGCTCGAATTATTGACTATGGCTTGGTATTTCTAAGGGTTATGCAAACTTACCACATCAAACAGTCCGTCGGTCCAGTGGTGGGTCCGTTTCTCGACGATCGAATTACCGTCCGGAGCCAGTTCCAGAAAGTAGAGGGTTCCTCCACCGGCCAGGCCATAGAACTGGCTGGATGCCACCACGAACTGGTCCGGGTTGAAGGGGGAGAATCGGACGCTGTAACCGTGCCGGTTGGTGGTGAAAAATGTTGACATCGTAACTGGAAGGAAGAAGTTAAGGAAGAAGCATTGAGGAATTTTGTTCAGTTATACGGTGGTCATAGACAGTGAGTTCAGTAAGTGCTCTGAATCTCAGTGCACACATTTTTCTGCCAACATGTGGGTAAAAAAGTGTTCAAAACATTGCGTGATTAGGCAAAAACGAGAGGGAAAATTATGTTTTCGGCGGAAGCTCGTTATTTTATTTCACCTAAATCTCGACAATTTATTGAAAACGATGTGTCTGATTTTGCAAACAAAAGGTAAACTTCAAAGTAAATTTCTATCTATCCCCACCATCATGTCAGAGAAATATCATAATTTGGGATGGTGATGCTAGATAGTGATTACGATAAAATTTTAGCTATCCTATTTGTTTACAAAATCAGATACGTCATTTTGAATAAGCTGTCGAAAACTAACATTGTGTGATTAAGTTCAAAGTATTTTGAAATGAAAAAGGCGGTTAACAGATCGGCAGTTTCACTGCCACTCAAATAACAGCACTCGTAATTGTTAATCTCTGATAGTTTCAAAACCTAAGACCAAACTATGTTTACAAAAGAAAATTAAAACGGCTTATTAACGAAAGTTTTAGGGATCTCGCGCCATTGTTGGCGTTGGAAGTTATTTGTAGGAATTTATTTAAAAAATCGATCAACTGTATAGCTTTTGAATGTTTCCTGTACTGTCGTTATACGCATAATTGTCCCATGTTCTAGGGGGTTCCCTATATAAATGAGACAGTTATGCTTATAACGGCAGTGTATGTCTGATAAAACACAATTGTATTTAAATAGTGCAATGGTTGAAATAATAAGTATACACACTTAGAAAATAATACCGAACTCGGTTGAATTTCAACCGAGTTTTTATCTGCTGACCGCTCGGTAGTCTGTTCGGTTCAAAATGGAGCAACCGAGTTCTCGTTAAATTTTTACTTTCTCACAATCTGTCAAGTTTACCGAAGAACTCGGTTGACAAAAATAAATCCAATCAGCAATAATTGAACATAGATTTAATCAAATATTACCGAACGTTGTCAAACAAACCGACTTTTCTGTTGCAATTACGAAATTCGGTTCTTTTTGGCTGTGCTGGAATTTTGGTTGAAATAGTTTCGAATCTAGCTTCGAATTTCATAGTTCATAGCAAACCAGTTTTGTCAGTTACATTGTTTATTGGTGCAAAACATCCTTGAAAAATAAATTTTCAAATTGCAAGCCAGAGACATCCTGTTGTAGTCTCTTGGTTATTTTTTAAATTTTCACCTGACAAAAAAACACAGTACGGAGAATTTTCGCGCCGAACACGCGAGATAAAATGGCTGACGATTTTTCAGACCTTATCGAGTCAGCTAAAATAACCGAGTTTTTCGGTAGACATAGCCGTCACGGAATTGACTCGGAGAAAAGTTTTTGACGTTTAAGAATATTCAGCGAATGCTCGGTTCAGTTTACCGAGTTTTCTCGGTTTTCATGTACCGAACTCTTGAATATCCCTGCATTACCGTACGGTTCATCTTTCATTTTTATCTGTCAAATATATCATATAGTAACCGAAATTCGGGTTTGACTTAAAAAATACACCCGAAAACAGTATTTAATGATTTTTTTTTTTTTTTTTTTCGATGCACGGTTGTAGACTATACACCCAGCTTATTTGCGGCATCTCGGAGAGATAGGTTAGGGTTTCGCTTGAAACTACCGGCAATTCTCTTTGTCGTCTCAGCGGCTTCCGGTTTTCGATTTCCCCCGATCCAGACTTCCTGGCTGTCGACAAACGTTCCCCAAACACTTTAATTACATTTGTAATGGTTGATTTGGCAACTTTTAGCGATTTTGCCAACTTTGCGTGCGAGTAGCTCGGAATTTCGCGATGCGCGAGCAAAATTTTGATACGCTGCTCTTCTTGCTTGGACGGCATTTTGACAACTGAAGAGTGAATTCCAAAATCAAAATAGGAGCAACATTCTACACACACACCTTCATAATGAGGGGTGTTCAGGTTTTTTAAATACAAAATTGAAAGAAATACGTCAAGTTGATATTGACCAAATTTTGACCGTATCGCCCTTTATTAGGTGCGCAACTAAGTTCCCGCTGTTTAGCAATAGATGGCGCCAGTAGTAGGTGCAGGTCGAATGTTGTACATCTCAAGCGTCACAAGCTCAGACATATGGTAAACAATCCGCTTTGCCAAATCAGTGATTTTGGTTTAGTGTTGTATATTTTGGTTGTTTCGTGCCAAATAATCGTCATTTGCGGGAAGTGTTGATTTTCTTCTTTCATTCGAAGAAAACGGCGACTGAAGCACATCGAGAGCACCAAAAAGTTTACGGTGATGGTGCTCTGAGTGAAACAACGTGTCGTGATTGGTTTCGTCGCTTCAAAAACGGTGATTTCAGTGTTGATGATCGTCCGCGTGAAGGAAGGCCAAAAAACTTCGAAGACTCTGAATTGGAGGCATTGCTCGATGAGGATCCGTGTCAAACGCAAGAAGAGCTTGGTTCAGGATTAGGAGTTTCCCGCCAAGCCGTTTCTAAGCGATTGCATGCGTTGGGAATGATTCAAAAGCAAGGAACTTGGGTTCCTTACGATTTGAAGCCAACCCCAGCAGCACACTTACTCTAAATCAGTTAGAGTGACTACACTGTGACTCAATTAAGTAACAATCAAGTTGTTGCAACCTTTTTTGTCCATTTTGTGCTGCTTGGGAAGAGATGTTGAGCGTCGTTTTTTCGTCTGTGAACAACTGCTCCAGCGGCAAAAAAGGAAGAGTTTTCTACATCGCATTGTGACGGGTGACGAAAAATGGATTCGTTACAGTAACCCAAAACGGAAACATTCATGGGGACTGCCCGGGCATGCTTCAACATCGTCGCCTAGGCCGAATATTCACGCTGCGAAGGTTATGCTGTGTATTTGGTGGGACCAAGTTGGTGTTATTTATTATGAGCTGTTGAAACCAAACGAAACCATTACCGGGGAACGGTATCGAACTCAATTGATGCGATTGAGCCGAGCACTGCACGAAAAACGGCCACAATACGAGCACAGACACGAAAAAGTGATTCTTCAGCATGACAACGCTCGACCTCACGTTGCGAAACCCGTGAAAACCTACTTGGAAACGCTCAAATGGGAAGTCCTACCCCACCCGCCATATTCTCCTGAAAAAACACCGTCCGATTATTACTTGTTCTGTTCGATGGCACATGGTCTCACTGGTCGTACGAACAGTTCTATCGAAATGGTATTCACGTTCTACCAGAAAGATGGGAAAAAGTCGTAGCTAGTGATGGGCAATACTTTGAAATGGAATTCGTTTGTAACCTTTGTTTTCAAAATAAAGTTTCCTTTTTCACCAAAAAACAGCGAGAACTTAGTTGCGCACCTAATATATAAACGATTTATTCGGTTTCTTGTAGGTAACCGATGTGGTTCGGTAGAAAATTAAACCAAGTTCGGTATTATTTTCTAAGTCATAGTCATAGTCATAGTCATAGGATCATAGTTGAATATCTCTATTTTGGATCGAATTAGCAAAACAATCTTTGAGTGTAACCGCAGACAGACGTTCGACTTCATTTCATTTACCTGTGTAAACACATGGCTTCCCTCAAGATATCAAGTAGCAATAACCGAACAGATAGTGCCACAGATTTGTTTTTATTGGTAAGGGAAAAATGTGTTGCCAGTCAAACTATTAGATTTTTTGTAGCAATAAGTTGACTAGGCGGCACTACTGTGGAAGGTGATTCCAACGTAATTAGATTTGAAATTTAAAATTTGAATTATTTTGTTCGAGCTTGGATGTCTGTCTGCGGTGTAACCGTGTAACTATTGTTGGCTGCCCTTTTGTATTCGACAATCGTTCAATTTAAACTGCGTGTTAAAAAAGGGTCTATTATTAAGCTTATCACGTCTCGATGTGGTACCGTGCCATCTGGAAATGTGGTAGTGCGTTTTGGACGAAAACATAACAAACAGCTGTCAAACCGATCAAAAATGGCAAGCCATTTTTTAGGTTATCTGAGCGAAAACAAACCATTTGAACACGACGATAGACACGATAAATGTGTTAAACGTCACTAAGCTTGATAGGCAACAAAAATAGTAGCTTCGAGTGCATGTGGTTTAGTTGAAGAAACATTTGGCTTAACTGAATGGCTCATTATTTGAAAGGTAATCTAATTTAAGGGTATTTATAAATAAGTAACCAAGTTTTTAAAAGAATGTATTCAGTGAAGGGTTTTAAATCGGTTGACAAGATTAGTCAACACTGCAGCAGCTAACATTCTCCCTACGTGTTATTGCATCTCTCTTGAACATTTTGTATGAAATCTTGAAAAACACTGTTACTCTTCTTCTACACATTTTGAAAGAAACAGGTAATTTTCTGCGTTATCTCAAGCACATACACTAACCGACGAAAAAAAAGATTCATCCACTCAAATATAACTTGAATGCCTATAAATGTCTCTTAATCAAGGAAAACATTTATCTGAAACATGTTTAAAGTTCACTCTTGCATCATTACTTAGATTGCATAAGACTTCATTGACAAGTATATCAGTATAAATGAAATGAAAAAGGATTTTCAGATGAGGTAAAAAATAAAAAAAGATCCACCAGCGAAAGAAATATTAAGTAATCTAAATAACATTGACACACCCCTCGCATTTCACAGTTTTGGCATTTCTCGGGTTTTTTTCTTTAGAGCGAATCTAACATTGAGAGATTCTCTCCGGACTCACTCTCTTTCATTTATTACAGTGCCATTATAAAACTTTCGAGGGATTCTTTAGTACAGATCGAAACACAACAGTGCTGGATAGCATACTCTACAAATAGTAGAATGAAAAACGTAAAGGGGATTGCAATATGAATGAAAGAGAAAGTAATCAAAGAGAGTCTCTCAATGTTAGATTCACCCTAATGAAAAAAAAAAACCCTAGATTTTATTGTTTATATCCGTCCCATAGCTTCCCAACAAAAATCAGTGTCGAATAACCGCTTGTTCACACAAATTTGGAGAAGTTATGCAGCTTTCTAGAATAAAAAGCTGAACCACTTCTCCACATTTGTTTGAACAAGTGGTTATTCGACACTAATGTTTGTTGGGTTTTCTGTCAAATCCTAGTCAACGGATAGCAAAGGTTCTTTTTGGGAGCTTAAGAAAAAAAACCCAAAAAAAAAAAAAAAAAAAAAAAAAACAGGGGGGCCTTTTCTGGTTAAAAAAAAAAAAAGGGGGGTAATTTTTTTTGTAAAGAAATAAAAGTTTTTTTTTTTTTTTTGGGAAATTCAAAGAGTGTCTTACGTGGATACCATCAACTTGATTTGATGAATTAGTTTTAATTCTCTGCTAATCGAAATATCAGCTTCACGGAAAATGCGCAGCTGCTGAATTTAGCAACATAAAACTTTGCTTTCCTTCAACTCAAATGTCAAATCGGAGCAATTGACGTAATAAGTGTGTTGCAATATTGATCAAAAGTACTTAATCGGAATCTTTCACTGTGAATTGACTGCAAATCGATTGAAATTTGCTGCGCTCGATTCCAGTGAGACACCCCTTGACCCTGAATGGATTGTTCGTCGATTTCATGAAAATATTGGCAATAATAGTGTTGAACGACCTGTTTATGTAGTGTGCTGGAAAGAGGAAAATTACATAAACATTAGAAATTTCGTATATTCTGTCTATAGAATGAACTATTACACAATCCTAACTGACAATTTTGATTATTACCGATTCAAAATGCTAAATAAGTACATATCCTTTAAGAATTGTGTATTTATAGTAAATGGAGACTTTGTGAAATTGTGAATATACTCGTTGTTGAACTACCCGGACAAGACCACTCGCGCTAACCGATCCTGCTTTATTTCCATAGAGTCGCATAGTGTCGCATCTAGTGTTTCATCTAATATGCTAGGGTATGTGTCCCTTAACTCAGCCTATTATGCAATGATCGATTTTTTTTTTTATGATAACTCATAAAGTTTATAAGCTGTCGGCGGGGTTAAACTAGTTGGAAACTTGTTAATATAATTTTTATAAGAATTTGGGTGGTTTGTTTTCGAAAAAATTTAATAACTTTTTTTTATAAAAAAAAAAAGATATGGATTTAATGTCGGTCTATGAGCACCAAATTGGGTTTATTCATGGATGCAACTTCGTCCCAATCGATGGATTTATTACTAAATGCAGTCTTTGTACGGTTTTTCAAATTTTATGAATTAAGGCATTGCTAGCTGTATTTGATTTACTAAATACAACATTTCCCAAAACAAACTAAAGTAAAACTGCCTCGAAACGCTTAAGTGATGTTCAAATATGATTTATCAGCTATTCAATAATGAAAACATTATAATTCACTGTACAATGATTTTGTTCCTTCGGTTTGTGTTTAGATGAGCCACTTGAATATAAACAACCGCAAATTCATGCATTTCCACTTAAAATTTTACCAATAACACCTTTCTACTATGTTTTTAAAACAACAGGCCATAGTTGGGAACATACAAAAAAATATGTCCCCAACATTGGGTCTATGATTTTCTTGTAAAATCATTGTTATTTCAGCTATGTGAACAGTAATTTTGTAACGTGTAACTATTTTCTGCACATCCAGACTGCATTACTTGCATTATCGATTCAATTCAGCCAAATTTAGATCACTTGAAGATCGTGTAGATCATCTGTTCAGCTTAACCAGTGAAATCATGATGCCCCAAAAAGTTCAAGAAATCGACCATTACGCGGAAGTGAACAACTATAAGTTGACTAATATTGTCTCAATTGCTTCGGATAACATCGGTCATCCTAATAGCAACATGATTTTGTTGATTATCGCTAAATTAATGACATATTTGGTACATAGGCCGAATGAAGGAGCTAGGCTAACATTACATCCCCTTACCCTATATGGTGAATCTGATGCGCCATACAACTCACCAGATGCGATACTATAGCATGCAAGCGACATCGAGCAATTATCGATTGTCATATTTTGTTCCTCTGGTCGATTGCGAACGCATTGTTTGCAGTTATCCATCTAGGCAGGAGAAACACGACTTGGCTGTAAACAAATTTACAATATTCCCACAGCAGGAGTAAACAAAACTTGGTCCTGAAGCTTCCCCAGAGGTAAATATTGAGTTATTGCATTTCAACGAAACGATGAATCTATGTTTCGTATTTCTAGTCATCTGGAGGTGTAGAGGACAAAACGAGGGCAGCCACACGGGCCTCATTAAGACCAGAGTTAGGAATATGCGAAATGATATTTACCTAGAAGAACGATCGTTCCGAAGAAAATTGATCAAATTGAGTTTCGTTATTCCCACTATTATTGATATTACTTGTCATAGATACACTTTCATAATTTGCATTGAATGGGACATAATCTCCTTTTCTTTAATGTATTTGGCAGAAAATCCACATGACATGAAGCAAGTAGGTAAATCAGTTACAGTATAGATCGCAATATGCAAACAGTCTTAAAAAATATAGGCTAGAACCGCAGACAGAAGTTTTAGCAAGAAAAAAAAATTAATCAATAACTTTGTGTAAATTTTCAAATTAAAATTCGTTAGCAATCGCTTGCTCACTAGCGCGGCATAATTCACTTATTCGAGGTGGCGAATGTGGCGAAGTTGCGGCATCTCCTAGCATGTCGAAATATCATGCCGACATTCGCTACACGCAACACGATATTCACATGATGTTTTGACGTGCAGTGAGATGCCACATGGTGGCACTTTGATGGGCACCTCGCCTTATCGCTTAGCTTAGCCTGGCTTGACTGACTGCACGTATCAATTTTTGCTACTCCGTATCCTCGGATAACAGGCTTGCCCACAATGGATACGTTTACGTTTCGTTGACATCAGCTAGACAGAAAACGAGGGGTTGGATATTCAAAGACAAAATCGATATAGTTTTTGGCTCAGGAAGTACCAGCACATCGGTCCCAAGCTAATGAACCACTCCTTAAAACAACTCACCAGGAACAATCCCTCAAATATCTTGTCAAAATAACACAGCGAATCAAAACAAAAACAAAGATTCAGGTACCGAAAAGCGCAAGAATGTATTGCAAGATGCAAGGTGTACTTGGGACCAATGGGGTTTCCAGCAGTGAGCCAATACTCAAACCAAACTGTGTAGTATGGAGATTATCAGAAATTTGTCGATTTCTCGTCAAATATTTTTCATTTCACCAAACAAGCTTCTACATTCTATTCCCAGCAGCAATGGGAATGATATGTATAAGTAATATACTCAGCAAAGCACTCCTGTTGGAATATTTTTAATTTAGAATGAACTTCGCCATAAATTCCTTAGCCGTTTTCCCTCAAGCCATACGATCAAAGGAGCCTCGCAATCTGGCGATGAACACTGTCAAAAGCAACAAAAAATTAATACACGACACTGAAGAAGTCTGCAATTTGTAGACAAAATACGCGTATCTTTCAAGATAAGCAATAAAGGTAGTTGGAATTTAAATGGAAATTACTAATCTTTCATCTCATTTTCTAGTTGCACAATTTGGCAAGCGGTTAATAAAGATTCAAACGTAAAGTTCTCAAAACTCTCAGCGCCCCCACGGAAATTAGCATCACCATCATGTTGGGGCAAAACTATTCTTAGAGGTGGTGGTACCAGTTTGCGTGAAAATACTACGGGTTTCAAGAATGTTTCGTTTAAATCTCTTTGTTTATAAAATCAAAAACAAAGTACGTCCTTTTGAATAAGTTGTCGCAAATTGATTACGAACTAGTTCTGCACCGGCCCATTCATTTTTTTATGCAAATCTCTATAGCAAAAAAAAAAAACTTAGTTCTCATCCTTCTAGCTCTTTTGCGCATGACTAGCGGAATTCAACAACTTGCCGAAAACAACTTTTCTTTTCAATTATATTTTATGTTTCGACATTACGATAATTGACTGCTCACATACACTTTTAAATGTCGTTGTGTCGTGATTACTACTTTCGCCGTGTTAGACACGAAGTTTTCATAAATCGTTAAACGCTTGCGCCATACTACCTATTTCTAATCATTGAAGAATACACATAGGACACATATGCAATTAGTTTATTGTCGAGTTGTTTCTGTCTAATTGTTTGGCTATTACCCGTGTGTTCAGCATACTATTTGTTTCAAGATACAAGTACAATATCATTTTGTTTGCTTTTGCGCGAAAATGTTATGGTTCATGTTTTTGAATTTTTAACCAACATTGAGATCCAGGATCACCACATCCAAATCCCACCACCCTGTTAACTTACACCGATTGCGCCGTTCGTCGTCACTCGTTGATCCACTATGTTCCTTCGATATAGCAAAAGCACTACTAACAATCCAATTCAACGAAACCGAAACAATGTAACATCGAAAAAAAAAACTTCAACTGTCCGATTCCAATCTCATCGTTTTCATTCATTCATACCCTCAAAGGTTTGTTATTCCATCCAAAATAAAGTCCATGTTTTTTTTTTGGAAAGGCACTGTGATGGTCCACGCACGGTTGTGAAAGTATCTGCCTATTGCACTTTTTCCTTTGGACCTTGAGATGGCCAAATAAGCGTAGCAAAACAATATCAAGAGCCACTACACATTCAACGATGGATTGGTCTAGCTGGAATGCACGTTTTCGGAATCAAACACAAATCCACTCCCGACGAGCACAGCGATGACGATGAAGAACCGATGGACCAACCGTGAGACGGCCCAAGGTCAATAACTGGCAGTTGCTGTGGACATTGCTATTTCACGTCCAGGTTCACCATCGAAGAGTAGCTTTTAGGCACCAGTCGCGTATCTTGTTGAACGACACGGGAGATTAGATTCCGAAAGTAAGCAGAAGCTGTGGTGTAGTGTGGCTTTCATTATTTATTAAACAACACCACATCGTCGTCGTCGTCGTCGTAGTCGACGTCTTCCTGGTATGGAAGCAAAAAGGTATCAATGTGAAAGCCAAAAGTTGATAGCACAGCACAGTGCGAATGTTGATGGTCTACCGGCGCGCGACAAGGGGTGGTTACGACGGTTGTCGGTGTGGTGAGTTGATGATGATGGACTTCAGCGCACGGAGTTCCGATAAGTGGACACCGTTTCCTTCCTCATTAGGGTTTATGCAATTTCTCGCTGCACTGGTTTTATGTTTGCAACCGAAAGTGAAGAAGCTGTGAAGGAGAAATTGGGAACCGAACTGCGTACTTGACGGCCAGGTAGTTGGAGACTGTGGCGCATGAACTAGCGGGGCACTCCACGTGCGTTTTAGAAGTCGTACATGCGAAACTGTATGAAGGCCTGTGATGGTGTGTTCTCTGTCGTAACTTGGCGCGCGTAAGATGAAGCACCGATTGACGGTGGTAATGGTGAGCCACGATACGACCAACCAGCTACGGGTGTATCGCAACCTCGCGTTTTGTTATTGTGTGTTTGTCCATCTTGCTTGATTGGAATGGGCTTGCTTGGATGTGTGGAAAGTAGCGTTTTTGTAGAATTATTGTTCGGGATAATTGGGCACTTTGGTGTTACCATCATCTCTTTTATTATCTCTAAGATTGCAGTAAAAAATAAGTTTTTTTTTTCAATTCATTGTACAAAGGTTGTCAGAACGCGTCTCCATAAATGTGTATATAGTTTAAGAAAGACTAATTCATAACAATATCCTGGTAAAATTATGATAAATTGAAGATTGAGTGTTGGGTTATAAACAATAGTATTACTCGTTAGATGTGATACCGACAAGATTATCCTTCACAATAAACGAATAAGTATACGTTAAAGTAAATTAGGAATGATCGTAAATCAGAAGCATTTCCGTTCATTTACGGTCTGCCACATATGACTGATACAATGGCAGTTGCTTATCCATTTTCTTTTTCTCTAACATAAACATGTTTTCGTTTGGAATCAAGGGACAGATTTGTATAGTTTCAGGGGCTACGTAATTTGTTGTGTGACTCATGTCATTTAGGTTAGTTTGGTTTTGGTTTCTTTATTTAGGACACTTTCAGCCTGTGGCTGGTTCGTCTCTGCATGTCATTGAGGAGTTTGATAATTTGGGACGCTAACTGCAACTCTTAATGTTCAAATGAAGTTTCATTAGAAAATATTCAATATTTTCTTCAACTCCAGCTCTGTTTTAATAAATTTGGGATGTTTGCGAAGTACCGTCTTCATAATTGCCCGGATTTTTTTCAATTGGGTGAAGTTCCTGTAAATTTGTTTGGTTCAGATCTTTTGGCACAAAATTGACTCAGTCGGCTCAGTACCAGTCCAACAAGTTTCGAGCGTAGTGGCAGGATGCTAGATCAGGCCAGAACAGAGTTGATCCGTTGTGCTTCCTTATGAATAGCAAGAGGCTTAAGGCAGTCTTCCATGTATATTGCACCGTTGATTATTCCAGAAGTGATGAAGGGAGCGCTTATCTCACCACATCCGCAAATCACCTGCCTGATCAGGAACTTCTTTGCAAATTTCGATAATTTCTTTTTTCGAACATCCTCCGGAACATCGAACTAAGACTTGGCAACAAAATATTCTTGCCCAGGAAGTTGACGGAAGTTGGCCTTGACGTACGTTTTGTCATCCATCACGATGCAACACGATTTAGTGAGCAACTTCGTGTAAAGTTCCCGGGCGCGGATTTTCACAATGATGTTTTGCTTTTCATTCCGGACTGGGGCTTTGTGCACCTTGCAACCTAGCACGCTTCATGGTTTTCTGCACAAAGCCGACTGACACCTTGGACTTTTTAGCGACATCTCGAATTGTTTGGACGGTTCTTGAACTGTTGCACCACTATCCTGGCCGTTTTATTGTCCATTGACCACATTAACGACCACTCCCTTCCTTCCTACTGGTAATCAGACGCTCCTTGAAGGTTCTTGTCACACGAAATTAGGAATAAGATTTGCTAAAATTTTCAGGTTTTTTACTCATACGGTTCAAAAGTTACAGAAGATTTTCGGAGTGCCATTTTTATTGACTACACACTTTATTTATACAGTAATGTTTATTGTAGCCATTATTTTGGTAACAGAAAAAAAAATATATTAAACCCACCAAACGAAGAAAAACGTCAGGGTCATTCCCGTGCGCGATCATATGGTGCCGAGATCATGATCATAATAGAATTGCGCTCGACGTGCTGATTTTAATTGTTTTAATTCTAGGGTTTTTATTCATTAGGGCGAATCTACAATTGAGAGACTCTCTCCGGGCTCACTCTCTTTCATTCATATTCCAATCCCCTTTACGTTTTTCATTCTACTATTCGTAGAGTATGCTAGCCAGGACTGTTGTGTTTCGATCTGCACTAAAGAATCCCTCGAAAGTTTTATAATGGCGCTGTAATGAATGAAAGAGAGCGAGCCCGGAGAGAATCTCTCAATTGTAGATTCGCCCTAATGAAAAAAAAAACCCTAGAATTTGTTTTTTATTTATTAATAGATTCGTCGGACTTACGTTATAGGGCTGATTTCTTCAATTCCACTTAAACATTAAACCAGGCTTTACTATATGGGTAAACTTGGTTTAAAATTTAAGCGAGGACCCTTAATGAATTTATGAAGAAAAGTCTTTCTAAGGCACACAAATCCATCTTATAGAAAACTTATAACGATCAAAGCTTTCAAATTAAAAATAAACATATCAAGGTTGAACATAAAACAATTATATTTAAACAAAACCCAATAAACAACAACGGCTACCACAATTGTTTTTATAGTCTACGAGGAAAAAAGTACTGTTATCTCCAAATTCAAATAGATGAAATCGTTCATTAAACAAAGAACACATTGAATAAAACGGAGTACGTCTTACAAAACTAACCTGTCAGGTTTATATTTTCAATATTTTGACATGTTTGCAATTATCTAATTACAATGAAGTATTGCATCAGTCATGTTTTAGTCATAATAAAGTCAACATTTTCTCCATGCTTATGTAAGTTTCCATTATCTGATTTAGAGTTCGGAATTTGGCGTAATTTGTGCGATGATAACATGTAATACACGTATTTCTGCTTCGTATTTGCCGGGACGGTATGTAAAAATTAAGTTTTGATAAAAGTTCTACTGAATCAACGCGTTGCCTGGGTTATACCAGGGGCTGAACGGTCAAGAAGAAAATGAATCTATGTTTTGGCTTATGAAGTACCAGTGCATCGGTCCCAAGCTTAATGATTCGCCTCTAGAACGTAAATCACACGAACACAACCTCGAATATTCTGACAAAATAATACAGTTGTGGGGAAAATTCTGTGGCTAAGTACAGGAAATTTATTGAATGGCACTGAAAATATTAAAAATGTTTATTGAAAGACTAAAAAGTAAGTGAATTATTATTAAAGAATTTAAAGCTGTATTTAATGTAATGATTTTTTGCTAGCATTGGACTAAAAGTTAATTGCGTATTGATCGGCGTATACGCAGTTCTGCATAAAAATGCTGAGAAGGCAACGTTTGTTTAACATCTTTTCATGGCTGGCGCTATGATCAAAATCAATTGGACCATACACGTAGAAAAATGTACCGTGAAAATGACCCATATCAGGTAAGTTTAAACATACACTTAATTTACTTTGGCCACAAACAATCACTTGTTTATGTTTGTGGCATCGACGTTAAAAATAAAAATCAGGCTACGTTCGTAGTATATGATTAAAATAAACCTGAAATTTTTTTTAAATTTTAAAATAATTTCTGAATCTAAATTAATTTATATTTATTCCGTGAATTTGGTTAATCTCTTTTCGGAAGCCGTTCAATAAACCTACCAATAAATGTGACAATTGACTCATCTTACGAGCGTCGAAGCTATGAAAACTAATAATTAATAAATGCAAAAACAAAACACGAATCACTTGGCTACCCGATGTATGTATTATCGGAATGAAAATGCCTTGTATTTGATTTAAACTCGGTTAATTTTAATAGAAAAATTCTTTCGATTTATTTCAAACAATTCTTTCAGTTTACAGTTTGCAGTACTCTTTTTGTCTTATTTCGAACTTGATACAATTTATAGTTCACCGAATGTTAGCCCGTTATAATGCGAAGTGTTGGAGAAAATTGAATAAAAAACGTACTGGAATGAGGTCAGTTAAAATCATTCACATTATTTAAAAACACTTTCAAATGGTCATCTGTAATCAAATGTAGAAATAAAGCAAAAGACGGTAAAGAATAATACAAGCGAATGAAAAAATGTTGTTTCCGTTTTAAGCATTCAGTGATCAAAATATTTGCTAACTAACTAACTGAAAAGTAAATGCCAAAAAAAAAAAGTAATGTAAGTAAAGATAACCAATATAAACCGGGTAAAGACAACTTCAACAGCTAACAGTCAAGCTTTGTTTTGTTTTTCTCCCGTTGATACCATATTACAATATTAGTTCATTTTTAGTCGCTATCTGAGAATGACGAAACAGTATGTTATTTTTTGCAGAATTTATCCATAATTTTAAGCTGACACAGAAGAAAATTACTGTGGATAATTTTTTCAATGGAGAGTTCATGAACGTTTAATTTCTGTGGTTTATCATATCAATCAACTTTATAATACCGTCTAATCTATAATATATAATCTATTTATATCAAAGCATCTATGAAGCATAAAACCACTCCTTCTCTTTGGGAATATTCAATACAATTAAAAGTATTCTATATCTCTCTGCAATTAACTTTAATGTATAAAAATGCATGTATTGACTTAAATTTACGTCACCTCATTTAAAAATAGGTGTTCAGTTTTTAGATCATGTAAAATTTCATAGGGATGTAAATTTAAGTCTATATGGCCGCTTCGATTAGGTGCATCTCAGAAGATCTAAATTTACATGGAATTTTCTATGTGTGTAACTATATCCAAACTTCCTTTATACCACCTTAAGAATCGTGCATATTTCAGTTGTGTTACGTTAGAAAGTTTTTTCAGAGCGCCACCGAGGAAAAGAGCGACACATTGCAGCGTGTGTTGTCAAAGATGATCAATGGATAAATGTGTTGTTGCACTATCAGAGAAAAATCATGTAAATTTAAGTGTACTTGGATGCACATAAAAGGAACGGCTCGTTAGCCAGAAAATTGCGTCTGTTTCTAAATTTATAAGACCACGAAAACACGAAATAATTACTTAAATGACATGACGTAAACATAAGTTGAGGAACACAAAATGATATTTTCTTGAATGACCAATGCTTCTTGATTCCAGTTTCAATCTCAAGTACCTAGTTCTAGTAACCGTCAAAAAAAATTCAAGATGTGGTAATCAAACTTCATAAAAAAAGTTTCTTCAAGGCCATGGATAGTAGTGGTGAAGATTAGCTCATTCTTATCCTGTAGGGTTCATTTAGTTCCTTCATCTCCAAATGCTTGTGAACATTTAAATAAAAGTGCCAAACCCGGTCGTTGGCCTTCTGAATAAAAAAATATAAACTGTGCTAAAAATGTTCGCCATTTTCAGATTAATGAATTTCATAAGCAAATGAACTTCGGGTGTTACGCTGCGTAACCGTGTATCACTGAATAATTTGAATTTGAAAACATTTAGTTTTTTCCTATACCCCAAGAGTAGTAACTTATTGAATTATGGAGAGTGTGAGCTGTTTAGTGGAATACCTGTAACTAGAAAATAAGAAGAATGATTAGTAATTTCCATTTAATTCCAACTACCTTTATTGCTTATCTTGACAGATACGCGTATTTCGTCTACAATGTGCAGACTTCTTCAGTGTCGTGTACTAATACTCGACTGTGGAACCGACTGCGTTAAAAAGAGGTCTGATGTTGTTCTAACACCTGAGGCAACATTCATGTAAATTTAAGGCTTTCAAATCCCAGTATTCAGTCTATTGGCAGATTTTCAACGCTGTAAGGACTTAGATTTAAGGTTATCAAATATATTCTTGAAGCTGTTGTAAATGTAGCATTTGGAACGTGATTTTGCAGTGTAGCAGTATTTATTGTTTTGGGCTTCAAGTCAGGATTAAACAATACATCAAATAGAACATACAATTGAGATATATTTATGATTAAATCTTAAAGTATTTATGTGCAACAAAGATTACATCACTCGTAATATCCATTATTTTTAAGAATGTAGGACAGTCTTTGCTCGGTGTGAAATTTGGACATAAAAAAAATGCGTCAAGCGATTACTTTTCAGTTTGATGTTAGGTAATTTAATGTTTTTAGTGACGTAAATTTACATGACTTGACATATTTTTGAGCTAACTATGTGATATTGAACCACAGGACATCATTTTTCATCACATTGTGTTTAATATTAAGTGACAAAAATTAGTTTGCGATATGCCATATTTTTACACTCAAAATTCAGTCGTTTGTTGAAAACGGTACACGTAATTTACATCTTTATCGATTTCAGCTCATACAATTTTCATTATTTCTAAGAGCGAACGTACGATTATTCAACAACGTATACATCTTTGAAATAAAGACGTAAGAGTACACAGAAAGAAAATCTGAATTTTCATTGTGATGTAAATATCAGATCATGTAAAATTGTGTTTGATTCCACACGAAGCAGCAACTTGCATGAAATAGTTGTAATAAAGACGAGCTTTTGTATGCAACATTATCCGTAATGAATCAAATGTCCCAGAACTTTACAGGATTCTTAATGTTAATTTGTAAGTTTTGTGACGCTCCATTTATGTGCATGATATTGAACAGAAATTCACATTACTTTTTCAAGCTGTGTAACGTCAAATGGTATAATTGAATAATTTTAAAAAGAGTACATAGATTTGTTGATGCTGACAGGGTGAAACCTTTTTCCTAAACTCAGGATTTCTTTATTTACGCATGCACTTTCAGTTGGACTGAATCTTGTTCAAGGGTTAAGTAGAGTGGAAGAGTATGGAGTATGAAAGGCAATTAAGTATGGTGCATTTACGATGTTTTCTTTGCAGATCAAATGTGATTTAAATTCAAAACGATGATTTTCCATGATTTTTTAAACCTTATCCAATTTAATTGCTCGATATGCACCCCAATCCAATTTCATTGCTCGATATGCACCCCAACATTGGGGTAAGACGCACCACAACACTGGGATATGATGCACCGAAATATTGGGATAGCATGCACCGATTGTAAACGGATAAAACACCGCTATAAAAAGTTACTCATTAGGGTTGAAAAGTGAAGAGTTTGCAACATATTGCAACATCCTTTTAGCGCTCTGTTTGGTAGTGAAGTAGCCAATGGGTATCGAATAAAGATAGCAAAACGTTGCAATATGTTGCCAACTTCTCATTATATAGACGTATATAACGGTGCCACGGTGCGTTCTGCCCAGTTTTAGTTTTGCATAGTTTTGTTTAAATATTCTGAAAATACTTGGAAGTTTAGTGAAATTTTGATACAATCTTGAAGTTTTGTTGAGTGCGATACATGTGAAGTGAATTTATTATTTTTACTTCACATGGATATTAACGCATGGTAAAAGCTTATTTTACACTGAAAATTTATTTTAGTTAAATAGCTTTTACTCGTTTCGAAAATATGGATTTTGTTCATAGAACAAATGACTCGTATATTGAGAGATGTTTCTTTTAATTTGTAACAAAATATTCGTAGTTCTTTTTGTTGTTTTCGTACAATGCACGAGTGTTCTTTCTGTGTCAAACAATGTTTCGTGCTTTTGACACTTGCGCGTGTGCCAATAATTACGAAGGTAGCTTCATAAATAGTACAAATGCAGAAAACAACGATTAAATTTGTTAGTTTTACCTTCGATTTCGTAATATAAACGAAAATTAATTTTCATTGTAATAACACTATTATTTACATATGAGGTACAGTCATGACAATTTCTTCAACTTTGATCATATTTTGGTGTATTTAGTGCCTTACTGTAATACAAAATTATGAGTTATGCTGTTTTATGTAAAAACTGATGAAGTATCATTCCATTAAAGTTATACTTTGAAGAATTGAGCATATTTATTGAGTGGGTCATTCTACCCAACCAGTGCATTTTGTACTATTCTACCCTATAGCTACAATTTTTAAAGATATGCCATTTACAATATGATGAGAGTAAAGTTTCTCTAGTTTCCAAGTTGACTTTTTCTTCTATGTGATAAATTACGGAAGTAGTTGAACTCCTTGTATCAATTCCAGTAGATGTAAATGTACATTTTTCGCAAAATAGTCGCCTGCTGCGAAGTGTTGAGGCACACACAAAAACACACGCGTAAATAGGTACAGTTCAAGGGAACGCAAAAGATAGAAAACAGAAAAAGTAATATTTTTCCCTATCATAAACATTATGTGAATGCAGTAATAAGCCATCAATCAACGAAAATCTCAGCAACATAAATCTATGTCGCAACTTTTTTTAAACCATCGGCTGGTGGCAGCGGAAATGATTCGTCGCCTGCTGAAAACAGTACAAAAATGTCCTGAAATTTTCTCCAGTGTGTTCATTTTGGTCGTAATGTCCTTGAGCACATAATAGTGAATTGAAAGAGATGAGGAAATAAGTTCAATGAAACACACCTTTTGTTGACTTCCGTATCAGTTTCAGGAGACATAATTTTACACGAAATCTTTGTTTACGTTTTATGACTTTTTACAAAGATGCATAATGACTCGTGTAAAATTCTTAATTTCGAAGTGTGTACCTATAAAAGTGCCCCAACGAAAATTTAATTGAGAATAAGAAAGCAGACAGTACACGTCACACATACCATAAACTTACAAAATCCTTTCCAGTGTCAAAAGAGCCAAAAAGAACTGCCACGATCGAAAGATCAAAAGAAATAACAATTCACAAAACTTGCAACTTCCGCGACCAACCGACCAGACGTGAATATTGCACCACTTTTACTTCATCGCGCTGCCACGTGTCTAGAAAAACTGATTCGGGCGGAAAAATCATCCTCCAAGTTGTAGCAAGTTCTGCAATCGCTGCGCCACGGTGTGTGCGCTCGAAGCGCATCTCAGGGAAAAAGATTTTCCAACACGCGCGTTCTTTTTGGTTTTGGTTGCTCTATTCTTGCTGGGCACCTACCACTATATGGGAGTGATTTGTTTCTTTTTTATTCTCTATACTTTTGACTGAGTTTTGTTGATCGTTGCTGCTGCAACTCACTTCACGCTTCCATTTTGATCGTTGTTTGTGGGAGAAGAAAAACTAGCATCGTTAATATTATATGAATAGATTCCGAAAAAGATCGACGGGCAAACCGGGTGAACCGCTGGTTGCTTGGAAAGGGTATGGAAAATAGAAAGCAGAAAAAATCGACAACCATAACATCTCGGTTTCTAGTTATAGGAAAAACGCAATGCCACGCGCGCAACTGAGTGAATTAAAAATAATACAAAACTGTTGGGCGGTTGTTGGTGGTAGTAGAGAAAAAAAAATTGAACTAGTGAACTATAAACGATGATCTGGCACTGGGAATATGGCTTTTCCCGGAACTTGGGGCACCTGCTACCGACAAGAACTAACATGAAAAAGAAAACAGTCATCACCGTAAAGAACTTTGAAATTTTTGAACAATTACTGGCGCAACATTCAACGCATAGGAGGATTTCAAAACTTTCCAATTGACCTGATAAAAATGGCGTTGCAGCCGCATCGTATTTGCATGTGCACGGTTCGATGGGAAATTGAAAAAACAAAACCACCGAAAAACAAATAAATGATTTTCCGTCGAAACAAAGCTGCGTAAAAGAAATCTATTTGCTGGTCCAATGCGCGATCTGCTGTTGCTGGACTTGCTGGGATTGAAATGCATGCCAAAGGAAAATAAAATCCACAATTTTACGGCCAAACTCAAACGGTTCGGACATTCAGAGGCCACTACTGTTGCTGCTGGTGGGAAAAAGTGCATTCCAATATCAATACGTAATTCCTATTCAACTATTGGACCAAACGACGTGTATTCATCCTCACGGCATCTGATTTGAAGGTGGTTAGGTGCATAACAAGCGGGCTTTCCTTTGAGCGACTCCGTTTCTTCTTAATTGGACGTATTTTCCAATTGTCCGAAAATTACATCAAAATAAGCATCTGCGCGGGCGCATGTCCACGCGTCTTTGGAGTGGGTTCCTGGGTTATGATACATTTTTTTTGTTCCAACGGCCAGTGCATGTTTCAATCGAATGATCAGCAACCGTTACCCGAGGACGAATCGATCGTTTTATAATGTTTTTATGATGACAAATTTCCATGTTTTGCACGGCATATTGACACGGCAAAAGAAAAAAAAACTATGTTTATGATTGCCTTTGTTGCAATTTAAAAAAAATCTATCATTTTATGAAAAAAGGTTTTTGTTTATTAATATTTAATTTTTTTTTTCATTCATTCATTCATTCATTCATTCATTCATACAACAGGTACAAGTAGGAGCAGCCTTCTGTTCCTAATGGAATTTGATGTTCTGGTTGGTTGAAGGCATATTCTGGTTTAATCTGGAATTTTTGCAGTAAATACCATGCATGTTATATATTGCTACCCATTCCCAACTTGGCCTGCAATCGGGCGAGGCTGGCGCCGGTTTTGTCTTAGTTTGGGAACACCAGTTTTTACACATTGAGGATGTATGCTAGTCCCAAGCATCATCTGTTGGTTTTCTGTGTAATAACAGCTGATCTGGCAATAACGGAGTAGCAACACCGGGCGGTAAATCATGCTTATACTCATGCTCGACATTGTATTATTTTCATCATATCATCATTCATATTATTTATAATGATATTAAATTTTCATGATGTAGAATTTCATCTGTAACATACATGTAAATGTATTTTCGTTTTACGTATAGAAATACTCTTAAATATTTCATATATATACATATATCTTATTAAACAGATACATACATGTTTTTACATACATGATGTCATGTTTAGGCCTTTTTGGACTAAATCAGGACTATTCAGGAAGTAATATACAACAAGTCTGTCATTTCAGGACCAACAAATTGAAGAACGTATGTAGTAGATACGGATGCCTCTTGTACTTTTCTCTTATATAAATATAAACATGATCATTTAAACAATCAATGCTAATACTAAGAGACGAAACAGCTGTAAGTCTCTTTAATAAAGAAATCTAATCTAATCTAATTAATGCTAATACTGAGAAATGGAAGGGACCATCAGGGCACCCGATTGAAGCACACAGGTTGGAGAAAGTGGGAATGCCAACTTCCCATTATTAACCGTTTGTGAATAGAGGGCGGGCTCTTCCTCCCGCTCGAATATGGATTTCCGGAAAAACTGACGCGGTTGATCAAAGCAACGATGGATTGAGTGATGTGTGTCGTCCGAGTATCAGTGACGCTCTCGAGTCCCTTCGAATCTCGGAGAGGGTTACGGCAAGGTGATGGATTGTCGTGTTTGTTGTTTAACATTGCATTGGAGGGTGTGATTCGAAGAGCTGGGATAGACACGAGTGGCACAATCTTCAGGAAGTCTGTCCAACTATTTGGCTTCGCCGACGACGTTGATATCGTAGCACATAACTTTGAGACGATTGCGGAAATGTACATCAGACTTAAGGCAGAAGCTGGTAGGATTGGGCTTGTGATTAATGCGTTAAAAACAAAATACATGAAGGGAAGAGGCTTAAGAGAAGAAAATGTTTGCCTCCTAGCATAAATTTTGATCGAGGGGGGGGAAATCGGGGTGGTGGAGGAATTTTTGTTTCTGGGGGCTTTGGGGGGGCCGGTAAAAAAACCCAGAGAGGAAAAAAAAAGGGGCGTGTGGGGGGGGAAAGTGGCCTTTCTGGGGTGCGAAGGGTACGACAAAACTTGGGGCGAACCACAAAGTTAACCATATATAAGACATTATTTAGCCGGGGGGTTCTCTCGGGCCGCGAAAAAGGGGCATTGGGTGGGGGGGACTAACGGGCCCCTGGGAGTTTTTGAGGGGGGGGTGCGGGGTAGGTTCTGGGGGGGGGGGAGGGGGGGAGGGGGAAGGGGGGGGGGCGAATGAACCACGAATTGCACCAGGTGGGGGGAGAACCCCCCCGTGCACAAACTGGAAAAAAGGGGGCGGGGGGGGGGGGCTAGCCTGGGACACGGATATATGAAACAAAATTATTTTCGTTCCCTATTGATTTTTGGGAGCCTTTTGGTTCCTTTAATAACTGTGCAAAATTTCAACTCGATCGGTGAAACTATATTTTAGCGCTCGCAGTTTTAATTTTCCATAGTATTTTATATGGGAAAACTTACCTTTTCAAAGAAATATCTGGCGAGGTGACCCGTTGTTCTCTAAAAATAAATCAATCACTTAACTTGCTGGGAAATTTTTCAAAGAAACTTTTCTTAGAAGACCGCAAAGCGATCCGACGCTTGTGGAAAAAGTTATTAAGCTGAAACTGATTGTTATCCAATCGAACGGCTCATTGGACGGTTTTTTCTAGCAGCACAGTTCCTCCATGCAGAGTGAACATAAACAAACACAGTGGTTGCTTCGCGCAGCCAGCAGCAGGTTGCAGGTGGCAGTGTTGCAAGAGAAAACAGTTCAATGAACCATTTGATTGGATAGCAATCAGTTTCAGCTTAATAACTTTTTCCACAAATGTCGGATCGCTTTGCGGTCTTCGAAGAAAAGTTTCCTTGGAAGATTTCCCAGAGATTGATTTGATTGAATTATTTTTAGAGAACAACGGGTCACCTCACCAGATTTTTATCTGTAAAAGTAAGTTTTCCCATAGAAAATCCTATGTAAAATTAAAACCACTAGCGCTAAAATATAGTTTCACCAAACGAGCTGAAATTTTGCACAGTTATTACAGGGTCCAAAAGGCTTCCGAAAACCATTAGGGAACTGGAATTTAAATTTTGTCCCAGGCTACTGGGCATGTCGTAAGAATGTCGGAGAAGAGGCGCGCAACGATCAAGGTGGATTGATCAAGTAGAAGGCGACCTGCGGACCCTCGGAGAACGGGGGGGGGGGGGGGGAACGACCAGGCACGGATTAAAGGGAAAACAACTTGGGGGAGCAGAGGGGACACCGCCGGCCGTGTTGTTGTTGGGGGGGGGGGGAGTTTTTTTCCCTCCTATGAGGGGGTGGTGTTGTAGTGTTGCTTCTTGGTTCAGTCTTGTTGTTGGAAGGAGATTCTTTTTATATCCCTGTGGAAACTGTGGAAACGTATAAGTGTTGTTGCATATCGATCCACCCAACTCGTTTTTGTCCCTTCATACAGTGGCATGATGAGGATAATCAGTGGTTATTAAAGCATGATCAAGTCTGACAGAGAGAAGAGTCCATTGCTGTCGGACTTAGCATCCGTGCTACAATGCTACAATTTTCAGGAAAACATTGCTCACGAGGTAAATAATTATTTATGTTGGAACATTTGCTGTAAACTGAGTAATTAAGCGAAACGGACTATGTTGTTATTTTTTGCATTCTTGTCGACTTATTCCTGATATTGTTATTTTTATTCACGACTTCTTCCAGATAGGTTTAAGAAACAAACAAAAAACAATTTGAAAGCCGTTTATGACAAATACATAATAGAGTGACCCAACAGTGTACTCTGTTAGCAAAACTTATAGATCTCACTCTCCAAACGACAACCTAGGCTATATGAAAAAAGAAATGGTAGGGACAATTAGTAATTAATGCGTGATTTGTGAGATCATTGAGGAAAATTCCATGTTTTAATTTAATTTGATAACTGGTGTGTTTGAAAACGCAAATTGTAATTTCCATTGGCTTGTACGTTTTTTCGAGATATAAGGCACAAACATATAATAAATATTGAAAACTTCTTGTATATGAAAGCTTTGCCGGTTTCGAGTAATAATCATACTACGATAATTAATCTTGACTAGAATTTGCTGTAAGTCTAGCGTAGAGTTTATTTTTGAAAAACAAATCAAAACATGATTAATTTTAAATTTCGCCTGACATTTGATGCGTGATGAATTTTTGCAGTAAATTTCAGCCAATGATATTTCATGCTTGTGGATCATGATTCCATTAAAATGATTCCGTGCATTAAAAAAAGCGACTAAATGTTCTAATTTATCATGCAATTACCCTGCAACCTGGTGGTCGGTCCACCAGTCAGTAGTCAATATATACTAGTTGCCTTTGACAGCTCCAACAGTCTGTTTACAGCAGTTATGGCGAGAACAGGGAAACAACGTTGATCTATGGTTAGATCATACCGCCTGCTCCAGCCGGGCCTGAAAAAGTCGACCATCGTGGGCCACTTCGTGTCGGCCAGATACGATCGCGAAAACATCTACAAAATTCTGAAGTTCATCGAGCGGAAGCCTGGTTCCGGCCGTCCGACCGTTTTAAGCGACCGGAAGATTCAACAGAAGGTCAAACCGAAGACGGTAGGCAAGGTGGCAACTTCTTTCCGCACGTTGGGCCCGGAGGTCCGTGCGACCTGCCAAACGGTCAAGAAGTATTTGGCCAAAATGGATATCGACATGCGGAAGCGTCAGTCCATGCCAGCCGTGTCGGAGAACCAAGCGGAAACCGAGAAACAACGGCTGAAGATTCTGGTCAAAGAGATCTTCCCGGCGAAGTGGAACGTGCGGAAGCATGCCAACTCTCCCAACGTGCCCCAGCTCCGGCCAATCGAGAAGTTTTGGGCCAATTTAAAGAGGAGAGTATATTCAAATAATATCGTGGCCAAAACGACGGATTATATGATCAAAAAGGTGACCAAGGAACTGAAGAATATGCCTACAACCTTATTTTTTCACCCATGGCCAAAGTTCAGGCTAACTGCCGCATTGCAGCGCGGCAGGGAGTAGAAGTATTTCTGTGATGTTTTTAATTTGTTAGTGAATAAAATGCAATTAGGTTTGTTAAT
Source organism: Aedes koreicus (assembly GCA_024533555.2). NCBI lineage: Eukaryota > Metazoa > Arthropoda > Insecta > Diptera > Culicidae > Aedes > Aedes koreicus. The sequence continues at coordinate 65,334 of JAHHFK020005153.1, forward strand.
ATATCTTTTTTCGTTTTTTACAATGCATCCGTAAATAGTCATTTTTTTTTAATGCGCGCATTATTTGGCAGCACTGGATAGTTTATACTGTTAGGTGTCAGAACAAACAATTTTGAGTAAACGTAAAGATCTCGAAACAAGAAAACAATCATTCAGCCATCCTTGTAATATTGCGCGCCGGGAAAAGCGTAAAGGAGATAATTCGGTTTGTAAATGTGTCGGAAAGAAGAGTCTATTATTTTACAGAAGGCTTAGGATAGTCATAAACTTGCATACACACCTACTAGGAAGAAATACAAGTTCTGTTCCAATACCGCTGAACGGAGCAGGGTAAAAAAGTGGGGGAAAAAATATTAAAAATAATCCAGCAAAGGTTGATGAAGTCAAGAAGGTTCATGGCATGAGAAATCGTATGTTCGGACTTCTTAATCCGGCAAGTAAAGGCTAAAAACCTTGGTTATAAGTCGTATGCGCAACGCAGAGGCCAATTCATGAACGCTGCGATCAAATCACGGCGATTGGAGAAAGCTAAAAAGCTAAAAAGTTATGTCAACCAAGTTTCCGACTTATGTGATGGTTCTAGGCGTAGTCTCCAGCGAGGGAAATGTAATGCTCCCGTATTTCCTTGATCAAGGACTAAAGGTAACAATCGCAATCTGCCGATGTATACTTGAGGGTTCTGCAGGATGTTGTTGTACCTTGGATGAAGAAGGTTGCTGCTGATCGTCATATTTTCCAACATGACGGAGCCGGAGCACCTGCTCAAAATAAATGATAAGGAAACACAGAAATGGCTGGCGGAAAATGTTACGGAGTTTCGTGTAAAATAAATTTACCCCCCTCCCCCTTCCCAGCAGTCCCGATATCATTCCTTTCTATTATTTTGTATGGGGAATCGTCGAGCGGGATACCAATAGGACCCTTCACATCACACTTAAGTCGCTCAAAGCTAAAATCAAAGCGGCGGTGACACTTATAGATCGAAACATTGTTAAACGTGCATGCGGCAGTTTCCGGAATCATCTAGCTACAGTCGTCGAAAGGGAAGGTGATTTTTTGCCACGTTTACCAGCTGATAGTTAGCCACGTGAGGCGTTTGGGATATGATGTTCTCTTTTATTTAAGGGAAGCTACGGGTTTACTGATATCACTGAAAATGAATGTATTCAATTATTTAAAAATAATACTTTCAATGGATTGGATGAATCTAGAGAGTATTTCTTTAATCATTGCCAGATTTAAACATGAAGTTTCACTGAAATGCGAGGTGAAACTGCTGTAGTCAATTTAACTAATCCAAATCCAGGGATTATTTTTTATTAGGGCGAATATACATTGAGAGATACTATTTGTTTTCTTTCTCATTCATTCATAACTAAATCACCTTCACGGTTTTTGTTATACTATTTACATAATATGCTGGCCAGCAGTGTTGTCTTTTGAACTGTACTAAAGAATCCTTGGAAAGTTTTATGCTAGCACTTTGATTACTGGAAGAGAACGAGAGAGGATAGAATCTCTAATTGTTACATGAACCCTATTGAAAAAAGGTCGTTTAAATAACTAATAAGATCACATTAGATTAGATTTAGATCATTATTATTATAGATAATTCTCATTCTTATAGAATTTTGTTATCATAGACACCACACTATTCGGAAGATTTATGTAATTTGCATAACTTTATTAGGTTGCACAAGTTTGGGCCACGGAATGGGATACTCAGAAGGCTTTAAAACCGTTTCTATAAGACCCCCCATGAGTTTATATACTCTTAAATTTGAAAGTTGTGGTTGAATATTGAGACTAGAATTGACTTTTTTTTTACAAAGGTATGTTATAGAAACTTGGAAATAAACCTATTGAGATAATTTCTAAAATATTCAAACCACGTTTACTAAAGATTTTTAGTTATTCTATAGAAATTTTAACCGATAAACGTGTGGCTGCTGTTTTACCAATCATTCCAAGTAATCAGTAAAACATCATCATCAAAACAGAGAAATAGAGAGTGAGCAGGTAATTCTCAATCCACGTGCAGAATCGAAACTGCGCATCTTTCGTTCTAATACAACTGCCAACGTACGATTGATACTAAGAGAAGGGTATTCCAGATGCCCCAAACAACATTTTCCTCTGTATGAGATTCACTCTGATGCTTCACACATGGAAAATCTACCTACACCATCAGGCGAGAAAACGAATCAAAACCTTAACCATAATGCTCAACCCTTTTTTTTTAACTCTCAACGAAAAGTCGCCAACGTACAGATAGGTGACCGTTGCGTTTTTCATCTGGCAGTGAAAGGCCGGGATGACGCGGTATGCATCGGTTTTTTAGTTCCTATGTGGATAACGGTAGAAATTCGCGACGGTAGTTGCAGCATAAATAATTCTCCTCCTGGTGCTCATACGTGCGTGCGTATGCGTGCAAAGCGGTTGCGAGCAAAGTAGGCAAGAATTTTCTAATTTTCTAATTAAAGTCAAAGATGTCGCACGGTTGGAAAATGGAACCAAATAAAAGAGTGGCAGATTTCGACGTGAACAACGATGACGGCGATGGAGCACCGCAAACTGAACCCGGTTGGGAAAGGTCGCGGGAAAAATGGTCTTAACTGCGTGCCTTGGGATTGTGTGGCAAGATCTGTGATCCCCTTCCTGGTAACCGACGCGAGACGGCTGCATATTTTCGGAATGAAATTAGACGAAAAGTGAGTGCTCTATTTTTGGTGCGGTTTTTGCAACTCAGCTTAGATTGGCGAAGAAAGCGATAATCACTTTAAAAGATGACAGGCGGATGGATTTATGTGACAAAGTTAAAAGGAAAACCTCAGGAAAACGAGGGAAAACCAGCGAAGAGAAAAAGTTTCAAAATGGCGTCTGGAATTGGTGTATGTTTTTGGGCTGTGTTTAATTGGCAAAGAAGGATATTTTCGATACTAGTGCTTACCATATTAAATATTGTTAAATAGTAGTTTTGTGTTTAGGAATTGTATAAAATATCACATTTAAAATTGAACTTGATCGTACAGACAGCAGCGGTCGAAGAGGTAGTGCACAGCTTTCAATCACACTTTCACTGGGGTTACAAACTTTGGCCTTTTGTATGGGAAGAGGAAACTAGAATAACCACCACGGACGCCTTCCAGACGCCCACTGTCCTTAGCGATGGTCGCTGGACATGTCTTAGCAGCCAAAAGTGTGGTGTATAATTGCATATAGTAGAACAAACTTCTTAATGGTAGCTACCACCACCGTCGGACGGGATGCAGTTTTCTCCAACAACCCACCACCCACCACGAGGGTGGAAAACTAGGGAGGTTTTCAAAATTATCTCCACAGTGGCATACTCTGAATCAACAGGATCACCCCACGGCTATCTTCTGCTCAGTAAAATAGGCCACCCATTCCGCTGGATGTAAGAAACATCGTTTTACGCATAATCTAGAATTGGGGTGACTAGAATTCACCTCCATCAGCAGCAGTGCCTAGCCTGAGCCTTGACCATTGCTAACGAAGAACTGGGATGAGTGATTCTGCACAGACTCCACCGAGACTCGTCACACTTCTCAGCTGCAGAAACGCATTGTGCAGCACTGAGACGATGCATTATTGATTTTTTTGATTTTTTTTCTTCGATGCGTGTTAAGTCAGTTTCAATACCGGAGTGTTCGTGTTTACTTTGTTACGAAGAAGATGTGACGACGTTGGACAGAAGAAAAAAGCGGTATGATAATCAACTGGATTGGACCAGCTAGGCGGTTTATGCAAACGAGCTTTGGTGCGGAAGCAGTTTCCGGGCTACAAGTGATGATGTACGTTGTTTAAAAATTTCTCGCTTTATTGCACTCATAACCGAAGGATTTGATTGTGGATTTCTGGTGACATGCTTTGCCCGGATGTTAGTCGATGTATGATATCGATATGTAATTAGAATACATCGAGATGCATTATCCTACGTCAGATCATGTCGTAAATCATTTTGTGACAGTGTGACGTCAAGCTCAAACCGGGAGAAAGGTAATTGAAGGTTCCGATTGGAGTACTTGGTTTGCGGTTTATTTCTTTTATCGTTTTCAATGAATGGCTTATCATATAACTAATTTTACATGATATTTGATGTTCTCTTAGGAACACCACCTCGTATGCGTACAGCAAAATCTAGCCACAGAAAAACTCCCAGTAAAATTTCATTTCAATTTATTTTCGAGACTAAATAATAACAACATATAAAAGGCATTATATACAAGTCATAATATTATTCCGACTTATTACATTTAAACGCTTGAGCTTTGTAGTTTGTTTTCACCCTAGGTGAATCAGCTTTTCAGCAAAATTTTTCCCATTATTCGCTTAATGTTTCAATTCACAGTTTCGCTAATATCCTACCAATGTCTATCAATTGTTCGAAGTTTAAGAGTGTTCGAAGATTCTTTGGCAAAAAGTTGATGTTATTTTCTCCATATCGCTTTTGAATCAGACAAGATGTCAAATTAGGCCAAGATCGTATGTTGTTATCGTATGAATCAGACAAGATGTCAAATTAGGCCAAGCCCTAATAAACATGTACCATACAGGAACGATATTAGAGATGGTATGACCATACCACTTTCAGTTGGTATGATACCCCGAATTGGTGGTTAGGCACTTCTTATGGTTATTGTTTATGCGGGAATACAGAACGTGGGTTCTTTTGGATGAAATGAAGTAGCCGGATTTGTAGTACCTCTCCACGTAAACTTGCTGATGCCTCGAAACTGTAGAGCTACAATTTCGAAGAATAAGCTTTTCAACTGATTGGCACTTATGAATAGAATTAATGGCTTATTTTGAGTCAAAATAATGATTGCCCTAGGTCTTCCGAAAACTAAACGAAATCACATTCGTACTGCAGCGATGAAAGAGATACAGTACTTATTTTATTCAATTTATTTAACATTCGGTAATTAATCTGATTCTGTTAAATAAATCTTGATGATTGATAGCATGTATGGCAATTCATTTAAACCAATTTTTGTTAAAAAGAGGCAGTATTTTGATGATCACAGAAAAAATATATATTGTAATATTTACAGTTGGGGAAAACTGAATCAACAACAATTTAAAACAAAAAACGAAGGAAGTCAGCAAAAAAATTAATTATACTCAGTGAAATAGACTTATTTTACAAGCAATGTTTGAAAAGAAAATGTTTGATGAACTTGTTGCGCGTGTGTCCTAAGAGATCAATATTTTAACGATTTAAGAGTATCAGTTACAGTTACGCATACTAAATAAATGTAAAATACGATTGTGGGTCAGTAAGTCCGTGATTTTTTGAATGAAACACAGGTTTTTTGATAGAAATATTTTATTTTACAACATAGTTTCCTTTAAATTCTTTTTTCAACGTTTATCTATTTATTTATAGTTCCGGAAAATTTGATTTGTGAATCCATAGGTATTTATTGAATGAAATGAAATGAAAATAGATATTTGTTTGTGAGATGGTTTCATCGTTGGAGGCAAATCTCTTTCCGCCGAGCCATTCCTTCAGGTTTGGGAAAATATGAGCAGCTCAAATCATGGATTTTCGCCATGGAAACTGCTTGCATTCTCTTCATGTACAAAAACTATTTCCTTGACCAAATGCGTTCGTTTTCTTTCAAGTCCTCATTATATTGACCCATTAAGTTGGCATAATATTCGCCATTAATTTGTCCCCTTTTTAAGATAGTCAAAGTGTATTATATCATGTGCATCCCAAAGGATACTATCAGCTCACAGTATGGAATGTTATGGTAGTTTGACGTCATCACCCACGTGCTCAGCAATGTTTACAATATTTTTGCTTCCAACACAAGTAAACTGCTCGATGTGCCGGACCTAAGCTGAACGACATTGACTTGCCACCAGGTGACGACTCCGCCGTACGTCAACAAATTAAAAAAAAAGCAAACCATGCCCGATAACTATACACTGTTAATAAAATTATAGCATTGTATTGACAGTTTATGATATCATAATACCGTATAATGATATTATAATTTTATTATTTTCACTAATACTCATAGTATTGGCATTAGAATTAATGCAAGATTAAGTTGTCTCCCCCCTAGGCTAACGTATTCTATGGAAATTTGCATTGCAAGCGTTTGCAAGTTTGCAAAACCAGTTACTAGTTCCCTCAATATTATTGCAACTTGGAAATAAGCATAAATTTTTCTTAACAAGCTGGATGAGGCTCGGCAGTACAGCAACAAAAGCAATTCCAAGAAACACAGAATGAAACCGGAGATGTAGAATAAACAACTAAATTTCACTAAATATATAGAAAATGAAGAATTCATTGCTCTTCAAAATATTAAAAAAATGATTTAGTTTTAAGTTGCTTACAGTCTTTAGAACAACAACTACATAAGAATAAAGGACAGTTTAAAAATCGACTTTATATACAAATTGTGGTTTGTTTTCTTCTCTCTTTTAACAGTATTCAGAAAAACTCAAATCCTGAAAACTTATGCGAGAGTTTATGTGCCGATGAGAAATGTATTGCGAAATTCAAAGATGCAACCATCTCAAGAGTACTAAAAAGCTTCAACGACTTTGGATCACAAGCGTGAAGCAGGGAGGTAACTGGAAGCTTCATGGAGGAAGACGGAGGGAAGTTTTAAGGGTAATATTAACCGCAATCCCAACACTTCAACACGTGATATTGCCAAAAAGGTTGGCGTTTCGCAAAGTTACGTCCAGAAGGTGAAGGCAAGAGCTGGATTACACGGATACAAGGTTTAAAACTTCTCAAACCGCGATGAACGACAGTAAACTGTTGTCAAGACCCGTGCTAGGAAGCTCTATGCCTCATTTGGCAGGTTCTCTGCTCCTGTGAAAACCGAAGTGACATTTTTGTTACAACAGGCACCATAAATGGTGAAATTTACAAGACTGAATGCCTCCAAAAATGCTTGTTGCTATTTTTCGAGCTGCATAGTAAAAAACACTATTTTGGCAGGCCACTATTCTAAAAGCGTGCTGGAATGGTATGAGACTAATTCGATGCATTTTGTCCCCAAGGCCATGAATCCACCGAACAGCCCTGAACTACGTCCAATCGAAACTTATTGGGCCATGATGAAACGGGAACTCAGAAAGATCAAGGAGAAAGTAAAATATGCAAATGACATGCGTAGGATGTCGATAAAAAATTGAAAAAAGGTACCGGATACGACTGTACAAGCTTTTATGGATGGCTTGAGACGAAAGTGTCTAGAATTTTACCAATCAATATTTAATAATTGATCCAATGAATGCTAACTGAGCTTAACACATGTATAAAACTATCCTACAAATTTAGTTTATATCATATAACTACATGAAATTTTATAGTTCATTAACTGTGCTGCAAAAATTTCGTGTTTGACCAAGAACTGATCTCTTTTAAGTTATAAACTTCAACTTAATTACATCGACTCATGTATAAGATACTTGAACCGAGTTGAACCCACGAAGGATCGTAAGATCGATTTTCATTGCACCAAACACCATGAGGTATCAAAGTTAGTTAGCATTAGATTTTGTGACTTGCACATTTTTTAGAGACTTGTTCGGGATTGAGATTTGAATTCGTGACATTGGCTTGAGAAGTATTGATGATATCCACAGACGGTGCCGGTGGTGTAGTGGTAAGCGTGGTTGCCTCTCTCCCCAGTTGGTCTGATATCGATTCCAAATCGGCACCATCCGGATTTTTTTTAGACAAAGTATCTCTGATCACGTCTTCCTTCGGAAAGAAAGTAAAGCCGTTGGTCCATGTGTTGATGGATTCTATATGTAGGATCTAGGTCGGATCCAGGTCGTCTCCCTGGTGTGACGAACCAGAATTCGTGTACATAAGAAACAAAATAAATATGTTATCCACTACACCGAGGTCGTCCCCCTAATTATTTTCCTTTCTTGACATTGATTATCGCAATAATGCTCTTAACTTAGTGTTTTAAATGCATTTTCAATGTCAATTCATAGCATTCTATGGCAGTACCGTTTTTGCATAAGTATGGTTGTGTGGCATTTACAATCATATTCTATGCCCAGGAAGTCGAGAAATTTGTCTTAACGAAAAAATCCGAGAACTTAGGCGGCAATCGATACCAAAATAATGTTGCTTTATAATTTTTTTTCCTTTTTTTTATGAAGGTTTGCTGGCGGGACTCCGAATTGAGTAGAAACCTCTACGCCAGGTCTTTGATGATATCGTTGCGTAAATCCTTTCGAACCCTTTTGCCAGCCGTACACGGAACAAGGAGCCACGTTTGAGAATTTTGAGTCCTTTCATCTGTTTTTTTTTCAATTGTCTTTTCATTATTTTATTAGTCACTGTTTCGTTTGCATGTTTAAATTTCGTAATTTCTTCAGTCTTTTGTAGTTCAGCCCGTGAAGTGTGTCGTTTTTGTGCTAACAGAGTTTTCTGAAGTAGTTTTTTCGAACTACACCGTGTCCTATATATTCTCATTCAAAATAAAACTCTATTTATTTCAAATCGATAATCCAGATTTTATTGATAACTTTACTCATTATACTGCAATATAATACTGATCAACTACAGCTTATGTTTTGGAGTAACACCGCCCTTAACCTTCTTGACCAGCTCCAGACGTTTTTCGAAACCGTCACAGGCGGCGCGCACGACTTCCATCGGCATTTCGTCCCAAATTCGGTTGATTACGGTTTTGAATTGGTTCATATTAGACGCCCTGTGGTCATTTACTTTCGACAGCATGTATGACCATACGAAATAATCCAAGGGATTCAGATCTGGTGAACTGGGAGGCCATTCATTCTTGTCCAAAAAGTCGGTCAAATTTTCTCGGCACAGTATGCGATGGCGCTCCGTCCTGCTGAAACACATAGTGATCATCTCCAAACACCTCTTGTTCATATGGCTTGACAACTTTCTCCAAAACTTCCGTTTTATAATATACGGCATTCACTTTAACGCCATTTTCGATGAAAGCCAGTGATAATTTGCCTCGCTTGCAAATTCCTCCCCAAACCATCACTGACGCAGCACTTTGGAACCGTGGAATATTCCTATCACTCTCAAGAACAGTTCTCGAAGAGAGAGTCCACAATCTGTCGTTCTGGACATTGTGGGATTGTTGCAAGACGAATAACTTTTCGTCGGAATAGATAAATTCTTCCCAACCATGCCGCGACAAAAGCAGACTTGCTCTTTCGAGTCGTTTCTGCTTGGAAGGTTCCGAAACTCCGTGAACCTTACGTTTCTTGAAAGCTTGGAATCCGAGGTCATTTTGCAGTATATTGTGCATTGACGATCTCGAAACATTCAGATCTGCGGCCATTTTACGTACAGAGCGCTGTGATTTTCGTCTAATCCGTTCCCTGACCACTTTAACAACTCGTGCAGTCCGCACCGTACGAGTACGACCGGATCTCTTCCGGTCATCCAACGAGCAGGTGTCACGATAGCTTCGGATGGTTCGGTACACAAAATCCCGCTTTACTCCGAGGTTTTTCAAATTTCTGAAAATAGCGCCCGGGCGCTCACCTTTCAAAAACTTTTTTATCAGCTCAGCACGAAACTCCTTCATCGCTGGTAAAAGATAAACACCGAATGAAAACATCGGACATAACCTAAAAGCGTTTGTATAAACATAGTGCAAAACTACACCAACACATACGTGAAGCATGTTGAGTCGTTGCACGACACCAATGCAAGGGAAAAGTGTATGAGAATATATTGGACACGGTGTAAAATTAAGAAGTTATTGTATTGTTACTTGTGCGTTAGAATGATACATTTTTACTTTTTTTTTTGAGGCATTTCACCAGCCGTGCAAGGATCCATAGAGACGCTGTTTACACTGCCTCAAAAGGTGTGACATTTTCAAGTTTGCTTTCCCTTTCTCTCAGTCAAGTTTATGTCCACTGTTTTGTATGGTGTGGTTTTGCCTTTTTGTTATTTAGTTTGTCAATGTGTTTTCTCTAGTCTTTTGTAGTTTAGTTCGTTATTTATGTGCTGCGAAAGTCTTTTGAGCAGTTTTCTCGAATCAAAAATAAGTTGTCATTATGTCGTCGAGATATTTGAATTCTACCAGTTTTAGTAATGTCTGATGTTGCAAATTTCAGCAGTTCGCACAGTATCATTTTTATGGTTTACTGATGGGACTCATGAGAGATAAATTTCCTTTAAACGAGTTTTGGAGGTCATTGCGGCTCTTTATGTTAATTAATTAGTAAGTCAGTGTTAGGCATTTGGCATTTGGTAACTTCTTCAGTCGTTTATAATTTAGGCAATAGATGTCTAGTTCTCATGTGCCCTGAAATTTATTGATGCATACCTCGTCTTACCTCGTTTGATTGACCTATCACTTTGTCCGCATTAGTCAGTTCTTGTCTTCTGCGTTATTCATTTAAAGTCTTTAGTTCTATTGACGAAAAGTTTACGTTTACTTGTCTGTTCTTTGCCTCCTTTTTATTTGTCTAATTAAAATCTCTAAGTCGTTAAATCGCTAAAAGTCTTACATGCACGTGCAGCCTAACAATAATTATACGATTTTTGGTTAGCTGAATCTTATACTTTTCGGTGGCAAAGTAAAGCTTCATCACGCTTATTCCCTATCTATTAGTGAAAAATTATCGAGAATGATGCCGTTATTCGATTGTTTGCATACCATTGTTAATAATGTGTGGTATTTTTATTATGACTCTTTGAAATGAGAAATAACAAAATAAGAATGGCACCACGTTCCTAGTTTAAAAAAAACTTCTACTCACTGAATTCCACAGTCGATTCCCTACGGATTTCAATAATCTTGAACACATTGTCTATCAACATATACCTGTCTAAGTAGATTTATATTTAAGCGTGGCTACGGCTCATCATGTCAGGGAACGCACAAGAAAGTGTTGCATCCAAGAAAAAAACATTATAAATCATTATTACTGAGGAAAGAGCCCAACCAGACTGCACCAGCCTTCAAGGCTTTCAGACAGGATGTCCGTTGGATCACATCTGTAAAATCAGTGCAGGCCCACCCATCGCGACCAGATCACATATCCGAGGGGAGGGCAAAATAAAGTTGCTTTATAGTTGCACCCTTATCGGTTGAGATAAGGATGGACCCTGTTGATCTACTTATTCTTGAAGATGAATTTTGTTCGAAAACGTCAGTAAATTTCCATGAGACTATCAATCATATCATATCAATTCAATCAATATCATTATTAAAAAATCATCACAATGGACTTTAAATATTTTAAGTAGTCGTACCTATTTTCTTCATGTTTGCACAACACGAACCTTTCTCGAGCTATAGTTTTCTGTAGACAAACCAGTCGTTTTTTCTGAAGGCCCTCCAGATAATTTTATCGAAATTCAAAACATGTTTGATCATAATTAATGTTTAATGCATAATTTCAACTATTAAAAAGTTTATTACACATTTAAAAGTAAACAAAAAATCATCATTCTACGACAAAAAAAACATTGTAAACTAATAATACTCCATGTACCAGACGCAACAGCACTCCTCGATTTTCTTCTGGCATACACCCTCATCAAGGTCGTTTTGTCAGTTGTCTAAATCGGTTTACCTTTTCCGGTGGAAAGCAAATCTATGAGAATGAGAATTTGAACCTCCTGATTCTCACCTTGGTGCTATCCTTGACAATGAAGAGCAGACATAAGGTCAGCAGAACACCTTACATACATTGACTACAATGTTGTTAGGAAGATGGACATTGTACATCGTCCAGCAGCCAGCGTCTGAATATCATAGCCCTTCTCCTACACCATTAGAAGAGACGAATCCATGCACATCGTGGTGTAGGCAGCAGAGCACTTAACAAAGTGATCCGAAGCTCTCTCTGCATATAAGACAAAATGATACGTCGATTACTTGATTCAACTGATGTTGGATATCACCTTCTATGATTGAGGTTCAATTAGCATCCATATCATTCAAAAAGCCAATTGTGTGAATTCTGAGTTAAATATATATTTCGGATAATCCTCTGGCAATAAGCTTACCATGTTCTGTTTATGAACTGACTTGCAGGTCACATGTTTTCACACTGGTTGACAAACAATTGCTTCTGAAAGGTTAGTTATGGATGAATATGTATGGATTGCATGGACGACATTTGCGCCAATATATTTAAATGAAAAAATGTGGTAGGAAATAATCGCCTTCTGTAGAACCATGTATTGATGACGTCACCGACATCGGTCACTTGCGCTTCACCTTGTCGTGGTGGCATACAAAGTTCCCCGTAACATCAAAATAGGATTAGGACTCGCGGGTAAGTGACATGTGTGGGTGGAACGGACGATAGCCACCTGATGATGATGGCATTCTACCGTCGCGATAACAGCCCGTTCACAGGATTCAGAAAATAAACAAACAAAGAAGGGTGGGAGGAACCACGGGTTAGGTAATTTGGTTAGAACGGCATGCAAATGGGAAAGCCTAGAAAGAAGCCCCTTCGATGCATGCCTCAGGGGGAAGGTATAAAAACTTTCGCCCTGCTGTTGACCAGTTGCACTTCTGGTTGTTGTTCCAAACAAATAACATAGTTTAGTTTGCGTTTGAGTGGAAGTAATATCTAGTAAATCTAGTGAACTTTAAAAATCATCTAGTTCTTGAATAGCACTGTGGGATAAATCAATTCAAAAGCAATTTTTTTGCAAAGCAAGGAGTAAATACAGCAGAAAAAAAACTAGTTATGGTGGTCGCTGTGAAAGTTTTCAAAAAATCCGCACCAAATGGCAAGCTAACCGTGTATTTGGGCAAGCGTGATTTCATCGATCATGTGGATTATTGCGAACCCGTTGACGGTGTGGTCGTAATCGACCAGGAATACCTGCGGGGACGCAAAGTTTATGGCCAGGTTGGTGTCGGAGTTTTCAATGGGTTAGCCTAATTGGATTAATTGAGTCGGATTTGTCTGAGGCTAAATTTTAATTCAATTAGAGTAATTGAATTGTGTCGCTAACTAAATCGTCATTTGCTCTGTTTTCTTTTACAGCTCGTCACCATCTATCGCTATGGTCGCGAGGAAGATGAAGTCATGGGGGTTAAGTTCTCCAAGGAAATGGTCCTGGTCAAGGATCAGATCTACCCCATGGTGAACTCCAAGATGGAAATGACCCCAATGCAGGAGCGTCTAATCAAGAAGTTGGGCGCCAATGCATATCCGTTCACATTCCACTTCCCGAACATGGCCCCAAGCTCTGTTACGCTGCAGGCTGGTGAAGATGACCAGGGTAAGCCACTCGGTGTTGAGTACTCTATCAAAATCTACGTCGGAGAGGAAGAAGAAGAGAAGGGTCACAAGCGCAGCACCGTTGGTCTTATGGTCAAGAAGCTGCAGCATGCTCCTACCACCCGCGGTCGTCGTCTGCCTTCGTCTCTCGTTAGCAAGGGCTTCACCTTTTCACAGGGTAAGATCAACTTGGAGGTAACTCTCGATCGGGAGATCTACTACCATGGCGAGAAGATATCTGCCAACATTGTGGTGACAAATAACTCACGCAAGACAGTCAAGAGCATCAAGTGTTTCGTGGTGCAGCACTGCGAGGTTTGTTGACCGCTTCTAGTTAATATGATTGTTTAAATCTACTCACGATCGGTCTTATATCCCTCACCAAATAGGTCACAATGGTCAACGCCCAGTTCAGCAAACACATTGCTTCGCTGGAGACTCGCGAAGGCTGCCCCATTACTCCAGGAGCTAGTTTCACCAAGTCCTTCTTCCTGGTACCGCTGGCTTCCAGCAACAAGGACCGTCGAGGAATTGCTCTCGATGGCCACTTGAGGGAAGAGGACGTAAACCTGGCTTCTTCAACGATGATCAGCGAAGGCAAAAGCCACTCCGATGCCATGGGTATCATCATTTCCTACTCACTTCGTGTGAAATTGAACTGCGGAACTCTTGGTGGAGAGCTGCAGACTGACGTTCCCTTCAAGCTGCTGACCCCTGCTCCCGGTAAGATCTTCATGCACCGAAAGGCATAGCGGTTTATTATAATAATTCGATTTTGTTTTTACAGGAACTGTCGAACGCGAACGCGTCAACGCTCTGAAGAAGATGAAGTCGATCGAGCGCCATCGCTACGAGAACTCCCACTATGCCGACGATGATGATAACATTGTCTTCGAGGACTTCGCTCGGCTGCGAATGAACGAACCAGAGTAAGCTACATCTGTCTCTGCGATAGGTTAGCACCTTGTTTCTCCATTTAACTCTCAACCGTTAGATTTGATTTGAAAGCTATCCTATTCCGCATAATCAAGCCTCCACATACTGAAATGGATACAACAAAGACTAGTCGTAAAAGACAACCTACCTAATCGAGAAACTATGTGATATTTCAAAAATTTGATTTGCCTCTCTTATTTGAAAGTCATTTTAGTTTTCTAAATATTTAGTTTAAAAAGTATAAAAATAACAAAAAAAAAAACACAAAAAAAATATTCCTTAAGTAACACGAAAAGTTTTGATTCATCGATTGATTTTCGTTTCTAGTAGACAACTGCGCAGTTGATCCAACTACCATCATCGTAAAAACCAGATAATGTAAAGGCAAAATCAATCGATCAATCGAACAAACAATCTACAAGCCAAGTAAACGAGTAACCAGAAGTGAACGAATCGAAATAAGCTCTTCAAGTGCGGTTCTGACGGATTGCGACGGAGTTGGCATTTCAGTTGGAAACCATCGCCGTCGCAATCCCAGAATTCATGTTTTAATTTTAAGCCAAAGATATGCAAACGACATTGTGACATACGAATGCAAGCTTAAAGCAAATAGGTTCTTATTTATTAACGTATTTCGCACTTGAAACTAGAATCATCCCGCTACCTAGCCGGGAACACAATCCGGATATCGAAAACATTCGGGTCCGGTCGAATCTGGTGTGCGTGTTTCGAGCGGTTCCATTTGTGTACAGGGCGACGGGGTACTCTAGTTTCAGTAGTTTCAGTTAAGTTTTACATTTTCGTGCCAAATGGAAAGGATTTCTTTTCCGAGACTTCCCAGAGAGTCGCACCGGAAAGGAGACTCTTTCCGCGCCAGTGAACAGAGCAATAGCAGCGCAATCCTCCTCCGGCTATGCGGAGGACATCGAGTCCGGGATTGTGTGCGTGTTTCGGGCTTGCAGCTCCGTGCAGCGGCCGGTGGATTCCATTTTATTTAAACGCAGTATATCAAGCAAAAAATAAATAGAGCAACAGGTACCTACAATTGTCAATTTCCTTTGTTTTGTTATTCAGCTTTTGATTTAGTTGTTTCGTTTGATGTATAAAGGTTAAAATGCAAATAATAAAAAAATACCAATCAGAAGAACGATATGATTATGAATCTTGAAACAGTCTACCGATCATGAAAAAAAAATATTTTATTTATTAAGGTGCATTTATTTGATATCATTGTATGCGTTTTTTAACAATTACAAAATTACTCAAAACAGTTCCCATAACTGTTCAAAATTTTCTCCGATCTCGATGGTTAAAGCTTGAAGGTTTTTTTTCTGCCATTAGTTGACCTTATTTTTTTGTTTGCAAATTGAAATAAATTACTAAAGTTTTTAATAGTTGGAAAACATGATTTCTGAGTTATTCTACATGAAGAAGTCACAGTTAAGATATGGGAACTATTCTAACCTTTTTGAAGAAACTACAAGGTTATTCGATTGCAATTCGATGTTTGTGATTGTTTGTGACTAAAACTCAGTAAAGCAATATAATCACATCGTACACTTTGATATTCATGGAAAATGACATTAATCTCTTGTCGTTGATGCCCATAAATAGCCTCACCAAAAAAGAAATAATAGTATTCTTCTCGATTCCATTTTCAAACGATGATTTCTGTTTTGAATCGAGAATCAACCATCGAGGGACACCAATTAAGACCTGTATCTGCAATAATCGGACACTATCGTAACTTTCGAAAAGCTGTACGTACGATCGACATATTTCACTGAAGAATCTTTACGGAAAATACATGATCGTTGTTTACTTTCCTCGTACCGAATTCAACGACGAATGAACAACATTCGCGTAAACGGACTTTTTGCGACCAAAATGCCAATTCTAACTCATCTGTATGGAAAATTATAAAATATTGTATTTACCGAAATCTACTGTTCATAAAGTTCTGAAAGTATTTGCAGATCATATTACGGGCAGAAAGGTGAAGATGGATATTTTAGAAGAAATCTCTCTATTTGAACAGAGGCTGTTTGGATTTTTACCGATAACCGATGGCAACTAAAACGCCTCTCTAGATAGCACTCTCATAGACCAGAGACTAACAAATCTACTCTCCCTTCGACGATAGTGCGTTAGGAACCGATCCCGACAATGGGCTATCCATGTTTCGTTCTACTTGATAAAAAATCGCAAAAAATGTTAAGATATTTTTCAATTAAACTCGTGATTTTGGATGTAGTATGACTTTTTTTCTTCTCTTCCTTGGCATTCCAATCTTATTACCAATCGTAATTTGCTTATTTCATGCTCTCAACTTAGTGTTCTTAAAGCAATTCCACAGTTATTCATTGTGAGTTTTGATGCCTGTGCCATTTTTACATTTGTACGAATCTGTCGGCAAGTCCATTCATACACTATACCAAGGAAGTCGAGACATGTTTCTTTACGAAAAAATCCTTAACTAGATCAGGAATCGAGCCCAGCCCCCTCCATTGTGTTGCTTTAAAGTTGCGCATTTATCGACTGAGCTAAGTGAAGAATAGTATGGTTGCCTCTATTTGCAAATAAGGCCTTGATCGCGGTTTTGAGTTATTTTAAGGCTATGTTTGCTTCCTTTCATTTTTAATTAGATATCTTAACCGCTGTTTATCGTCATGAATATTGATTTAAGAAATGTTTCCGAGTTTGGAAATCTTAAATCTAATTTTCCTCCATAAACAAGGCCGTAATCACAACCTTAGATATTGATGGAATGTGTGAAGTTTGAATATCGTTTATTTCAGTAAATATCCCTGAATTGATAGTTCAGTATTTGTATTTTTGATTGAAATTAATAAGAAAAGTAAGTCCATGAACAATTTAAGAGTTTATATAGCTTTGAGCACGGTAAAATCGTGACCTTTTTTCCCTAAGCCTTTATTTTATTTATAATGTTAAAATGCATTTAAAATTCTCGTTTACGCGTGTTCATTAAAATTTTTTTAAACATTTGCGGAAATTTACGAAGCTAAAGCCGTTTCCTCAGGGCGTGTCTAGTGGAAGATTGTTTAAGATGATTTCCAAGATTATTTTTATTAACTGTTTGTTCAAGTCATTCGTCAACAACCTAAATTGACGAACACAGCAAAAGTTTTTATTTTTTAAATCTTAAATTAAAAATTCAGTTTTATGAATATTATCAAATATTAACAAAAAATCAAATTTATCAGATTACTAAAATATATATTATAGCAAGATTTAAAGTTTCAAGTTTGCACCTTAAAACGGTCAAGGAGTAGTGCGCTTTGATTTGCTAAACCTCATGTGTAGGAAATGTTTCTTAATAGATGTACTCTGATTCAAGTCTTTCAAAGGTAATTTTTATAGAGCGTTATCTATAACAGACGGAATCACTAAGACAAATTATAAAGTTCTGACGAAAGCAATTTTGAATAGTTTTAGATGAATATGCAAAAAGATCTTATTATGATTGATCAATTCATTCCATTGTTTTCGCTAGGTACTCTATCATGTGGGCCCAAGAAAACATGGGATTTTCCGTTCAAAATTGGCTTTGTTCATCAATATAATTTCCATCAAGAGCAACACAATCATATTAGTGCCGCTCTAACATTTCAATACCACTTTTAACAAACGATTTAACAATTGCTTCAAAATAGGCCTCAGCTTTAGCAATAACCTTTTATTTTTTTGAGTTCTACAAACAGCACAAGTCGAAGGAAGTCAAATCTACGGTTGAATACGGTAGATGCGGAATCAATTCGAAGTTCAATTCATGTAGTTTTGCCATTGTTTTGATTAACTTGTGACACGGTGCGTTGTCTTTATGAAACATTGTTTTTTCTCTTTTCATATGGGGCCGTTTTTCCACGATTTCGTCCTTTAAACATTCTAATAATGCTATATAATAATCACTGTTGATGATAGTCGGTGACCATACATCTTGCGTTCCCCAAATTACCGATGCCATATCCTTTCCAGCTGATTGTTGTTCTTTTTGGCGCACCAGCTGCTGTCTTCAAGGATGACGATCGATTTGATTCCGTAGTGAAATGATGAATCAATGATTCATCCATTGTCATATGTCGTCGCAAAAATTTCTGTTTGTTAGGTTTGAACAAAACCAACACGTTCTTTTGATGCCTTAACGATTTTAGCTAACTCACAACTTCACACTGAAAATTTGTATTCGTAAATATGCTTTCACTCGTTTCTTAAACAAGGATTTTGTACACAAAACAAATGACTCGTATATTGTATGAAACATGCATATTGCTTTTTATCTGCTGAAATGCTATAATTACACTTTCTTGTATAATGCATGAAATAAATTTTGTCAAGACCAGCCAATCGGTGTTGCTGCTGGGATGGGCGGGAATAATTTATTTATCCAGAAAAAAATTAAAGCGCTGTCGAGAGTATGAACTTCATGATCATTAAGCAAGTATCTTCTCACAAATCACCATGGCCTAGAGAGATCAACCACGGGTTCAGTAACAGCTCTTTCCAGAAATACAGGATC
The DNA here is from genome assembly GCA_024533555.2 of Aedes koreicus. Lineage (NCBI taxonomy): Eukaryota > Metazoa > Arthropoda > Insecta > Diptera > Culicidae > Aedes > Aedes koreicus. Next base: position 84,070 of record JAHHFK020005153.1, read on the forward strand.
GAATCCCATGTCAGAAACATGAAAAAAAAAAAACGCTGGACAACTCCACGTGGTTGCGTTTTTTTTTAAATTTTATTTTGAGTCGATATAGTAGATCTGTCAGTCATTCAAGCAACCACCAGAGAGACGCTTAATTTGTGACAAAATATTCGTAGCTCTATGTGTTGTTTTCGTATAATGTACGAATGTTCTTTCTGTGTCAACAAATGCTTCGTGATTTTGACAGCTGCGAGTGTGCCATTGATTATGAAGGCACCTTAAAAAAAAAACAACAAATCAGTTTCGTTGCAGAAAATAACGAATAGATTCGTTAGTTCTACCTTCTATTTCGTAATATGAACTAAAATTAATTTTCAGTGCACTTTCCTATCGGTTTTCTGGATTTGTTTATGTTTTCTGGTGATACCGCCGCTGTGATTTGCCTCATCGGTATTTCTATGACCGCGTTTGCAGTCTGCAAACCAACGTTCTATTGTTATTTATCATGGAGCGGAGTTCCCATCATACTTTTCAAGCTATTGCTTTGCTTACAAAAAGTTTTTTCTCATCAAGAAAAAATGTACAATTAAAACATGAAATTGTTTTTGATCCATTGTTTTGAAAATAACAAAAGAAGTGTCACTCTTAGAACAATAACATACAAACTAACGAACAGAATGTTATGAAATTTTGATAGCTATCTATTTAAGGTTACCAACTGAAAATGAGCTGAAAATGAGGCGCATTTAAAAACAAGCGCCATGTACATGAAAAGACAGGAACATTTCAGACCAACTGACATTGCAGGAACATTTCCTGTTGTCTTCAACGTTCAGCATGCTAGGCTGGAAACTTCTACATCAAAATATGTGGCAAATACAGTAAGAAATCTGTTTTCATTGTATTGTTATTCAAAGAGAAAGTCTATATAGAAACTTGTTCAAAAGAGATAGAAATTGTTGAAATATTTGTCTAGGATTACTTTGATGATTCTTGGGGGCCTTTTTTGCCTCTATTCGTGACAAAAAATTCACTAATTTGATTTATTGCACAGAAAACAACCAATGAATTCAATACTGACCATGTATCGGAACCCTAATTCTAACCCGTCGCGTTAGTCATTGACTAACCACAAGATCCACAGTCACCAAGTCTTCTTCAAACAGTTGCGTCAAAAAACATTCTCAGGACATACGACAAGATCACCGCGATCAGACATACTTGTACTTCATTTTTACGTCATTCACACTGCCCTTTGTTGCTACAACAGACCAGTCAAACCTTTGATGTCAAGCTCAACACAACTTTATGATTCTGAGCAATGGTCTTTGGTAATATGAGATGAGTGAAGTGTCTTACAATGAGCGCTTCTGATACATCTACAGCCAATATTCCACTCCTTGTTCAGATGGAGGAATAGTGCAAGTGCGTATTTAGTAATCGCAAAATTCGTTCAGGTTCGAGATCAGGAGTTTGCTGCCTTTAACATTTTTAATTCGTTAGGCGTCACAGTCAACGACAAAATGCCACTACAACATAGCAGTCCGTTTTCGTCACTGACCATGACGACAGTTATCGCCAATCTTGTCAAGTTTTTCTGATGACGTACGCATAAAGCAAGCTGCAAACCGACGAGCGGCCACATAAGAGGATAGCTATAGTCGCCAATGTTTCATCGAAGTAAATTGAAGCACATCACGTCGTCCAAGCAGAATCTAGTTGTTGCGTCGATTTTCTGATCATATTTTTGTTGCATAGTTTCATTTCATGTGCTGAATAATCCCATGCCTGGTCCTAACCACTTCAAACTATAAAACAATCCGAATATTGTCACTTTCAACAAGACGTAAAATGTCATAAAAATTAAGACAAGATCTTTTGTCTATAAAAACAAATTTGTTCTCAAATTCGAAGTAATTCGGACTTAGGCACGACAGGAGATCTAATACCCCGTAACGCACCACAAAAAGTTGATCTACCACCGTAATGGGTCTAATACAGGCTTAGATACATTTATGAACTTTATGGACCATGCAGAGTCAACCATTTGAGGAGTATTTTGTCAGTCAAATGATCGCATACGAGTTTATGCGTGTTTACATTTATTTGTTCCTTGCTTCTTTTTCTTTAACATACGATAAAATTGCCCAGAATTGATTCAAAGTGTGTGTATAATGCATGTTTAACAGTTTTTCTATCGATGGTTATCATCTGCATTTTCGAGTGCGCCTTCTCTACCCTTCTTACACCATAATAAGTGTGTATAAGTGTGTAAAGATCGTTTGAAAACCCCACTTTTTAACCGAGGCGCGGAGGCAACGAACTGAGCACATGGCTGTATGGCTGTCTTTGTGCATGTATGTATGTATGCATGTGTGTATGTGTGTATGTGCGCGCACGCGCGCCTGTGTGTGTGTGTGCGTGTGTGTGTGTGTGTGTGTGTGTGTGTGTGTGTGTGTGTGTGCGCGTGTGTGTGCATTACAAATAATGCCATATCGATTTCTCAGCCGTTTGTGAATCGATTTTAGTTCTGTTGGCGGCAAATGAAAGCTACATTCTCATAGAACGCCATTATTTCTTTTTTTCATTCGAATATTTCGCTATGAGGATATGAACGAAACAATATTTGATGACGTATTATAATAGTAACCAAACAGTTCAGTCTCTTTTTACATACTGAGAGGTTTATTTACCGATTCTAGTTCTGTTGGTACCAAATTAAAGTTACAAAATCCTCAAAATTTCAACATGATTGTATAATCCCCCATGGAGATATGACCAAAACAATACCTGAGAGCACATAAATTGTGAGATGAAAATATATTCCTTGCAGTTCAAAACCGGACAAGACCACTCTCAACAAACAATCCTACTTGCATTCTATGGTGTCGCATCCGGAGCGTTGTATGGCGCATCAGATGCGCCATACAACACTCTAGATGCGGCACTATGCGACTATATAAAAATAGAGCAAGATCGATTGGCGCGAATGGCCTTGTCCAGTTTTGAAGTGCAACGAGTATATTCAAAAATTACACAAAGTCTCCAATGACTATAACTGCATAATTTTCAACGACAATGGACTTAACTTGTACAGCATCATTGTCTAGCATCTTGATTCCACATTGATAATCGAAATTCACGGCTAGGATTGCCTAATAGTTCATTCTATGGACTGAATATATGAAATATCTGGTAAAGTGTAAGAAAGGTTCAGTCTTACCATCGGTGGATTAATTCAGGTTTTTCTTTCTTTGAAAATTCGTTAGTCAAAACCAGATTCAAGCACAAGTTCTCATATGAAAATATTTAACAAAGTATTTTGCTGAAAAGATTTGATCAGTAGTTGATAGCTGGAAATTGTCAACGGTGCTGAAGCCGAAATATCCCCTACATACTATTTAAAATTTATATTGGTTTCGGTATTCATAAAACGACATACGTAAGCAATATTAGCACATCAGAATTTGATGATATAACAAGAACAAAGAAAAACATGCAATCACACACTCATGTTCAAAATTGAAGCATGCAATTTCAACGAGATAATTTTACATGTATAGAAAAAATCACTTAAATAACTATAAAGAATCACTAAAGAATAGTTTATTTAAAAATTTTGACTAGTTTTTTTTTTTTATTAAAAAAAAGACCATGCGTTTCGTAGTTGCTACTCCGTTACTGAACAGAACTAGTGTAATTGCACAGAGAACCACATAGATGGAGCTTGGAAGAAGCTTTACATCTTCAATGTACAAGTTCACTAGTTCATTCTATTTATAGATCAGTACCAGCACCGGCCACGTCCTTACGGTCTTCGTGGAGGGGGGAAGGATGATTAGTTTGACAATCGTTGGTTAGAGACCGTGTTTACCTCTGCGTCTCCACAATTGTCAAGGGAAGGATAGTTTTTTTTGTGTGTTAGTGAGGCAGGTTATTTGTAGATCATGGATTCACTGTGGTAAGATGCGATCAATGAAAGCGCAGTAGACTGCTTTTTATTTTAAATCTAGTGATGGATAGAAAGAGGCAAGTGACAAATGGCAAGGAAAGGGACGAGCCTGGGGCTGAACTGCCGACCATCTGCTCAGTAAGCAGAACGGGTAACCACTGAGCTAACCAGCCACGTCTTATTTAAAAAAATTAACTAGTTTCACTAAAAAGTGGAATTACTTTTTGGATGTGTGATCCCACTTTTTAGCGAAATTGGTTACAATTCCTACAGAAATAACTCAGCTTCGGGCAAATGATTCTTTCCGTGTGATATTTTGTTGATGAATCTGTACAAATTCATGTACGTATTAAACAAAAATTTCTCAATGTGTAGAGTGTGTTTTTAATTTACAAATTAAAGAATTCCAAATATGGAATCAAACTCTACTTCCTCTACTTAGGTGACGAACTAGCTCAGGAGGCTTAACAGTCACCCTAATAAAGAATTTAAAAAAAATCTACTTCATTGAACAACTTTTTCGTCACTTCTTAGCAGCTATTTTAGGAAATTGTGTATTTTTTTCATAAAAAACGTCAATATGGGCAACTTTTTCGAGGTTCTAAAATAAAAAAGGTAACAACTATAATATTGTATCTCATTTGTTGTAAACACTGTATGACTTAATGGCCCATTAGTTAAACTCAAAGAGTTTCTCAGGTTGAATTAACATATTATGAACGCAGAAGAGTAAAAATAAGAGAGATTATTTTTCATTTCAAAACCAAATTTAAGCTTATCTACACAGATTAACAAACCTACGGGAGAAGATAATCTTTTCACATTCACATTCAATTCACATGAAATAAGGTCCATTGGAGCAAGTGAGGTATACCGGGTCAAGAAGTTTCATTTCAGAAACGTGATGCTACAATTTCAACGATACTGTGCAAATAAACAATTATAGTATACATATCTAACACCAGGGTACAGCACTTAGTTTAGACGGCATTTTCAATTTTCATGCTGTATTATGTTTGGATGACGATGTCCAGAGAGATGGACAATAAAATGAAAACTATATTTTACCATTTTTTATCATAACTATTGTTTCAATAGTTAAAACTTGAAACCAAAATAGTTCTTAAATCCTTTTCAATTCAACAAATATATTTTTTTTTACATAGAAGCCATACGATAATAACTGTGCTTTAAAAATTGAACAATAAATGATTGCAATTTGTTCAAGTAAATAATTATGAACTATCAAAAATATATGTCTTACTTGCTCCTACGTTATTTTAATTTACTATTTTGCGCAGCCGATTAATTTCAATAACATGATGGTTGAAAGAAATTACGATATTTACAATCCACCAACATCCCAATTACTTAATATCTATATCACAAGCCAGAGCAAACATTTCAAAAGGGCACATATGCTGTTTGTAAAAATGTCTCTCTCCGTTTATATATTGCTTAAAAACCTCTCATGCATAATCTTCACATCATCCTATAGAAAAATATTTGTTCTTCCAGCTGAGAGATTTTTTAACTTTAACAAAATATTGATAAGTTTGTACTGAAATCTAACTACAGAATACTGAAATTGAAGTATGTTTCAAATTCTTCTATTGAACAACAGTCCTCAAAGGCTATAATCTCAATTTCTTATTGTCTCATTTGAGTCATCTTAGTAAATCACGTCGTCTTAGTTTCTATATTTATAAAAAAAACTTTAATAATCGAGTTTATTACTTGATATCATATACTTTCTACGAGGGAGCAATTTGTGTAACTCGTTACTTTTATTTACTTTTGAGTCTTTTAATGTTACGACATTCAATTGTTCAATTTGTATGTTGGTATTTAATAATATAATTAAAGGCACAACTCTGAACGCAATTAAAGTCACAAATAATTATGTTTAAATATATTTGAATATAACTTCTGGCCTTCCTAATTGTGTTTTACCTTTTACAAGAAATATATTACACATTAAAATGTAGGTCTGCTGTATAATTGTTAGCGGCAACTTTTTTTACTATGATCGAATAAAACGTTAAATAATGATGAGATGAATAGTCCCAGATAAGTGGGCTAATACTTTAACTATTTATTAATTCACGTCCGTAGACAATGACTTATAAAGTAATTACTTCACTAATCCAAAACACTATCAGTTAAGATTAGAAAGGGCTTCATTGAGACAGCCACTTACCTTATATCCTAGATGAATAAGGCACTCTGATGTACAATTTTATCGGACTAGAAACCTGCACACCTGACTAAACCGCTCAAAAACTGTTGCACGTTTGTAAATATTGACACTTTTGACCAGATCTTAAACAATCCACAATCTAAGTCTGGATCTTGGAATCCAGAAACCAGCACCCACAGGTGTCGAACCACATCGATTCTTGCTGCAAAGCTCAAACTCCTACAGGTTATGATGACGTCACTTTACTATCGAAAGACAAACACCACGGTCTCCACTGAAGCTGATAAACGCCTTAGCCCAGATCCGGTACAAAACCGACTGACACAAGTCGGACAGGAAAAACAAGTTTTCACACGCGACTGATGGTTTAAATTTTTCCTTGTGGCTTTCACGCCACCACGGCAACTCACGCATTCACGTACGCACACCAAATACACACGTACAAGCACCGAGCATCTGTACGTTGCTCTTTCACGCAATCGCGTTCGGCTCGCGATATCCTTTTAAAAAATTAAAAGGCTTCTTTTTCCGACACATTCCACCACTCTCGCTTCGTGCGGCATCTTACCATCGCGATGGTCTATGTACAACTAGATTTCATCGTCTTGAAGAAATCCAACCCGCTGTAAGTATTTATGTTCCTGCTTCTTCTCCTAAAAGAAGTATACAGCTCACCCATACACATACGGAGCCCGAGATAAATGTTGTACATACGCACAAAAAAAGTCCCATAAAAAGGAAAAGGATAAGACACAAAAATTCCGTTACTCGCGCTTTCTTACATCCTTCCGAAGAAGCCTTCATGTATTGGTGCGCCGTGATTTCTTTCATTCCTTCCATTCCACGGACGCCTCTCCAGGCAGCGCCATGCACCCTCTGCCTACTTGTACTAAAAAAGCAAACTCGCGCATATCCTTGCCGTGTTTCCGCTTTCTTGGTATGCGTACGCGAGTGCTAAATCTTAGCTCCGCCTCTTTTACCTCAGGATTTTTCTTTCGCTTGTGCGCCTCCACCGTCACAGTCTTCGTCGTCGCCTTCGTTGCAAAATGTTATTTTTTCCCGCGACACACGCTCTTTTCCAAGATGCCGGCTTGTGCGGGGATCTTTTTCTTGTGCCGAAGATGTAGAAGCAGCGATGCCAGTGTTGGAAGAGATGGGTTATTTACGCCTCGGCTTTTTTTTTTGCACCGATATTTCAGCATGGTCAATGATGGGTGAAAAAGGGAAATACTCCTGTTGGTGCGTCAACTTTGACGCCAGCTGTAGTCCAAACCACTTGATAAAAACGGTTCAAATCTTGTCTACATCATTTCCTATATATTTGTAGACTATGGTGAAAATTTTAATATGCTACCTAAATTTTTCACAGAAATACGAATTTTTGAAATTGGTATGACCAAAAATGACTTTTTTCATATATGTCATGAAAACTTCAAATTTATAAATCTTATCAACATGAAATTTTGGTCACTAAAGTTCTATACAATGGTTATAGTGGTGTCAAATTTTCATATGGTTATAGTGGTGTCAAAAATATTGATAATTGACAAAGTTACAGAAGGTTGCATATGGCGTTTTTTGGAAGCAAAACTTTGCTCGGCTTTTTTTTATACTGAGTGTACTTCCTCTCCGAAGGAAGACGTGAAGAGGTTTTTCGTCTCAGAAAATCCCATCGGCGCTGACTGAAATCGATATCAGATCGACTGGAGTGAAGAGCGATCACGCTTACAACTATACTACAGTCGCCGCCGTACTTCAATTATTAGTTTTTATTTAATACGAAAACGAAAAAAAAGAAAATTAAAGATTTCTGATAAAATTTGTTTACTGCAGTGTTGATCGTTGAATTTGAATAAATTACTCATCAAATTGCATCACGGAAAAAAAACGCTGTAAAAAATTAACCTACTTGACCGATCCTTTTCAAACTTTCAGACTATAAAATATAACCCATTAGTAAGCTTTTGGCATATTTATTTCATTCAACTTCAATACCATAACCGTACGCTCGCACCTTACGCTTAACTTTACTCATTAGGTTCGGTACAACATCTGGCTGCAACTTCTTCTGTACGACATCCCACTTTTTCTGCATGTCTTCCTCAGATTTGACCTCCTTGGGATGCTTCTGCAGTGTTTGTTTCATAATAGTAAAGTATGTTTCGATGGGCCTTAGTTCCGGTGCGTTGGGGGAGTTCATGTCCTTCGGTACGAAAGTGACCCCGTTGGCTTCGTACCACTCCAGGACAACATTTGAATAGTGACACGAAGCTAGAACCAGCCAAAGGTCGTGTTGCTTCAACAGAGGAAGCAAACGCTTTTGTAGACACTCCTTGAGGTAGATTTCCCTGTTTACATTCCCGGTAGTCACGAACGGCGCAATCCGTTTGCCACATGAGCAGATCGCTTGTCAAATCATGTATTTTTTGGCAAACTTTGAAAGTTTCTGCTCCCTTACTTCCTACGTAACATCAAACTTGTGCAGGGCGGTGAAGAACAGTAGCCCCGGAAGCTGCCGGAGGTCCGCCTTGACCTAAGTCTCATGATCCATGATGTGACAATGAGGCTTCGTCAGCATCTGGGTGTTCAGTTTCCGGGCCTGTAACTCTCCCACCGTATTTTGCCGTTCATCACGATTTGGAGTCTTCTGAACTTTGTACGTATGCAGTCCCCCTCGGTCCTTGGCTCTCTGAATGAAAGACTTGGACAGATTCAACTTGTTGGCCACATCCCTGACCGAAGCATTGGGATTCCGCTTAAACGCTTTCGTGACACGCTTGTGATCCTGATCACTAATAAAACATCGATTCTGACCGCATTTCTCCTTCCGTTAGATGCTCAGAGCTTCGTAGTTACGTTTAATCACACAAAATTACGGATGACTGCACGATTCCGAGTTGTTTTCCGGTGTCCCGATGATAGAGTTGACGATTTTCCAGGTGTTTGCGCAAAACAAATTCGCAACGTTGCTTTTCGGGTGATTTTTTTTTCCAATTTTCGAAAAACTGACAGCGATAAAAATACAACAAAAAAAAAACACTCTTAGCTACTTCTACCCAAATCTTCAACAGAAAATTATTTACTCTCTATCATCAGACAACTTTTGATCCTAATGATATTTTCGAATTAAATTTATAATAAATATTTCTAATCGTTGAACGAGAAAATTGGAAATCAAATCCTGACGATAATCTGTTGCACAATCGCCGTTAACAAACGGCACCATAAGCTCCATAGTTTGTGCGGATTCAAAGCCATCCTGTTATATCGCACCTGACGAAGACATCTAGTTGACCCTGAAAGTAGGACGAGTCGTTAGCGTTCTTGATACGATAGTAGATTTTCAAATCGTCAGCGAAGAATAGACGGGACCCGTTCAGAGAGAAGTTCACATCGTTGAAGTACATTAGGTTTGTTCGTACTGGCAACTTCGCCCAGAAGCCAAGAAGTTGGACATTATGAGGCACCTCGTGTCCACCAGGTATAGCCAATCCGTCATTTACGACATCCAAGAGCGTCGAACGGAAACCTGGGTCCGGCCGTCCGACAGTGCTGCGCGACCATAAAGTACTGCAGAAGCTGAAAAGAAAGACCAAGGTGGCACAATGTTTTCTTCGTTTCGAGCTTGTCGAAAGTTGCCGCCTTCATCAAGAAGTATCACGTGAAGGAGGGTGTGGCCTTTGGGGCTCGGCAAATTATGCCAAGAGGTCTCTGGAGGATATGGACCGGCTAAAGATCTGAAAACATGCCGACATCCGTCCAACTACAATAAGGCGGCCATGCAGAAAGTCGAAGCATGCTTCCATTGAATTATCTTTTGCTGTTTTTTCACCATCCAAAATAAGTTTATTTTTCTAATGTATACGTTAGTTAACTTTCTATGGAATTTAGTTTATTTTGACAGACTTTGATGGATTTTAAAAATTCTCAGTGCTCCTTTAATATTCATGCAATTTCGGTAAGCAGAAACGCTGAAGAATTTGCCACACTTTTGAAATGTTTACTTTGAAATCATTCCTGAACCAGCTTGATGAAAAAATACTGAAAAAATAACTAAAAAATACTTGGAGGCATAAATTCTAGAAATGGAGCTTTGAAATTTCTTCCTGGCCTTAAATGTACACCATTTCTTATTTCCATATTTGACCTACGAAATATTTTTCGATTAGTCGATTGCCATGAGACTAATGTAATAGACGCATGCACGGGTGGGTTTGTATTCCTAGCTTTTCAATAATACTAAGATCGGGGTGTCTCTGCTGTACAGGGTAGGCCCATATAACTGACGCAGTTTGTATTATCAGTGCAGAATCCGTCTAGGTTATGCGACAGCCATCTGGTTGTCAGCATTTGAATGAGGAACCTACAGAGGGAAAACACACAACTCGGCATTGTATTAGATTGACTTCCTGTGTGGCCAAAAAAAAAAAGAAATGGATTTGAAAGACAAAGGATTTTGTAGTTGCATTTCCAAGGTAAGCATCTTTACCAGATATTGGCTGAGACGAGCAAGGAAGGAATAGGTATGTCGCACACTGAGCATCGCGAAGCGTCGATCCGAAAAAAAAACCTGGCCATCCTCGCAGTGTACTAGTGCGATAGTAGTGAAGGTAGTGCGAGAGAGGATTCGACAAAATCCTTGTCGTTCGTCATAAAAACTGGCTCAAAATTTGGCGGTTCCTAGGAAAACCACAAGAACGATTCTGAAATAAGCTTTGGGATTTAAACCATATAACAAATAGAAAATGATAAGAAGAATAGAGGCATTCGGTGCCGAAAAGTGCTTCGTCGGCACGGGGATGCCTTGATTTTGTTTTCGGCCTCGTCTGTCTACGAAGGGTCCGCTGGTCACCTTCTACTTGATCGACCCAGCTTGTTCGTTGCGCGCCTCTCCTTCTTCGTGTGCCCAGCTGAACTGTCGTCTGAAATACTTACGACATACTGTTTGGTATACTATATAGTATAGTAAGTATAGTTTTGACGCAATACGTCATAAGGTGAAAATCAACAAGCGTCTGATGATGGCTGAAGCAAAGTAAGCCGAAACGCGTCGCGCAAATATAGTTGTTTTTATTTTCCATTTCACCAAAAAAACAACAACCAAAACCACAGTCCACGGTGATTAAACTCAACTAATTATCCTTACGACATGCTCAGCCCATCGTAGTCGATCGATTTTAGCTGTGTGAACCCATCTCCTCCCAAGCTTCTCCCAGCAAGTGATGCAATTCTTGTTTCATTTGCCTCCTCTACGTTCTGTCTTCAATTTATTTGCGTCAATCTATTGTAGACCAGTTTTGTTTTACAAATAGTACTTAAAGTCTAATTTGTTATATCTTAATTACCCTAACCGCGAAAAGAAAATTTTCCTAACCTTTTTTTTATTCATTGTCACATCTATTATATCGCAATACTTATTATAACAGGACATCATTCTATTTAAAGGCCCATTCTTTGCATAGTTTGTTCTTTGACTGTTTATGTAAAACTATTGTCTATTTCTTAGGAAGCGAGATGGAGCATAGAAGTTAAGATTTCTCTAAAATCTCTTGTGTCTTTACTCTCTGCATAATAACATCATTCAGGAAAGCTATCATGGCAAATTCTCTTCTCATCTAAATTAATCAACATACATCGTGACTCATAAGACGGCAAAGGTAAAGTCGTCCAACCTAACTTTCGAAGGGCAAATAACAAAAATTGTTTTTGAACTGACTCTATACGGCTTAAATGGATATCTTGATATGGAGACCAAACTATGCTACAATATTCAAAAAGGGATCTCATATATGCTATGTACAGCGTTTTGATTGTGTATGGATCATTTAAGTTCAAGCTAAACCTTTTGATGAACCCGAGTATGTTGCTTGCTTTATAAATGATATTATTATAATGTTCGGCAAAAGTTAATTTAGAATCGAGTATAACACCTAAGTCTCTAATTTGACTGCATCTTTCAACAGTTTTCTGGCCGAGTGTAACAGATTTTTGCAATATTGTGTGTTTTCTGGTAAACAATCTGCAATACATATGATATAGTAGCACGTTCCGTTCAAAGACACCATGAGTGTGTTGGCACTCCACGAGTATTGAATTTCAATATTACTCGACAACTTATTCAAAACGACGTATCTGATTTTGAAAACAAAGAGGAAAAGAAAGATTCAAAGGTCTAATTCTTGAAACTGTTAGCACTTTCACGCAAACTAGGACCACCAACACAAGGAATAGCATTTCTCTGGTGATGATGCTAGTTACCTATGGCAGGGCTGAGAGTTATTAGAAATTTACGTTTGTATCTTTGCTTCCTTCTTTGTTTACAAAATCAGATACGTCGTTTTGCAAATTTTTAGAGTGTGTAATTATGCAAAAAAATCAACTTTGCTTGCTTTTAGGTTCTCTCTATCAGATTTCCATGAATGGTTCATTAGAACGCTTTGAAACAAAAATCTTGTTAAAATTATTTTAGATTGTCAATAGAGTCCATTAGGATTATTCTTAGACTTAAACTTGAATACAGCTATAAAAATTCACCATCTGTGAAACAACAACTATATATTTCACACAATCTGGCACCACTGTACCCAGCAAAAGGCAGAGATTCTTTTCCATAGGTACACCGGCATCTTATTTTCCATTTTAGCGCCGCCACGGTATTCGGAGAAAAAGGCGCAACTGCGAACAACAACGATGACGATTACAGCGGGCAACGACGCCGGATGGGTTGAAATAGGGAGAGGGTTTACATGTTTTTCATAATAAGGACCGTTCGAATGTACGCGCACACTCTATCAGGCAGGATGATTGCTCGTTGGTAGTAGAGGTGTAGAACAATCTCGCGAAGCTCTCTCTGTATGCGTATGGGTGGTTTGTAACATGTTGAGCTGTGTGTTCTACACCCAATCGCAGGATTTGGTTTGGCGCAAAGAAAACGAGCGTTAAAAAAGGAAGTGCGTTTTTTTATGCTAGAGAGAGATTGGAAGGATTCGCACATTCCATGAAAAAACGAACCTTTCCACGCGTGCCGTTCGACGACGACGACGACGAAGACGGTGCTTGCGATTTCTTATGTACTACGGCTGTAAGAAAGTTTGGTAGAAAGACGCGCCCAACACTAACAAGCAAGCACGGCATTGTTGCTTTTTTCCAGCTACGAACATTTACGAAACTTCACGGTATTGGTTGAAAAATTTTCGGTTGATTTTTCCTGGCTAGGGAGGAAAATCTTTTGCGCCTTCTTTCTAAGAAAAACGTAGTTCTTTCTTTGGGCATCATAAGATTGGCATTGGTGTGTGTAGATGTGCGAAATTTGCAGCCGGACGAGCCGTAATTTTTGACTTGCCACAAAGAAGGGTGTTATTAGGCAAACGAGACCAACCGTAAACAGTCGCGTTTGACAAGCGACTATTTTTTCACGATAGTAGAATAAAAAAAAGTGAATAGAAGTAAGCTAACTTCCAACGGTCAGATTTGTCCGTTAGGTCACGTGATGTATACCAACACTTGTTGGAAAACCGTTAGATTCAAACTGACGAAGGTCTACGCGTACGCCAGGGATTCCATGTAAGTGCCTTAGAATTCTCGTTTTATTACTGTACATAAACGTAGAGAGTATGCTTTTTTTGCAATAATAACAACTTAACGCAATTATAACATATCTTTAACCAAATTGGCACGTGTCACATCCCAAACAACCGGCATTTACTCTCCTGGGTGGGGTGCGCATCCACAGTTTGCTCCTAGAGAACAACTATAGCTCAATGGGTGAGTTTTTCACCACTCAATTGCAGTCAAGCTCGAATGATGGTCAGTGTCCGAGTCTGACTGCTGGCGAGACGGGCAAGGACGATTGTTCCAATGATGATGACGAGGATGATGACGATGGTGATGATTATTGTCGTCCAGCTGGAAATAATCGTCCGAGGAAAATTGGGTGAGCCAATACTGGGGTGATTTAGTATTGACCGTGCGAGTGATGGGTTAGGATGTGTGGAAGATGTATGCCCAAGTTGTGGAAGTGTAAATGGAGAAATACCTAAAGGATAAATTATCGGTGTAATATTGACATATCCTACGAATAGACAGTGTTGAATCGCTAAAGAAGTTAATAATTGGATATAAGCAATGTTTAAAATAAGAAATGTGACGAAATTTTAATCAAGAGAAAGTTTAACAAATGTGCATCAGACGACATTGAGTAACAGCAACACTAATGTGAATCTTGCAGAATATAAAGCTTTAGATAATAGCAGTCCGTAATATCAGGTTTGGGTTGAGGCAGTTATCAAATCGTCTTATTTTCGCAGTGGAAATTCAAGTAAATTTACTTTCAGCTTTATTCAGAAATCAAACCTAAGAGTAGACGCCACATAATGTATTTAATAATAAGAGCTTAGGTAAATGTCGTTATGTAACTTCTATCGAACAATTTTGAGTAGTAGGTAACAGACCCCAGTTTTGTTAAATTTAGTCTCTTAATTACTCTAAAGAGTCAATACGTAAATAAAACTGCCGCAAATTTTCTTTTGAAATATGACAAAAAAAACAGAACCCGTAAATGGTTATTCATACAACAATAAAAAAATAATAATCTTGTTTTGTAAAAAGTTACTCTTTGCAATGAGTTGCATAATGAATATATTGAAATTCACCCTTAAAAGCTGCGCGAATAGAAACACAAGCTTTAGACGGAAAAAGTAGACAGTTGTTCAATACTTTATCATAATGAAAAACAGAAATGTTTAGCGAGTGTTTATTAGCCGGGGATTTACCGTACTGGATATTCATGGTTAGCGCTGAAAAAAGCAAATTTTGTAATGAGTTGCTGATAACATATTTTGTTTTGTTTTATGAGTACATAATGAACATACACTAAGAAGTTCCTAATATTTACATGAGATAAATCCATTTATGGCATAAATAACATAAGAGCATGAGCTCTTCACAAACTTTAGAGAAAAGTGCATTTGATTGAAAATAATTTCGCCGCTATTATGACACAAATTGATGTCACAATTGACGCTCGTATGTATCAATCTCAGGGCACCGAAATTTACATGATTTTCTCTAAGTCTTTATATTGAAATGTATTTCGCAACTCAATCGTGCAATAAAAAAAAAGAGAAAAAGAAATACGATTTCTGTAAGATAATTAACTTACATTCGCTACTATTTTCATCATTGGACGACGAATGAGATGCGTTATTATCCTGAATGACTAAATATTCTTAATTGTACCACCTGTAACTGGTGCGTTAAAGTGAATTTAGAATAATTCGTTATGATTCTGATTACTTTAAACCATTATGAGGTGGCAATTAAGAAGAGGGAGATTTACGTATTTTTAGCAGCCAAAGCAGAATCCTTTTTTTAATGAGTATTTCTTGAGCGTCGTGCACTCACTTGAAGTTTTTGTTTGTTTAAATTTAATTTCTTTTTGATTCTCTATCTATTAAAATCGATAGAATTATCCATAACTACGTCAAAGTGTTTATAATGCGCCGAACTTCTAAATTAAATGTTACTTTTGTCAAAAAACCCTGTATCATTCGGCTATTGTTCGAAAATGCAGTGCGAAATTAGAATTTATTCTAAACTCAGGATGCATCTAGATTGTTCCATCAGAATCAGTGCTGTTGATAGAAGTCGTTGATGGAAAAAAGTCTTTTCAAAACTCATAGCAAACAGGTTTGTAGGGTAGAGAACTTTATTGGCCAAATTGTTGAGCCTTCGTGACAAGAAATACAAAGTAGTCTTTGATGTCAACGTTATGAATTCAGCTAAACGTTTGCTTTAATACTTCAGTTCAAGAGTAACAATATGATATCTCTAAAAGGAAAATCATGAATGTTTGCCTCTTATGTTTTGAAAAATGAAAGATGGTGCTCCCGCCGATTATCATTGTTTCATTACTTTGATAGCCAATGTGAGCTCAACAGGTGTTCGGACAAACGAAATCAGTAAGCTATGAAATAAGAAGGAATGTTAGCCTTTAAACATAATCTCAGCAATATGTGACTCCCAAGTTAATCTAAATGTACGTATAAAACATTGTATAAACAATTATACATACATACCCATCGTAGTTTTTTTTTTGGTTAGGTCCGGAAAACTCAAATCCTTAAAACTCAATGCGTGATTCTATGCATCCATGAGTTTTGCCATGTCGAATTCATCGACGTTAAAACAGTCGATTAGTTTTCTCGTTCAAAAGTTCATCGCTTTGTCTTGAATTATTCCTACAGTACACGGAAAAAAAATCGTGCATCCGTTACCCGCAGTCCTTAATTCGTGATCAAGCAAAAGTACACTGTGAACTGAATCACGTAATCAGGAACTTGTTCACATTTTTGAGTAAAAATCCTGAAAACGTGAACTAATTCACGATCCGTTTACATTTTTAGGAACGTTTTTATTTCCGTGTAGAGGAAGCAGTGAGTTTTAGTGTGTGAATATACACGAAAATATCAAGGTTGCGTTATTCACAAATGAGTTTTTTCACGCAACTAGTCTCAATTAATCAGAATTGAGAGTAATTTTCCAAACACTGATGTTAGTTGGGCTTAGCTGGCATGAGCATTGACGTTTGCATACCATGTGGATGGAGCACTATGAGGAATAATTCGTTGGAGACATTGCATGTCACCATAAAACGTAACCAGTTACCGATACGTTTCTTCACGAAGAAATTCCTCGATCGCTCACCTGGCCACGTCCATGCAACCGTTGAAGATAGGGAGGATTTAGATACCAAATTAAGAAGACGCAGGGAACCCACGCAGCCTTCAGTAGATATCAAAGTAAAAGGGAAATATGACCCGTAACGCTGGTGCGTCATCTTTTCGTGGTGCGTTACGGGGTATCAGATCTACCACCGAACCTTAGTCCGAATTAATTCAAATTAGAGAACATATTTGTTTTTGTAGTCAAAAAAACGTATAGTAGTCCTTATTATATTTTATGTCTTGTGAAAAGCGACAATACTCGGATTGACCCACCGAGGATGAGCTTGGAATAAGCAAAACATGATGAGTCTTCATTTATGCGAATTCTCATTTTCTATTTGATGTTCTATAGTTTGAAGTGGTAGGACTAGGATTCTGATGCATGGTCAGTATCAGAGTCATTGTTTGTTTTGTTTGCAATGAATCCGGGTTTGACTGATAAAGGGGCGCGCCTTTGAAGAGTGCTGTCACTCACAAAGGGTTTAAATAGCGGAAACTTTAAAAAAAAACTCGATTCATAGCCAACAAAACAAACTAAGACAACTGTAATAAACATCGAATACTTCATCATTTCTCAATAATGATGAAGTAACTCGACATGCACTAAACAAAGGATACGGGATATACTACAATAAAAATTACTGGAGTGGTATTCCGAAGAGGAAAAGATTTGATGGTGATTCAAGCATTAACTTTAGCCCCATATGGCTTATGGTTATAGCACCATTACTCGCTCTCTGAAAAGAGAAGAATGTCTGAAAATATGTTTTTCCTCTAACGCGATAAGGACATGGTCACACATTGTCCTAGCATATAAAGCTTGAGCGATACCTGACACAATGATCAAACGATGGCTTTTTTAAGTGGTAACAGAATGCATTTTATCAACAGGATGTCATAATGGAAAAAGATCACATGAATTATGCAAGATCGCTGAAATATTCCGAGCTTCTTTTCTAGAACGTCAAAAAACGGCTTTCCGACAATATTTTATGTTCCCGATGGACGCCACCTGTTCGTTTTCCTCAGATGGAATACCATCGTCGCAATTGGTTTCCCAATGTACATTATTTGACATCATAACCTTAAAATCTACATCCAGCCAATCGTCATTATAACGATGGAAGTAACCTATCAGATGGCAGTAGCCTGCAAAATTTTCATCGTTATATTACTCTTCGTGTCGATCTTGTTGTGCTTGCGGTTTCACTTCCTTCTAGAGTAACGCACAACTCCCCTCGAGAAATAAATTTACTAGCGTGCCTAGCCTGAATTTTCTCGCACGCTTATTTCCCAACTGGAGTTTGCGCTTTGCACGGCCTAGGAAATGCCTTTTTTACATTAATACACTCATTTATACTACGTTTACTGTTATATCTTGCATATTTGTATGGTAATAATCCCTCACCAAACTTCTTGAATTATCTTTGCTGAACTAGCGAAGTACTCAGTGAATTCCCCTACATTCATTTGTCCGGCAACAAAACTGCAACTTGAAAAAATACCAAAGATACATACATGGCTACACGGATATCAAGAACCGTATTTGCCATACATCACTGCATACATCGAACGATCTGTTTCAGTAACCAGAAACCTTTTTCTGATTTGTAAAATAACATTCGCGAAAGGATGATAAAACGTGTCCACAATGGTGTCAGTTCTCGAGTACTTTTTCAAACAGACGTATCTGATTTTTGTAAACAATGAGGAGAAGTAAGATTCAAACGTTACATTCTTGAAACCCTTTGCACTTTCATGCAAACTAGGGCCACCAACACAAGGAATAACATTTCCCTTACATGATGGTGGTGCTACTTTCCGTTAGAGAGCTGAGAGTTTTGAGAAATTTACATTTCTATCTTACTTCCCCTCTTTGTTTACAAAATCAGATACGTCTATTTTCAAAAGTACTCGAGAGTTGTGCTTAGTAGGCTAAAAATCGACTCAGAAATCCTATGTCATATCCCGAAGATCTAGGAGGATAAGTCCAAAGATTTGGGTTTCACATAATAATTCCCATAGAAAGTTCAAAGGGTTATTGCAGTACGAGGTCGCATCTCGAGTTGAGCGCCAATTTTGGGACCAACTGAGTAATGCCGAGCTGAGTGGACATTTTGAAGCAGGCTAGTTAGCAGGGTTCTCCCTAAGCCCAGTCGGCCTACCAATCCTGGTAAGGTGATTGGGTTCGTAAACCAAATCATATCTGACTGGGAACGTGTTGTGGCAAGCAGCTGACCACCCAAAAAATGGTGGTCAGCTTGCCCAATGCGTATACAGTAAACAGGGATATACTATAAAAGTTCGTATCAATGGACGCAGTAGTGTTTAAATCCCCCAAAAAGGCACAGCTATAAAGTAACAC
This sequence comes from Aedes koreicus, assembly GCA_024533555.2. Taxonomy (NCBI): domain Eukaryota; kingdom Metazoa; phylum Arthropoda; class Insecta; order Diptera; family Culicidae; genus Aedes; species Aedes koreicus. The sequence continues at coordinate 103,290 of JAHHFK020005153.1, forward strand.
CATGCTGGAGGTGGCTGGGTTCAATTACTCGAGCAGAAGCGAATAACTTGATAACTGGCCTTGGTATTTATGAGCTTAGATTAAGAGGTAAAATACCTGAGGATAATACCATCAAATCGTTCCCACAATGTCATGCGAATACAGAATTGAGGTAAGACAATACCAAAATAATACCTCTAAGGTGACCAGATACTTACCCAGGTATCCGGAATATCAAGTTTAGTTATTCTAGAGACATGTTGCTTGCAATTCTTAGGTATTTTACCTCTTAATCTGAGCTATTTAATACCAAGGCCAGTTATCAAGATCAAAATTAGGTATTCATATGCTTTTGTGTTCTGCTCGGGTACCGGTATGATATACGAGTTTTTCATAAAGGAAAATCTTTCGACTCTCTGGGGCATGATAGTACCTGCCACATAATCACTTAAAAATAGTACCCAACAACGAAAGCGCTTAATGAATGACTGTGGAAAAGCATTTAGCGCACTAAGTTGAGAGTAACCAGTAAGCTACATGTGAAAGCAGTAAGCTTGGAATGCCATGGAAAAAGAATTAAAAGTAGGCAGGGTGGACAGAAGAACGTTGCGTGGGATCAACAATCGGTAATTGCTTACTTGATTTTTTGCCGAAAGGCCAGTTGTTGTGAACCCTGTGAAATATTAGTATTTGTTAAAGCCATCCAAGTGAGCGAGTAGCGCTACTTAAATTTTATAAAATCTCTAAGTTTGTATTGTAAAAGGAAATTTCCAAACAATGACACAAATTGCAGGTTTTTGTGAGGATAGTAACTCACTAATAGCCTTGTGAAGTAGGTTTCAGTAGGCCTGTGGTGAATGCTAAATTGGACGTTTGACATAGTTTGAATTTTTATTTGCAAAAACATCCAAACCAATCACAGAATCGACATAAACCCATTTTTTTTTCATAATAGCTTCAAGAGTTATTTCTATAGACAATGTCTTGCAATCACACCAATAAAAACATTGAGATTTTTCTGTGAAATTTAATAGCCATTAAAATATTTAGATCTATGTTTCGACTACCTTTCTACTATCTTGCAATCAAAGGGTTATTTCAGTATTGGTCTCTTGATCTCTATTTTAAGTAAATAAACAGAAACTTCATAGAAAGATGATCGTACCATACATAGCTTGCCAAAGTATCGGCTTTATTGTTCCTTTCGATTCCGCAGTAGCCAGAAACCCTGTATACGTTCTTTGGTTTTCGACACGTCTATTACTGATGTAACATTTCACCTTTCCATACAAGTTTAGAATGAAGGGATTTAAATGTTTTTGGTAATGTTGAATGGACTGTTCATTTACTATAGTAGACGTCTATTGTTCAACGAGAACTGTTAATTTTCGAATAAATTCATGAGTTTTGATTATAATAATGAAGATTATTCTACTTGTACTTAACCGTAAGTTTTCGCAAAGGTATGATCGGAACTAACTTTTTTCCATCCTTCTTGAGATTCCGTTTGATAATTGCCCAGTATCTTTCAATGGGTCGTAGTTCAGGGCAGTTTGGTGGATTTTTACGTTTCCAAAGAAGTTCCAAAGTAGCAGCAGCATAATGAGGAACAGTATGCTTTCGGTAGATATGTAGAAATCGTTTTTTGATGCACTCCTTCCTGTAATCCTCACTGTTGATTGTGCCCGTTGTGAAAAACGAAGAACTCTTCATGCCACAAGAGCAAATCGCCTGCCATACGAACACCTTCTTTCCGAAGTTTTCGGTTGTAATGTACTGTACGTCATTGGGTACATCCTTGCTTTGCAAAGCATTCTAAAATTGGGGGCCTGGAAGTATACTGGTGTCTAATTTAACGAACGCTTCGTCAACCATCAAAATGCACGGTTTGGCTCTTCCAGGAGAAGGTTGTACAAAGTCCGTGATCCGTACGTCGATAATGTTATTTGGACTTCCGTCCTTTAAGTGCTCTTTGCTTCTTATAAGTTCTGATGTTGCTACTAAAGCTCCTGTTTTTTGAAATTTCGCGAACAATATACGATTTCTTTGACTTCAAAAGATACACTGCTGCCAGCTTCTTTTTCGATTCCTTGGCCTCGTTCTGCGTCCGAATTTCGGTTCATCTACAAGAAATCAAGTTTCACCATACTTCTCCACGATATTGAAAACAGCATACTTCGAACACTTCGATATTTTCGCCAATTTCTCGGAACGATAGCTTTTCGGAATACTATTTCTGCAGAATTAATCTGCGTGTTGACAGGTTGGTGCGACACATTCTTTTTTAATGTGTATCCATTATGACAGTACTGCCGTTATGAGCATAACTGTCCCATATATATATGGAATCCCATAGAACATGGGACAGTCATGCGTATAACGGTAGAGTAGTTATCAGGTGTGTTGCCAAAAAGAACATTACACACGGATATAAAATTCATAATTATTTATAAAATTTCTACCTTAACCTAATAACAAACAAGTGTCCACTTTTTGTAAATGAACAGTTTTTAGTGGATTGGCTCTCCAGACTTAATTCAGTGAAAAAACACTAAAATATGCTCTTAATCCAACGCTTTGGTCCTTATTGGAGCTTTCCAAGGCTTCTGTTGATGTATGTAATTTTGTACGTATAATATTTGGCATTATCTGAAATATGATTAATTTTGTTTTAATCTTCTATTCAAGGAGACCGACATTTACGAACGGCTTTTATGATATAAGAATAAGTCGAATGAGACGAGAACATCAATTTAATCAAACACATTTTTTTTATTCGGATTCTGTCTGTTCCTGTTTCGGGTTTCATGTAATTATACATGATTTTTTTTGTTTTAGTTCCTCGACTTAGATCAAATTTAAATACCTCGTGTAATAATAATAATTTCGAAGTGAGTTATTTTTGTTTGGAATTCTGTTACTCTCTTAAAAGTTCCTGTTTACCCTCTAAAAGGTTCCAAATAGGTCCGAAACGTTAAAGGAAACATATGGGTGTTTTCACGAAATTAAGACTTCTAGTTTATAATTACTTGTTGTTGAAGTCAGCATATGTTTAAATATTTATATTTTCTACTTAAGCATGTCATGAGAATTCAACTCTTAGAGTACACTACTTTTTAAAACCTGGTAGTGATATTTTTAAGTAGTGTATCGAAAAAAAAAATTTCCTTAACGAAAAATTCCTAGACCAGACCGGAAATCGAACCCAGTCACCTCCAGCATGGTATTGCTTATTAGCTGCGCCTTTACCAACTGAGCTAAGGGAGGACCCAAGTGAAAGTGCAACTAATGATCTTTTATTTCAAACGATAAAAACAATTGAAAAATCAGCGGCACAGAAATAAAATATAAGGGTCAAAAAATTTCCACCAAATATTACCAAATTATGAGAGGTAGGGTAGTTCACCCGGATCTTGGCCTATTTAAGACAACTAGCCTTCATCCCGGGTTTTCAAACGGATCTTAATAAAAAATGATTATTTATTTACCTTTGTACACGTACATTTAGATTGATTTTGTCGAAACTAACTGTTGAGATTTTGTTGTAAGTTTAACCACAGCTCTTTATTGGAAACTTTTGGCTCACTAATTTCGTTTGGTACAAAACACATTCAAACGCGTAGTGGCCACTTATTGGCCTTTCAAAGTAATGAAAAAAGTGGATTCAGCACAAACGCATATTTTGCTTTTTAAAAAAGCGTGTTAACATTCATGAACTTTACGCATAAATGTATCATATTTTAGCTTTTGAACTAGAATATTGTGCCAAATGTTGAGATAAATTGATAACGTTGAGATCACTTTCATTAGCTTACTGGGCACGATTGGCTAACAAATGGAGATTAGGTCAATGTAGTTCTCTATCATAGTATATTCGGTTTTTATTTCATACAATGATTGAATATAGGGAAATTATTTATCGCGCTCAGTCGTTGTGTTTTATTACAAGAGTATCAATAAAAATAAGTTTTGTGATACTTCATGGCACTGTTTCTAAATAGACACAATAGATACAGATAAAAAAGAACATCTGTTATGCTGTTCATTGCGCTTATCATTGCTAGAGTAGCAAGACTCAGAGTGGCAATCTGTCAAAAGCAACATCGACAAATCATTGATGATAAAAACGCACAAATTCATACTACCAAGTATGCTTTACGATTTTCACCCCACAATCATCGCTGGAGGTGGTGAAAGTCTAAAAAAGCCGTACTTGGGTAGAAACGATACTTTTTGGTTGTGCATTTTAACATCAACGATTCAGACTGTCGCAAATTAATGTCGCTTGGCGTGGATCGCCTTATTACGCATGGCAATCATTTCATGTTAACGATGAATATCGATGCCCAGGACACTCATATCAGGCAGCCACCCCAGCTTATTCTGAACTGATTTTTTTTTATAGTATCTACAAACTGCCGCTATAATGGCAAAATTGTATCATCACTTCAAAATTTTGAAGGCACAAATCTTGAAAATCTGCCATGATAGCGGCCATTTGTGGGTTCTTTTAACTATCACCCTAACTCTTCAAATAAATCCAGTGAATTGTTTTTTTAATTTTAAGCGCCATTTCCTACCAAAAGTTTTCCGACCTATCCAAAGAGCATTATTTGACTTATCAACTACCTGCTGTAATTTTACAGTCAAGAGTTACTCCCAAAAACTTTAAAGCGGTGGAAAGTTGTAGAGATGTCCCTTTGAATAAAATGTTTTTTAAAGAATGGTTCAATATTAGTCTTCGAATGGTTCATATTTAACCCATCTCTGTAGAACTATGATGAAACATAATTAAAAACAGTTTTCATTCTTTGTGAAATGATATGTTAAAATTTTCAATGCACTTTTTTAATAACACATTTAGAAATGATCACCAACTTCGGCCATATTTACTAAAACCTGGACAGCTTTTCGGTTCTGTAAAATCTGGGCATCTCAATTTAGCTGCAATTTTTTTAGTTTACCTACTTCTATTAACTACTAATGTTCTACAACGATTATGAAACTTGAATATTTTAAAAAGGTTGAACGTGTTTTGAAACAAGTTTTGAAAAATGTTCTATGCAAAATGGCTTTTTACATTAAAGTCAAACTTTTACTACTTTTTAGTCAGCGATAATGCCTATGTGTGTAAATCATCTGCAAAGCCAATAATCCTCGTACAAACTGCTTCTGTTTTTGAGGTTTTGACAAGTTCATCAACTATCAAAGAGCATAACAGAATTGAAATAACACATCCTTCAGGACTCACTTACATACTCCTTTCTGTTAAAAATGAAAAAGCCTAAATTACCTTAAAAATGTTTCCTTAATTTCCTACTCACATCAACTCTATGTGACTATAGTAAGCTGTATTGTACATCACAATGAAGACCCAAAACATCTAGGATTGTGTTTGATACTGTTTACAATTTATATTTTTCACAAAATGAACTTAATCAAAGCAACGAAAACGATGTCTGATGCACATTTGTACATAATACAACATACACAAAGTTTGAAAATAAGGATAGTATAGATCTTTATAAAAAAAAACATGGTACCACTCTGTTGCACATTAGTAAATAACCTTCACAATTCCAAACATAGCATTAAGTGCGTGTTGAGTAGAAATATTGCTGCAATAGATACAACAATTATGATAACAGTACTCCTTCAGTTACATCGATTATACTTCTCTTCCCATGTGGCACTTGAGATGATACATCTCTGGTGTGCTTGGAAGTGAAAAAATAGCATCGGCAGAATGTTCCTTGTAAAATTAAACGACGAATAACGTAAGATTAAGCATAAAAGCTAGAAGTTGGCAGAGAGCTAAGCCTAAGGGTAGTTGAGACAGAAACTTGTATCACCGGTGTCGGATTTAGCTGTACAATACTCATCATAATGCATCAGTTAAAATTCAAAGAACATTATCTAGTCAGTAGATCGTAAGTAATATATGATAAACCGCATATAACAAAGAAAAACAATCAAGTAATGATGCAACTATATCAAAAATTTAAACGTTTAAACAAACATGTACAAAAATGTTCATCAAGAAAAAAAAAACAAAGCACGTACTTTAAACTACTTGTCTAATTATAAAATGTAGGAATATATGAAAATAAAGAATCAAGATCACACATCAAGTCCCAGATTGAAACAAATCGCAAAATTTTATTTTGAAAGATATTCCTCTAGAATCCAACCCGTATGAAGTGCTGAAATCTACCAGTATCATGATCCTCTCCACCCAAAGAGCATAACATCTTCCCTATGCAAATGACACTACTGTCGAGCATAATTCCAGCGCTCTGTGCTGTGGCATAAATGCTGGCTCACTTGCATCTTCACCCCTTGCTTGAAACTTCAACGACAACAGTAACATCATAGACGCATGATCCTTTTCTTCTACCTGTTGAGGTTGAAAGACAGGAAGGAAGGATTTGGTCAATCACCGGAGAGGACCGGTCAAACCGGTTTCAATTAGAGAGATACAGGAAAGATCCCGGTTTGGGCCGCCAAACGAAATTTGTGTCCAGAAAAATTTCACACAGTCCACATGAGGACGATGGCCCGTATTGGAATGAGCAAGTAGCGAGGACTGAAGGGAAGAAAAGAAAAAAAAGGGTTCCAATGTGGGCCTTTGGCGAATTTGTATAAGGGTTTAATCTTAAAGCGTTATCTCCGCGCCGTGATTCAGAAGGATATGTGTAACTGTTTGGCTATTATAGATGGTACCTTCATGTGGATGCAGTGACCGACCCTATGCAAGAGGTGATGATGAGAACGTAAACCGGTTAGGACAGCGCCCAGTACGGAAATGAATTAGGAAGATTGGCCCTGTCATGGGAAAGTCGGTCCATCTGCACCATAGTTTAGGTGTATTAGTCGTCGAGCTTAATATTTTGGCGCTAAATCATAATTTAACTTGCGGACTGACTTTTATTGTTTTTGTTTATATCGTTATTAGATAAGAATCACGATGATTCATGTTAATCCAATGCAAAACAACTGATTGCTGGAGTGAATTCCAACTATGATCGCGGAATAAATCAATATTAATATTACAATATTACAATATTACTATTAAATTTACAGTATACGCAAAACATCCGATTTGCAACTCCAGAAATTACGCAACAAGTACAATCAATTCGCTTCCAATCTATTACAGTGAACGGTCATCAGCAAACTCGTGTTCCTCAATCAATCTTATCCGACCAAAATGCAATAAGCCACAAAAAAAAAAAACGCTACCTTACGACAGATAATAAAATCAAAACAAATGTTCCCTTTCAACCCTCTCACACACGAACCTCAGTGAGCATCATCGTGCCAACCCCTTTTCTTGGCTGACTCTAATCCTTCTCATTCCTTACTTCCGATGTCCGACCGAAGACATCTCCGCGCTTGTAGGCAAATTCGTTGATGACCTTTTCACTCACCCTTCGCTTCACAGGGAAACCTTTTTCGGTGTTTCGGTTTGAGAAAACTGTCCTTCAAGCTCCTGTTACAAGCACATATTCGACTGCAGGACGATGTCCAAACCGGTCTTTTGGGTGGCAGACGGATAAAAAATGCTGTAGGGTGGAAAACTGGACTGGCTAGTTTTGGACCGAAGGTATTTTTTCTAAAACGAGAAGACACTTCGCCCCGATTCGGAACCATTTTTGATGAAAGGACACTGAGTACAGAGCAGAGCACCACAGATCGTGGGAAAAGAGTTACCGAACGTGGAAATGGGCTTTATTGCCGGATGGTTTATTTGCATATCGAATTTTAAATCCTGAACTGACTAATGATTGCCTCTTCTGACGTGACCGGGTCTCGCCAGTTTTGTCCTTGGGTAACGGAATTTTTGCTTACCGATGTGAGAATGCCTGTATTCAGTATTGTACTGTTTAATGAACTTGACCCCTTTCAACCCAGCGAACGTTTATTTTTAATCTGAACTGCAAAGCAAACAGACACGATTTTTGCTTCTTTGCGAGTGAATGGACTCTCCGATAGAGTTATGAATATCACCATTGTGAGATTAACTGAGTACATACTTCTCACGTTTGTGCAAAAACCTATGCCCAAAATTATACAACATATTATGTATCATTGAGAAAAAGCCGGTGCAATTAACAGAGCTATAAATCGAACAAACCAACTTCAAATCTCACCCGGCACACTAGGAAGTGCATGGAGCTTTATTGTGGCCGTTATTATGTACATACTTAAAACCAGTCATTAAGTATAATCGCTGTATAACTAACAACATGTACAAAGTAATCGGTAAAAAGAAACGAACCATAAAGTGAAGTTGATTCAGGCCATCTCCAGCGGCGATTGACAGTAACCGCCAAATCACCCTCCGTACCGCTTTCCTGCATAGTGCCTGACACCCCATTTGAAGTTGGCATGTTTGTCCGTTTTGATGTAGGTATGCACTGGCCCAGTGACACCACCGAGCGGCTTTCCTACTCTTCGCTGAGCTCCTGCTACAAAACGATCGCTGTCATAATCGTGATCACGATATTGATTGTCATCATCACTCCTCGCGGCATAATGGAGATGTTGCATCGATCGATCGGCGAGCGCTGTTTGTCGGTTTGGCTGCTTCAATTCAACATTGTCCAAAGTCGGTCGATTTTCATCACCGTTCATCGTTCTGACACCGTTTCCATGATGATGGGAAATCAAATCTGAAATTAATGACGGACGATCAAAAATGATTTTCCTCTACTCATCCAGAATGATCTCACTACTTACTGGAAACCTCCTCAATCGATCGACAGCTGTGATGATCGATTGTGGCATAAATCACCAATGCAGCAGCAATCAAACTCGTTGGTGGTAGCATTTTGTACTTCTAATTTTGCACTGTCACCTACCGAGGCTAACAAAACATGGATCACTTGATGATTTATGATTGTTCGGAACCTGTACTTATAGCTTTTGTATGTCAATTTTATTTTTGCCTTGTAGAAATTTAGCAGAGCTAGTGGTCGTAGATTATTTAACACTTGAACAGTTTTCAAAACAGAGAGAGATTATGGCATACAGAGTTGCAGAAGTCGAAAAGGGAAAATAGAGAAGGTACGTAACAGTTTTAATGAAAATAAACCGTGCACAACTCAGCATAGGCAATGATTGCACTTGAGAGTAAGTGTTTCCGTTTCATGTTATATTGATGCCGTTTGCGTAGTGATTTTCGCCTATGCGTAATTAGTTGTTAATCACGTAATCTAGTAATCAAATTTGGGGCTGTGAAATTATGTTTTGACTTCTGAGACTGTTGGAAAAAAATCACGTGTTAGATGAAGGAGGGGTTTATTAGGTTGCCTGAGAAATAGCATACTTTGTATGTTTGCGAATAAAGTAAATAAGTAATGTTAAGCTTAGACAAGAAACATATAAATCAAACGACTTAAATATGAACGCATAGATTCTAGCCGCATATTTTAATATTATTTTAGCATTGAAAAGAACATCAGTACTTAAAAGAATGGTTTTCTTTGGTTGAGAAATTTTTGAAAAATAGATCTTCATTTTTTATGAACTTTCGCACCATTCATGGCATGCCTGTTATCATTTTTTGCTCAAAGTATTATTCCTGTATCTAACCCATGCTGCATTTTTATTTTATTTTGGAAGTCTGCTTCATGATGTAACGTTTGTATGTATGCTTCATGATGTAACGTTTGCATTAAAAAATGGACTTTTTTCGGATGGTAATAAAAAAAAGCTAAGACAGATAATTGCTTTTGATAAATTTCCCATGGAAGGTAATTATTTAAGCTTACTTGCAAAAAAATCTACGCCCTTGCGAACGGCCTTCCGGTAGTTAACCGGAACATTCGCCTGTGCGGACGAAAAAATGCGTGTAGGCATGTTTTAGAGTTCTTTACTCGTTTTATTTATCAATTCCTCCTCAGTTTTCGCGACAAAATTGTTGGAGTAGATCTTACAAATTGTTGGAGTAGATCTTAGATCTTCAGGTTGAACCAGAACTTCTCGATGGGACGCAGCTGGGGGACGTTGGGCAGGTTCGCCGACTTGGATACCACATCGATATTCAGCCGCTCCATCTCCTCCAACAATCGCTTCGAGAAGTGGGTCGACGCCAGATCCGGCCAGAACACCGCGTCTTCGCCCTTATGAACGACGCAACTTCCGGCTTTGACATCCCCTTCTCGCTGATTGTCAGCCACAGCAGCACCATCTTGGGGAACTTTGTGGGGGAAGTAAAATACGAAGTGCCCACGTTGCCATCCAGGGTGAGATAGGTCTCACCTGGCGTTTCGCCGGGAAAATCAAGTTGACCATCTTATTCAGCCGCTGCCGCTGCGTCATTGCCTGCAGCTCCGAAACCAGTGGACGCGACTTCCGCTTCCTGACATGTACTTTTTCACTGTTTGGCCGGTTGAACCGAACCGGCCAAGCGTACGCAGCGATGTAGCCACTTTTCCCTCGGTCTTCCTCTTCAGCATCCTTTGGAGCTTCTTGTCGCTCAGGGTCGTCGGTCGTCCGGAACCGGGCTTTCTTTCGATGCTCTGATTGTTGTCTAATAGTGCCAAGATGTTGTAGATGCCGGAACGGGTGTATCCGGCGTCCACAAAGTGCCGCACGATGTCCATTTTCGACGCGGTGGGGTGCCGTTCTTTGAACGCGTACACTTCTGAACGGAGTTGCTTCACTGTTTTTGCCATCACGGTTAGAGTTCGACTGATAGAGCTCAAATTTTGTCTGTTGACTCATGGGTTACTATGATTGATGCTGCATGGGTAGTTTCGTCAGTGCGGGTGAAGGTAAACCCATGAAAAATCGGCAATGTTTGTCCATTTTTTTAATGCTTATGTTATGATGTATGATAGGTTTCCTCTCTATTTTATTTGATCAAGTTTTAATAACCGCTGATTGTATTCACCATGTAATAAGGTGAAGGGTCAAACAAAAAAGGACGGGAAGATCGGTTGTCAACATCACATATTCGTATTCACGGGATTACAAAGAATCTTCTTCTAACAAGAAGATTGGAGAATTGCTCAAAAACGCAATCTAACTTGAAAGAGGATGCCCCATTTAGGAGAGTGAAGAGTCCGCCTTTTAACCACAAACTGTTAGCAACGGGAAGTTGGCATTCCCACTCTTTTCATCTCATTCGTTTCAATAGGATACCCTGATAGTCTCTCCCAAGTAGCACAACTTGTTTCAATAGAGCCTATAAATCTCGCTTGAAACAAATTAGGGATAGTTTGGTTTGGCTATGTACCTCAAAATCATACACAACAGCAACGGAAAAAGCGCGAGGGTGGAGCCTATTTGCAACTTGACTATGTTTCTACAGAATTGCAATTGCATTTTGTAAAACTTTCAAATATTGTAAATTGCGTTGCAAAAAAGTGAAATGATACCGATGTTTAAATGACTGCAACGAATTTGTTTTTAATGCATATCGTTATCAACCAAACATTCCTGATCAAAATATTGAGAAGTAAAATGATCTGAAAATCGTGTTCGAATAAGTTTATTTTTAAAACGCTGTCAGATTTATGGATCAATATTCTGTGCTACTACGAAAAATATTATCGCCCTTGAATAAATCCTCGAGAATAAAGCATTGCTTCAGAACTTGAAAAAGAAAAATTTGTGTAAAATTCTGTTTACATTTCTGATTCATTCGAAGAATTATAAATGGTGACATGTTCATGGTAGGTTCAAACTGAGGAGGAATGAAAGAAATTTTAAAAAATCTCATTTTGAATTGCAAAAATTTCCATATGGCGATTTCGAACAAACCAAATAAACTACCGGCTTAAATAATTATGAATCCATTCTTAACACGTGAAGTGCTTCTATTATATTTATTTTTGCAGAGAAAATTATAGATATCTGGACAATAGCGACAGTAGTAGTTTGATAGTGAGTTTTCTTTGTTTACGTATACTTGATTTACTTAGAATTAAAAACTACTGTACTATTAAAAAATTCAATATTAAACTAAACTAATATCTGCTTATTTGTTCAAAGGATATGCATAATGTACTGAAAAGATGATGCTTGACTGGCATTACAAGTAAAACAACAATGTCCTATACGCCTACAACAAAAGTGTTCAATCCATTGGCACAAAGAATTAGAATAATTCAGAAGCTACACCATGTTTTTTTACTTAAAAAACTGAAGAGCAATTGAGTGAGGATTTCGTTAAGAAGTTCAAACGGAATAATAAAATAAAATCCTATAATAACTAACTCTTCCACGTATTCAAAGTCTGGATTGCTCGCAATTTGATTATCCTTGGTCTAGGTCACACACACAAAATGCTAATGGTATTATAAAATAAAATAAAATGTGTTATTTCAATTACTTTAGACACAAGTGTTTCTAAGTGAAGTTATTTTGTCATAGGTGGAAAATATCAAACCGTTCTTAACATGTAGAGTTTATAGTGCAATTAATTGCAATTTTTTAATTGCATTACTAATGACGAAAAACCACTAGCCATACATATTCAATCATATGATTGCTTAAAGGAGCTTAATAAGTCGTTTCCTGTTCTGAACGAGAAGTTGAATAACTTACTTTTAAAAGACGAAAACTTCGTCTCATCATTTAAGTTGGTCGTTAAAACCAATCTTGATAAAGTTTATTTTTATTGTTACTTTAAGCATTTCATTTGAAGATTTATTTGCTTAACTTAACACAAAATTTCACAAAACAAATTTATGTTGAACAACTTCAAAACAACTTTATTACGATTATTCCATAGTCAAAACATTACAATCCCTACTTTACAGATATTGTTGCTTGAGTTTTGATTTGAAAAAAAAAAAAATACAATCAAGTACTGATACATTGAAAATTTTGCCAATACCAAAGCTTTGCTATGTGATGAATACATTAGGTTACCCAAGTAGCATTGCTTAAACCATCCAGCTTTAATGAGTTTGATTTGGGTTTTATAAAAGGCAAAAGTAGTTTTTTTTATTATCTTGATTATCGAGATTTTCAGCTTCGGACTGGTTCATCTCCCGTCGTAGTCACTCAAATACCTCTTTTGAGTATCTTCGTAACTTGTCCGGGGGTCTGATTTGAACTCGTGACTTTTGCGTGAGTGGTATGGGTGTTAACCACTACGCCGGGGTCACCCCCTGCCAAAATAGTTTTACAGTAGCCATCGCGAAGATAAATTGGCTTTTTTGGCAAAACTGTGATTTTTTCCAATCGCCATATTGAAATATAAGAAATAATTCAAGTGTGGAATAATAAATGCACCGAATTTTAAATGTAATGCAAATTAACTATGGATCGGAACCAATTTTGACATTCTTTAAGATAAACTTATTGAACCTTATTTAGATAACCTTATTTTACAAGAAATTCATGATTAATTTATCGAACATATTTGTTTTAATTTTCCGAGGTACATTAATTTTCAGCTCTTATCGTGCCAATATTCACCATAAAATTCAATGCGTGTAACATATGGAGCATGATACGCTATAAAAAACTCAATTTGTTTTGGATACTTCTTTATCAAACATAATATCCCGCAACACTAGAACTTTTTTTTTACTTTTATTTACTGCGAAATAAATCAGCTGAGCCAGAGAATCGAACAAAGCAAAACAACAAAACCAACCACGATATCACAGAAGTTTGACAGCTGTGGCCATTTGGCCGTATGCAGGTTAACATGGCAGCCAATAGGTTTTATGAAGGTTTTCAAGTGGTCATAACATCGTTCACTAGACCATTTTCAAACTCTTTATGGTCTTATAAAGGTTTTATTAACTTGTTTTCCTAACCGTCTGCACACTTAGATTTTTTTACAGAAATCTGTAAAAGTTTACCGAATTCTCAACAGCTGAACGTTCGGTAATTCAATTTAACGGATTTCGGTAAAATTTTACCGAAATCCGGTTATTTTTTTACAGATAACTGTAAAATTTCACCGAAACCTGTTAAATCGGATTACCAAACGTTCAGCTGTTGAGAATTCGGTAAACTTTTACAGATTTCTGTAAAAAAAATCTAAGTGTGTATAGAATGGGCCACTTTGTACATATTTCGGCTTTAAATAAGCATAGAGGTGTTGGTAGACAAAACAGTTTTGAATGTAGTTTTATTAACAAAGCCGGGAGGAGTGCTATACGGGCGGAATAAAACTAAAATTGTTACTTGGGTATAGTTGGGAACATATCAAAACAGTTGGCAGAATTAATTCAAAAACATAACAGCTTATGTTTATTACGCACAACTAGTAATCTTACAACTGTTTATTTCGATTGGGAAGAAAATTAATTTCAACTTTACGTAGGTAGCTATGTTATTAAAATTAATAGGGTAGCTCCTTCATTCGGCCTATATACCAAATAAGTCATTAATTCAACGATAATCAACAAAATTATGTCGCTATCAAGATAACCGATTCAATTCGAAGGGATTCAGACTTAATTAATCAATTTACTTTTGTTCACTTCCGTTTAATTTACGACTTTCTTAATTTTTAGGCATCATGATTTTTTTGGTTAAGCAAAACAAGTTAACTTCATGATCTTCGACTGATCTTAATTTGGCTAATGGAACCGATAAACCAAATAATACAGCCTAGAAGAAAAGAAAAACTCAACCGTAAAAAGCGGAAAAGAGTAGCAAACAGGGGGGCGTAGGGAGGGATTTATTTGTTTGTACGCTCCATGGGCGTTGGTGAAGCAAGTAAGTGGTGTTGGGATGGTTTTTTTTTTGGGGGGGAGGGGGGTGGTGTATATCTTAGGCTCGCCCATCTACACACAGAGGAAGGAACCCTTTGTATGGGATGTTTCTTTTTGTTCTACGGGGGGGGCAATCATGTGGGCTCTGGGGGGGTGCAGGTTGTTTTCAGTTGTTTGGTGTGGTTTTTGTAGGGTGGGGCGAGGCAGCGGCGGGCTGTCTTATTATCAGGGGGGGAAAAAATAGTAAGGCGGTTTATTAAAAACGGGGAGGGGCGGAGGTGGCCCCGGGAGGCCCCATTTTTGCTTATAGACCGACATTACATCCATATCCCTCGAAAGTTTCTGGCTGTATAAAATGAGTTGACTGTATAGATACGTAGTCACAAACGTTATTAAACGTATCTAACCATGCGTATAACTAAAATTATAATGATTTAACAAGAAAACCATTGGCGAAATTTAAAAAAAATGTTTTCTTTCGTTTCTTAATAGGCTGCGTTTAGCGACACATACCAAGTAAATGTGTTGGGTTAATTTTAGGGAGTGGTTGGGTGGTTTTTTAGGGCTCAAAAGGGGGAACTTTGTGTGTATGTGTTTTTGTTGGGGGCGGGTGGTAGTGATATTGGGTGGGGCATGTTTATTTGTTTGTGTTGTGTTTGGGTGGGGACGAAGGGGTTGTTAAATAGAGGAGAAAATGATAGTATTTAATGATGGCGAGTGGCGAAGGTGGGAGATTTTTTTTTTTTGGGAATTCTTTCGTGTTGGGTTTATATGATTTGTTGTTGTTGGTCTATTACAAAGTTTTTTTTAAGTTTTTTAAGGTTTATTAGTTGTAGTGTCTGTATATATTTTTATTTTATAATAAATGTATTCTCTTTTTTTAGGTGGGCTAAGTTAGTTCAGTCGAAAATAAAAATATTAAGCTCTCACTATTTGAGTGATCTTTGTTTAAAAGTTAAATAGTAATGACCACTACTATGAAAATCATAGCTTGAAGAGGTTGCATAATGAACACTTTAAGCTATTTTCTTTGTTAGGCCTATACAAAACCAACAACCTCTAGAAATCAAGCCTTACATAGTTTGATCAGATTATGAATTGATATCAAAACACATGTGGTCAGTAGTGTGCATTTCAATATATTTCAATCGTCATCACGGTTGTGGTACTGTGCAATTGAACGTTGCAAGAACGTAACATTATTAACATTATTGCGCATGTGGCTCAAAAAACAGATTTTGAAAACTTTAAGTGTCAGAACGCTTCATTGGAACAAGAGTGAAAATTATTTGTTACGTTGCACTGTAGATTAAAATTACTACACAATAAACATCACATACACTGGAAAATATTAAATATGCAACGTCATGATTAAGTTTACTTAGCTGCAAGTTTACAAAGACAAACAGGTCTCGACTAACTCCAATGTTTGTTTTAAATGGTGTTGACAAACCATTTGAGCAACACCAATGAATTATACAATATATATTATACGTGAAATAAACTCTACTGTAAAAAAATATGCTTTTTGTTACTTTTTTTTTTAAGACCCTGCGTTTCGTAGTAGCTATTCCGTTACTGATCAGAACTAGTGTTATTGCACAGAGCTTGAGAATAGCTTTACATCTTCAATGTACAAGTTCACTAGTTCATTCTATTTAAAGATCAGTACCAGCGCCGGTCACGTCTTCACGGTCTTCGGGGAGGGGTGAGGATGATTAGTTTGACAATCGTTGGTTAGAGACCGTGTTTACCTCTGCGTCTCGCAATAGTCAAGGAATGGATAGTTTTATTTTTGTGTTAGTTTCACTGTGGTAAGTGATGTGATCAATGAAAGCGCAGTAGACTGCTTTTTATTTTAAATCTAGTGGTGATAGACAGGGGCAAATGACAAATGGCAAGGAAGGAGACGGGCCTGGGATTGAACTCCCGACCATTTGCTCAGTAAGCAGAACGGATAACCACTGAGCTACCCAGCCACGTCAGAAAAAAATGTTTTTTGTTACTGCAGATTTACTAAAATGAGACAAGTATTGAATGTTAAAGATGTTTTGTGTGCTACTTGGGCTCCGATATACAGAAATTTGAGTTCGCTTTCACTCGCTCCCCAGTAAACACAAGATCGCATATAATAACGGATATGAGTATAAAGTGGAGGCGATATGCGTACAGTTAACATGGAGTTAAATGGACGAATGAACGTATATCGCCTCCACGTTGTACTCATATGCGCTATCATATGCGATTCTGTGTTGACTGGGTCCATTCTTATGATATTTTGAATTCTACTGTCGAAAACATACGCAGTGATGCAGTACACGTTTAATTTAACTAACGTATTCGATACCAAATACAGTGCGCAAAATATTTCGGTAACTTTCCGAACATGCAGTTTTGGAGTTGTTCAATGAAATACGCTTGGATAATGTTAGTCTTCACACTAAAAAAATATGAAAACTACATGACACGCCATTTGAAAAAATCACACTATTTAGGTCGACGTAATGGTTTGCTGCTGCATCTTTATTTTCTTTTAAGGGTATTTCAAATATCCGTTATGAATAATAATACGAGTCCATCGAAATAACATAATATTACACGACCTTCAGAAATTATATTGGTTGGTCGCCATTGTCATTTAAAATTACAAGACCATCCATGTAAACTGAAAGAGGCACTCCTCCTTTCTACGCATCATCTGCGCTTCACTTGTATTTCGAGTCTAGGCAATCATCGACGTGTGAAATTTCTTTTGCTTCCTGCGGCAGTAAACCGAAGTGCACATTTTTAAATCCGCTTTGGTTGCCCACAAGCAGCTGCTGGTTGGGGTCTCAAATTTATATATCTTTTTGTGTTATTTGTGTCCTCGCGTAATGGGGTATATCTGTATTTTTTCTATGTCGAACAAATGAGGAATATTGCTCTTTTTTATAGGTTCCCCCAAAAAATAATAGCACTCCCCGGTTTTAACGCGGGGGCAAATTAACATCCGGAAATTCCTTTTTCTTTTCTTTGTTTTCGGTGGGAAATTGTTTTAAGTTGTTTTCAATTTCAACATTTTGTCGTTTTGAAATATTTGTAAATTGTTGTGTTGAATGGGGTTAAGTCAAATTTTTTTTGGTTGTTTTATTTTCGGGCAATGATTTTAAATCGTTAAGGCCGCTTCGTTTTTTTCTTTTTTTAGTTTTAAATTTTTTTTTTTTTTTGTTTTGTTGTATTATCTATATTAAAAAAAGGCAAATTTAAAATTTTGTGCGGGGGGTGGATTCAGGGGCTGGATACTTGAAATTTATTATTTGAAAAAAAAAACTGACTGCATTATTTAGGTTTATTGTTTGTAGGGGGGGAAAATTTTTTGTGGGGGGGTGGGTTTGTTTATTTTTTTTTTTGTGGTGGGGGGGGGGTGGGGGGGGGGATATGATTTGGGTGGTGTATAGAGGATTTTGTGGGGGGGTTTTTTTTTGATTTGTGTTTTTGAGGGATTTTATATTTTTTCGGGGGGGGGTTTTTGGGTTCTTGGGGGGTGGAAGGTGGTTTCTCTGTTTTGTGTGGTGGTGCTTTAAATTGGTAATGTGAAGGGGGTTTTTGTGGTCGGGTTGGGGGGGGAATACACACTTAGAAATTATGAATTTTACACGAGACGTAATTCATGTTTGTAAAAAGTCGGGGAACGTAAGCAAAGATTTCGTGTAAAATTATGTCTCCTGAAACTGACACATTCGCCATTCGACGAAAGATGTGTTAGATTGAATTTATTTTCTCATCTCTTTCAACTCATTCTTATGTGCTAAAGGACGCTTGCATGTGTCGGTCTCAGAGGACAGAAATTTACATGACATTTTGGTAGTGTGTAGGTACTTGCTGCTCTAAAACAAATTGAAGTCTTCCAACCAAAGCCTAAGCAAGAGAGTTCAATGCCATTTCAATGAGTTCAAATGTTCAATTCAAAAACATTCACCGGAATGGTGAAAATCTTCTTGTTAAGGTGCGTCCACTGAGTTGAATTTTGAATTACTGATACTAAATATAATTCAAATTAACTAATTCAAATAAAAATTAAAGAACATCAACCAAATTCTCAATAAAAATAAATTGAGTTTTTTTCCAGCGGTTCTTTGTTTTGTTAGTTTTGAGCACTTAAGTCGAAAGCACTTAAAGCCATTAAAAAATCTAAAAATGTTCAAAACAACTATTTATTTAATTGTATAAATTTCAGTCGAGGTCAAAATATTCTAATGACATTAAATTCGAGGAGTAAAAATCCTTGAGATGAGCTCCAAAATATAAGAAATGTCAGCTATGTATTAGGATTTTCAAAGAAATTCCATAGGACTCATAATAATAATCAGATCAGTAAATTATTTGCATTCAATGCATTAAAAAATTGGCTACCCGTTTATTTTATATTCATGGTTTTTTCTCTCCAAATTATCAAGCCCGCATGACAAAAATAAACTAGCTACGCCACTCCTCTTGACACTCCGTTCGGTTCCACATTAGCAACCCTCCAGCAAGAGGGCAATCTCTAATAACCAAAGTGACTGATTTCAATTATCATCGGATCGGAAGCATTGCGGTTATTTTCTTTCCATTTTCAACATGGTACTGCTTGATTGATTTCCTCTAGCCAACCGACAGCCAATGATTCCGATCTCTATTGTCTATAAATCTAATCCCAACTAGATCGAGCACTGTCAATTGTAATTTTGTCGTCAATCCAAAATGAGAGTGCTTCCGTCGTCGCCAATGGATTAGTACCTCGATTTAGTGCAGACAACACACCCGCGTGTTTCAAGGTTGTGTGCTGTAAAGCTAATAAGAGTACCCAAAGGCTCAATTATGCTCCTATTGGCAAACCGTTTGGATTCCGCCGGCAGCATCCTGGTCGTTGCGGCAGCGGCTTTGGGAGTAGCACTTTGGCAAACGTCCGCAGTGGTAAGTGGAGATTATCCGCGTGACGTCGAAATCATTGAACTAGTTACAGCAGCAACAACAACAACAACGACAACGGCAGCGACGATCATAACGAAGAAGAACCATCGAGACGGCTACAATAATGTGTTTCGCTACCCGGTGAGCTACTATCCAAGCTACGTGAAAGGTGAAGACCCGGTCGAGGAGTACAATCGCCGGAGGTTGCATGTGGACACGTCCGATTATGTGAAGGGTGCTGAGCAAATGTTTCCCGATGATGAAAAAAATAAATTGCTGGAAGAAAGTTTACTTTCAATTCGCAAAAAGTACGCCAAACGCAGTGATGGAAACGAAAGAAAGAAAAAAGATAGGATGGTTATGAAAGGGAAGAGTTCCAAAAAATCTAAGAAACGACGGAAAGCTAGGAATCCTATCAAAAGAAGCTGGAACGATAAATCGATTGAAATTGCTAACGGAACTGATTCGCATGCACTGGCTGCAATGGACTATCCTAAGCGATATGAAGAATCCGACCCTGATGTGTTTCCTTACGAGCGGTCAACGGACAATCGAAGGGGAAGTAGTCTACCCGTGGACACGAAATATTTTCAGTAAGTATTTTTTAAACAGAGTGACAGTTTATCAGTCGACAAACAAGGTGTTTTTTTCTTGATGTAATTGAAATCTATTTTAATCGTGACTTTCAACTAATGTTCATTTCGACCATTCTTTACGGCAATCGTTTAATTTCCAATAGTATTGAGCAAACCAGAAGCCAAAAAGCTCAATTACTCTTTCAATGTGTAACCGACAAGAAAGAAAGTTATTGTTTGTGACAAAAAACCAAAAATTCTAAAATGTACATTACATTTGAGAACGGGTTCGAGTTATAGCGTTTTATTAACGTTAATATTATGCTATGGTCTGTACACTATCATTTATTAAAATACAACTTTTGCTATGGTGAATTTGATTACAACCAAAAAAAAAATACGTTGACAAAAATATGTTAACTTTCCTAGAGATACCTTTTGCGAACAAAAATCACCCCTGGAATTGGAATTTGGCCACCTATACGAGACCCAAGACGGCTGGGAAGAAAGATACGAAAGACAGGACCACAGAAAACACCGACACCAGGGAAAAGTGATTAGTTTTACGTTTTGCCCATTCACGAAGCTCCTATCACCTTCTATCCACACATTTAAACTGTTAATTGCCACGTTATTAATTTGCTTGCTATGCACGCTTTTTTTTTGACTGTCAGGTATTTTAACTTCTTTGGTGATGGGTCGTACAATACGGGACTGAAATGTGGTACCGATCGGCACTACATTGAACAGCACGAGCGAGCCTCTAACGGTGCAGGGATCTTCCAAAAGCGGGTACTGTTATCACAATCAATTATGCTTGAATGACCAACCCAGTAATTTTTCCAATCTTTTTACTATCCAGGTGAAATGGGCCGATAAGGACGGAGGTTTCGGTGAGCACTACTGGGACTTCAACCACGTCTGATCCATCACATCCAAAACGAAGTTAGACAAACATATTTTTTATCCTCAACAATCAATCGGTGAACGGTGCACGGCTGGCATTCCAGCATCAATAAAGTCACCGTCTATAAGGCTTATGTTTATAGATGCCGAGTAAATGTCAAGAGCGCCAGATCTAGCTGTCTGACAACGAAGCCAAGAGCCGAGAGCCGATAGAAAGGAGAAGGGTTCCGTTGTATCTGTTTAGAATCGGTATCGCTGCGGGGGATTTTTGGGCATACAATGCAAATCACAAGGAATGGCATCAACTAGGCGCGTGCCATGGGTTGGTATTGCTACATACAGTTTTTCAACGGTCAACTGCGTTGAGAATCTTGTGCTGCGTGGTTCGTAACACTCCCACTATCCATCCGAAAGACCTTGGCGACCTTTCGCATAAAGTATGGGGCGTTGTGTTGTGTCATTAGTTTATTTTGAGCATAGACTATTCGGATTGGACTGTACTTTGCCGCAGTAGATGGTCGAATCGATTAGATGATTACTGTAATTATAGTAAGCATTGTATTTTAGAGGTAGCAAATGCTTAATACGAACGTTCTAAATTTTTATTACTAATGTTTGATAAGTCCAAAGATATCTGCTAATCATCATTAGATCTAAATAAAGAAATAAATACGTGACTAGTTTTAGGTTGACGTAGTTTTAATAAATTACAAAACAATACGAAAAGTACAAAATTTAAAGAACATCACTTCAAATGGCGAAATTTATGCATCAAAATGAACTTACCGTTTTACATGGTGATAACCTATTATTGTTACTGTTCTTCTTTTT
This sequence comes from Aedes koreicus, assembly GCA_024533555.2. Lineage (NCBI taxonomy): Eukaryota > Metazoa > Arthropoda > Insecta > Diptera > Culicidae > Aedes > Aedes koreicus. Next base: position 125,203 of record JAHHFK020005153.1, read on the forward strand.
TTTTATATAAAGGTGGCTTTTAGCCTAAGGCTGATTAACCATCGTGCCTATTATTGATTTTATCTTAATGAATTAAATAAAAGCCATAGTTCATTTTACATAATCCCTTAGTATATAACAAGGATAAGGAAAATATTATGCTCAATCTACGATGTATTAAATATGAGGATTTGTCAGTCAAAATCTAAACAAACAAAAGCACAGACAACAGGCAGCAACTATGTCTTCATCATGACTATATGCGCCGACTAAAAGCTGCGTATTGGCTGCCGCTCAAATTAGTGGTCACTTTACACTGAACATAACTTTTCGTAAATTCGCTTAGGCTCGTTTTGTAACCACCCCCTCCTACCCCATTTTGAAGATTTGTGCGTGTGGCATCATGCCTCTATTTTGATTTTAAGACTGGCACTTCAGTTATCAAAATGTCGTCGAAGGAAGAAAAGCAACGCAACAAAATTTTGCACGTGCATGTCGAAAATCCAAACTACTCTCACGCCAAGTTGGCAAAATTGTTGAATGTGGCTAAATCAACTGTTTCCAACGTATTAAAAGTGTTCGGTGATCGTGTGTCGACAGCCAGGAAAGCTGGATCGGGGGGAAATCGAAAGCCGGAGGCCACAGCGACGACAAAAAGAGTTGCCCGCTGTTTCGAGCGGAACCCCAACCTCTCCGTCCGAGATGTCGCAAAGAAGCTGGAGTGGCGCCTTCAACCGTGGATAGAGCTAAAAAACGAGCTGTATGATGTATGTATGATATGTACTACCACCCATTGTAGCACGGAAACTAAGTCCGACAGCAATGGGCTCTCCTCTCTGTTAGACTTGATCAAGCTTTAATAACCACTGATTATCCTAATCATGCCATTGTATGAAGGGCCAAAAAGGGGTTGGGTGGATCGATATGCAACATCACTTATACGTATCCACAGGGATATAAAGAATCTCCTTCCAACAACAAGATTGAACAATTGGTCAAAAGAGCAAGCTATCTAACATGAGGATGCCCCAATGGGCGGGGAGAAGAGCCCGCCCTCTATTCACAAACTGTTAGCAATGGGGAGTTGGCATTCCCACTCTCCCCATCCAGAATGCTTCAATCGGGTGCCCTGATGGTCCCTCCCATTCCCATGAAGTATTTATATAATGGTGTATATATTTATGTGAATGAAAAATACTACAAGCATTCGTATCTATAATATATGATCTTCATTCGGTTGATCCTGAAATGCAAGAAATGTTTTTTTTTTTTTTTTTTTTTTTTTGGAGCCATGAGAGGGTAGGGGGACATGCAAGAAATGTTGTAAAATGTTAAAGTGTAGAGTTCTATGGTTCGCGCTTAATCACGTTTTCGTTCGTTTTCAGCGATAGCAGATTTCACCAAAATTTTGATTTGAAGTATCCTGAAAAAATTGATTGAACCTATTGAAATTTTACAAAACTAACATTTATACATTTTAATTTACTGTTGCCATGGTCACTATTTGCTACTTGATGCTGATTTTATAATAGCAATCCGCTTTTATTTTTGCTGACCTAATAGTAATTGCTACCGAGTTAGAAGTGGAAAGATTTAAGAGGAAGGGAGTTAAAGATAAATGGGCAAAAAACAATAAGTAATGTTTTAATCATCTTTGAAGTAAAATCAATGAAACAATATTACCAAATATAATGATATTGTGAGTTATGATCAAATAATGACAAAGGTTGAAATGTAAAATCAAACACTAGCCAAATGGTACACAGCGCTGCATGAATCAGATCAGCTCAGAATTGGTAAAAAGTCATTTGCAAACCGGAAATGAAAAATACATTCAGCAAAAAGTGCAAAAGCCTACCACAGATTTTCAAAAGCCTTCCACAGCTGTAATTTTCGGCGTTATATACTGGACATATAAGGAATGCTAGATGTCATAAATTGAATGTATGTTTCGTGTTTAAGCCAGATACCGCCTAAATCAGGTTTGTTGCATGAAAATGTGAAGGTCATGATATGATGGAAATAATACGATGTTGTAAAGAAATACTACATATTGTACATATAATAATTAAATGCCGCTATTTGCCTCTTCCGCTGCGATTTTAGATGATTGAAACTCTAAAATAGCGAAAATTCCAACGTGATATAATGAAATAAAGTTGATCACCTGGCATCCTAGCAAAATAGCAAAGGAAATTTAGGCAAATAAATTTCATATGAGTATGATTACTGCCCAAAAACGGAAACTCAATAAATACAAAAAAAAAAAATTAGAAATGAATGACAGGAAATTCTTCGATAACTCTTTTTTTCCTACTGGTCCCATAAATGATTCTTTATGTCTGTAAAATAGAAAAGGTAGGCTCATAAACAATGTTAGTTTCTTAAGTAACTAATTTGGACGGCGAATTTTTTTTTTTTTTTTGTAGAATTTGTCGTATATAATCCTCTCTCTAAAAAAAATTTAAAATCCATCCTATCTTTTCAAATACACAACGTGAGTGAGGTGGGCCAAAACTTACAACGATGCAAATGCGAAGCTGAAAATAGCATTGAATAATATTGTGAGGGATGTTATAATATAAAATGATAATAACAATTATATTTGTAATGTCTGCATGTCTACTGATACTGCTGCAATTGTAGAAGGACTTGCATTATTATAGCTACGAGGGAAGAAAACAATACAAAATTATTATACAATACTTGGGAATTCCATGGATGATCTGAAATTATATACCGTATAAAGAATACTTCCATTTTCCGTGGTAGGGTAAGATTTCAGCATGCTACTTTACCGGGTCACGCTGCCTACATCGCCTTGGTGCGGCTGCAACCTAATGTATAGTTGACGCGATACAGCGTTTCTTACTCAGCCGCTGGATGCCAGGACAGACGCTGTTTGAGCCGCACCTCCTTGGTGGACAGACGCTCGGCACGCACCTCCTCAATCTAGCTGAAGTCAGAAGGACAACAGTGCCCAGGCTGCACTACCAGCTAAGTACGCAACCCTTAGCTGGCGGTCTTTGTCATCTCTTGACCCGTGGAAGCATGAGGTAGGAACTTGTGAGGACCATAGCTATGTTGCGTGGACGCACGCTCCATCCCAGGTGTCTACTCACCATTTTGCAGCCCATCTCGATATTTGTGTATGATTGGCTAAAAACAAAATGGAAGGGAAAAATTAAAGGGGGGGGGGGTTATACATTTGTTTCGTTGTATTTTACTAGCAATAGTTAAATCGTTTCTCAATCGGCGGATAATACCGTACTTCTTGGCTATTTTCTTGATGACATCGTCAATGTGAGAGTCAAATTCTCAATCGGCAGAGAATACCGTACTTCTTGGCTATTTTCTTGATGACATCGTCAATGTGAGAGTCAAATTCTCAATCGGCAGAGAATACCGTACTTCTTGGCTATTTTCTTGATGACATCGTCAATGTGAGAGTTCAAATATCATCAATAATCACGCCAAGATATTTAATCTCATGAACGCGATCAATTGTCTCATCATCAATTTTAACAGAGACGTCTTCGATAACTCGATAGAGCTAAAAAACGAGCTGGACTGTAGACTTACAAGAAAGTGGTGACTCCAAATCGCGACGATAAACAAAACACGTCGGCCAAAGCACGATCGCGAAAGATGTACACGACGATGCTGACGAAGGTTGATTGCGTGGTACAGGACGATGAAACTTACGTCAAGGCAGTCTTTAACCAGCTTCCTGGACAGGAATTTTATACGGCAACCCGTCCGGGCAAGGGGGCAGATATTTTCAAGCACATTAAACTGTCAAATTTCGCGAAAAAATACAGGTGTGGCAGGCTCTCTGTACCTGTGGATTGAAGAACAACGTTTACATTGCAAATGGAACCGTCAACCAGGAAATTTATCTGTGCGAGTGCCTACATAAACGTCTACTGCCTTTCCTGAAGCGACACAATTGTTCCGTTCTATTTTGGCCGGATTTGGCATCTTGCTATTACGGAAATAAGGCCATGGAGTGGTATGCTGCCAACAACGTTCAAGTGGTGCCCAAGGAGAAGAACCCTCCCAACACGCCAGAGCTCCGCCCAATCGAACATTATTAGGCCATCGTCAAGCGGAACCTTAAGAAGACTCAAAAAGCTATTGTGAGCGAGAAACAGTTCAAGGGAAACTGGCGTTCTGCGGCGAATAAAGTGGACAAGGAGACTGTACAAAATCATATGGCAGGTGTTAAACGAAATACCCGGCAATTTGCATTGGGTAAAAAGGAAACTTAGCTGAATATTTCTCCTGCATTCTGTATTAACTGAACTTGAAAAAGAAAAAGAATTTGACTTATTAATAAAAACTTTGATCGACTCACACACATTACTGTATGACCAAATTTTAATCGGAACACCCTTTAGATCAACCACGGATACAAAAGCAGCTCTTCTCAATAGGACCAGGATCGATTTCAAAACAAGAAATGTTAACAAAAATCTCCACCAATGATATAATAACCTCCCAATGGTTTCATTTTTCAAATTTCATTGTGAGTCGATAAAACAGTTCTGCCAAACATCCAGAAGCACCAGAATAACAAGAATAAGCACCAGAAAGCATATCGTTGGTTTTCAATAAAATTGTTGTAGTTCTCTGTATTATTTTCGTACAATTCGCGAAAATTCTTTTTAAACACACGAATGATTCGTTCTTTTGACAGCGCATGCGATATTGACTATGAAACCAGCTTCACAAATAGTACAATCAATTTTTTTGCAGAAAACAATGAATTGATTGGTGAGTCAAACGATCGATTTCGTAGTATGGACTAAATTTTATTTTCAGTGTAGTTTATACTTCCACGGTAATTGATGGCTTCCATTGTCATTCCAAAGTATCCAATAGTCAGGGGCAGTCAAACGAATTGCCCACCCGGAAAGACATTCGATTGTACCGGCACTTGAACCCTTGACCTCAGGGTTGGAAAACCGACGCGTTTATTCCTTCATTTGGAGACCCCAGAGCAGCCGTGTATTTTGATGAAAATGTGTACTGTCACTATTCACATTCCAGTCAAAACTTTTTTTGAAAATCGTAATCATTTCAATGAAACAAGCAATAAATTTTTACGAGCAGGTTAAATTGTCAGTCGAAAGAACCTTTTTATTTCAGACAGCCATAAAATTAAATTTAAATGCACATTGCCTAAAGCGACGAAAAAAAGAAGTGCCCGAAACTACCAAAATGTGAATTTGCGATTTTTGTTCGAAAAATGTGATGAGTACACAACTTATAACTTGTACTTTCATTATTGAAACAGTTTTGTTAGATTTTTTGAAGAAGTTTTAAACTTGTCCCTGAGAAATAGTTATTATTTTTTTCTACTTGGGCATCTCTGCTCTTTCTTGGAACTGCACTAACTTTAAGCATCTTTGGGAGAGCTACGGAATACACTAAAGCAACATCCCCCTAAGCAACCCACTTGGAGGGTCTGACGGAACTGGTTGTGTAGTGGTAAGCGTTTTCGCCTCTCATCCTAGACGCTCTGGTATGAATTCCAATTGGCGCCGTTGACGATTTTCTAAAACGAAAAATCTCTGATCACGTTTTCCTTCTGAAGTAAAGCCGTTGGTCCCGGTCCATGCGTTGATGGGTTCAATATGTAGGGTTCGGGTCGTCTCCATGGCGTGACAAACCAGCTTCAAGCTGAAAGTCAAGAAAATACGAAACAACAACACTCGCACACACTTGGTCGAAGGTTTCCTTTTGGTGAATTGCCGGGTAACCATTTGATCTTTGAAAGTTTTGCGATGCTTTTCATATACAACTTTTGTTGCAGGTATATGAAGCGGTTAAGCCAATTTCTCTTATGACGAACATAGTATTTGAAATTTACAATGCACGTTCTATAACTAGAACGGAAATCAGAAATCAAGTTGCATAAAAACGCCTACCAAATCTCGTTCTCCATCATTTTTAAATAGACGATTAAGCTATTTTAAACCATTCAACAAATTAAACTGATTAAAGCTAGGAGAGTGACGCCGTAATAAGAGGATGCAAAAGGCTGTTATTGCTTACAATCGTTAAATTGCTTCCACTGTAAATCTCATTCAAACAGTCAAGGTGGTTGGAGTAGAAGAGAAGTGGTGAATCGATGTGCACTATCTATAAAACGCATACTTAACCACTTAGTCCACCATTTGCAGTAAGTCAACAAACAAAAATCGATGCGACTACAGAATGAGGCACCCAAGTAACAATTTTAGTTTTATTACAGCCGTATAGCACTCCTCCTGGATTTGTTGATAAAACTACATTCAAAACTGTTTTGTCTACCAACACCTCCTCTATGCTTCTTTAAAGCCGAAATTTGTACAAAATGGCCCACTCTATAGACGGTTGTGAAAACAAGTTAATAAGAACATAACGAATTTAAAAATGTGCTAGTGAAAGATGTTATAACCACTTGAGAACCTTCATAAAACCTATTGGCTGCCTTTAAAACCAGAATGTGGCCAAATGGCCACAGCTGTCAAACTTCACTGTGCAATCGAGGTTGGTTTTTGTTGTTCTGTTTTGTTCGATTCTTTGCTTTTCTGATTCATTTAGCAGTAAAAAAAAAGTTCTAGTGATGCCGGATATTTTGTTTGATAGTAAAATACCCAAAACAAATTGTGTTTTCTACAGCGTATTATGCCCCAAATTATATGCGCATTTATTTTTATGGTGAATATTGGCAAGTTAAGAGCCGAAAATTAATGCGCCTCTGAAATTACGCGTAATTACAACAACATAAATCAAATTAAAACAAATATATTCGATAAATTAATCATGAATTTTCTGAAAAGTGCTAGGAATTGGATGAGATTATCTAAAAGAATGCCAAAATTAGTCTCTGATCTACAGTTTATTTGCATACCATTGAAAATTTGGGGCATTTATTTTTCCACATTTCAATTATTTCTTGATGTAGAAGGAGATGTTTCGCTCATTGCCATGAGGCACCAAGAGTAGACAGTCATGTTTGCTAGAATGAAGAATATGAAGAGAAAGTGTTGAAAGTTCCGTTAGTGTACGGTAGGTTGGAAATGGAATAGAAGTGTTGAAAATTGAGCGAAAGGGCATGGGTAAAGTAGTACTCGAACCAAGGACGTTATCATTGCCAAACATCCCACTGCGGGGTAGGTTGAGGCACAGATACATCTGCCAACTCAACAGCTTATTTCTTATATTTCAATATGGCGATTGGAAAAAAGTCACAGTTTTGCCATAAAACCAATTTTTCTTCGCAATGACTATTATAAAACTATTTGGTCTCATGGTGACTTCCTTCAATGCCAATTTGCTGTTTAATGCATTTACTGGAGGTAAAATGGTTTAAAAATGCTTTTTCAACTGACCATAATAAGATAAAATCAATGAGTCCTAAAGCGGCATTTCAATACAGCATTTTACGAGTTCATAAAGTCGAAATAAAACCTTTGATAGAAGTAAAAGGAATTTGAGAAACAAGGTTTTAAGATTGTTGTAAACAAGCTGTGTGGGTTCTCATAAACCTGACTAAAATATGAAACCTATTGGCACCTCTTGGTACCATAATAAAACCAAATTGATTTCAAGTGACTTTCATAAAACTTTAATAAAACCTAATAAAGCAGGATGGAGTTAGCAATGTTACTTGGGAATGGCGCTTGACAAATCACTTTATCGTGATTATGTTGAAAGTCGTTTCAATGGGTAAATTTCCGTAATTATTATTCTCCGACCGACGGTAAAGAAACGCAAATATTCGGTTTTTTCTTCTACAATGTGTCTCACAATAGGTGTCACCTTTTTTCAGTCTTGGTTTATCTCAGCAGAAAACTTCCTCTTCTTTTCATAGAACCTAACATAAAAATCAACACTGAATATTACATCAAGCAGTTTTGAAGAACCATCTGCTTCCTCATGCTTCATCGCTGCATAGGAATACACCATATTGTTTCCAACAGGACTCAGCTCCAGCTCACAAGGCAAAGAAGACACAAGCGTGGTGCGCGGAAAATTTGCCCGATTTCATCACAAGCGAAGAATGGCCTGCATCTTCACCGGATCTCAACCCACTTGACTACTTTGTTTGAGGTTATATGCTTTAACATATAGGCCCTACGAAAGGGCTTGCTTTAGATCGATTCAAGAAACATTTGGTTGATATTTGGGACCAAATTCCTCAGAAAATCCTGCGTGCCAGCTGCGATGGGTTTACAAAGTGTTTGCGCAAACATAACATACCATAGGGTTGATTTGTTTTGCTGTAATCCCATTTTGTTTTAGTGACACCTATTGTGAGACACCCTGTAAGCGGGACAGTCGAATTGGTTGTGCCTCGAAGTTACAAAAGGATGAAATAGAATTTTCAGTCATTCAACCAGGCGAGAACATGGAAAATGTGCATAAAAACATCTGTCAGATTCGTGTCTACCATCATTCTCAGTGACTGTCGACTCAATGAAAGCGTTGAGTTGCTCGCAGCCTAAAAATAAAAAGTAATTTGATAAAAGCGATAAGAACTGGATAAGAGCTGGTCTGAGGTAAGGGTATATTTCTAAAAACGCCTGCTTAATCGCTTCCACCAGATCTCTAGAAAAACAGTCAGTGGTGCAAAAGAGAAAGAAATGAAGCAAAAACAATTTGAATTTGTTGCAATTCACCTTAGATGTGTCTCACAATTTTATAGTGATGTGCTTTGGTGAACCCTCAAATTATTTTCTAAATTGCTTTCATTTTTATTTTTAACTCTTAAATAATTGAGCTTTAAACAATGTTAAACTAATTATATGCCTGCGTAGATAAGCTTAATACGACGATTGTTGTTTCGATTAACTGAAGTTAGAACTAGGAAGTGTTAAACATTCAAGCAACTAGATACAAGAAGCCCTCAACCAAGATTCGTGGCGAAATATTGTAACGCAGGTGCGGTACTAATCGGACATTGGGCCAGGATAAGTATACGTAAGGTTGTAATGTTGGTTAATGAGTGTCATAATGGGTTTATTCGTGTTTGCAATATCGTCACATCAACTAAATGTATCATTTAGTGTAAACTTTGTTAGTTTTGTTTTTAATTATTTCTTTAGACATTTTATTATAATTAACTTTACTCAACACAAAATTTCATAGAAAAAAGAAACTGTTTTAAAACACTATTTTTTTTATCTATCGGCCATTGGACAATCGAAATATAAAAATTTTAAATTTTGTATAATTTGTTTAGGTATTTGTGGTATAACGTGTAATCACACATTTCCATTGTCATTTTTTACAATATCTTTACTTAAAAAATATTTAATCTGCGATGGAGCTCCCACAGCTTTCCACTCTTGATTCCAAAGCTGGAAGTCATTTATTATCTATATTTAAAAAAAACCTGTTTTATTTGCTGGGTTGGATCAATTTGGTTGAACACCATAACACCACGGATGGCGTAGGATGAAAATTGGGTGAAAGCTCTCGTTTATATACAGTTAACTTATAAGAGCGCGAGTCTCCTTACTGGTGATATAAATCGGTTCATGTCGGCTATCAAGCATAACTGATAATTTCCTGATCGCTTCAATAAAAAACGAACCACCATCACATTTTCTGAGTTGGTGATATAAATCGGTTCATATCGGCTCTCAAGCATAACTGAAAATTTCCTTATCGTTTCAATAAAAAACGAACCACCATCACATTTTCTGAGCTGTCTTTTTGAGGGTATTTGTCTGTTCAAATCGGTCTTAATCAGTCCAATCCTTTTTCAATAACCTTGCTAAATAATATGCTCCATCACATTATGTGAGAGGCAGCACCCTTACTGTCGACATAAATCGGTAAAAATAGACTTTCAAGCGTCATTACAAAATACCTTGTCTTTGCTATGAAAAGCCTCTATCACACTTTGTGAGAGGCCTCATCAACATCCTTACTGTTGGTTTAAATCGGTTTCAATGCGGTAAAAATCCTGCGTAATGAATTAAACCATCATCACAGATTGTGTGTGGCAACACAAAAAGTGACCCATGCTATAGTATGCGCTTTTATCAATAAAATAAGATCATTTAAATATCATAACCCCAAGCCTGATATACGCGCGTAGATTAAAATTTGTGTTCGTTCGTTCTAAGCACACTAGTATTATACAATTATTATGGTATATGTTTCATTCGAAAGCTATGTTGTACCGATTGTACCAATACTTGCTCAACTAGTATAAACAAGTTTTTTGAAAAGTACACAATGTGTCGATTCACGTAGATATGGTTAATTCTCGGCAATGAGGATGTGCTCTTTGCCCGGACCTGGTCTGTATGATGCCATTTGCGTTATTATGCCAAGGGATCACTGGAGGGATGCACTGCTAAGATGCTGAAGACAAACGTTGTACCTGGTGATCGCCAGCTGCGACCCATAGTGAAATCACAAACGGAGGATCTACTAAAAATAATTTCGTGGCCAAAACGGATGAGCAGATTGAGGTTTAGGTTCAGATTTTCAGCCTGTGGCTGGCTCGGCTCTAGCCAAACAGAGGAGCAGATGATTTTCAAGGTCACGAAAGAGTTGAAGAATACGTCAACATCCATCTTTGCATCGGCCATGGCTAAGGTTCCAGTCAACTACAGGGTGGTGAAGCATTTTTGTAGAAGGCTTAATTAAGGTAGGGTTTAAGGAAAAATTTGTTCCATTCAATTATATTTTGTAATTTTTTTTTCAACGCCATCTGCCATTTTTTTAAACCGTGAGAGATCATGTAATATGCGTTCGAATTGATCAGCAACATCCGAGACGGGCTTGATTCATTAGAATGATTCTATCTTAAAGGCTAATTTTCAATTTACTTGAAGCACGTGGAAGTGAAAGAGATGAATATTGCCGGAAACATTTTCTTTTGTTCT
>JAHHFK020005154.1:0-231337 GCA_024533555.2 Aedes koreicus
TTTGATATCCAACAATGAAGAAGGTAGGATCTACATACAAAGAAGGTTAGTTTTATGCAATTTGCAAGAGGCGTACTCCATATTTAAAAATACTCATCCTGATATTAAGATTGGATTTTCGATGTTCGCCAGTAACCGTCCAAAACACTGCATTTTGGCAGGAACAAGTGGCACGCATACGGTGTGCGTTTGCATTTACCACCAAAACGTTAAATTGATTTTTAAAACACTCCAAAGTAAACAATTACTTCCAGATGGTGTTCAGTCCTACCATGATATGTTTTCAAAAATAATTTGTCAAAATCCAAATGAGCATTGCTGGCAGCAATGTTGCGAAAATTGTCCGGGAATGCAAATTTTGGCGGTAGAACTTATGACCATTCTTAATAACGGTCACGTTGAATCATTACAATTTAAACAATGGCGTCAAGCAGAAAGATGCAGTTTGGACTTAGTTGAAATGGACACACAAGAATTTATTGATACTTTTTAGAAAAATTACTCAATTTATTGCCACATAACTTTACAGCTGAGCGACAGGCAAACTATTTAAAACACGTGAAAAACAATTTAAAAGCTACTGAGTGTATCATAATCTGTGATTTTTCGGAGAATTATTCATTCGTTGTGCAGGATGCAGTTCAAGGCTTTCATTGGGCAAACGCTCAATGTACTATTCACCCTTGTGCTATTTATTTTAAAGATGAAGAATCAAATGATTTGAAGTTTACCAGTTTTATTGCAATTGCTGATTTCACTAAACATAATCATGTCGCAGTGCGTCTTTTTTTGACTCAATGCATAGCGTTCATAAAAAGTAAGTTATCAGGTTGAGAGAAAATTTATTTCTTCTCAGATGGATCTGGAAGCCAATACAAAAATAAAATGACCGCTTTTAATTTGTGCAACATGCAAAAAGATTTTGGCATAGATGCCGAGTGGAATTTTTTCACTACTTGTCATGGAAAGGGCCCTTGTGATGCTTTGGGAGGCGTATTGAAACGAAATGCTGCGAAAGCCAGTTTGCAAGATCATCACATAACAACGGCCGAAGAACTTTATTCATGGGCTATTTCTAAGTCAGACTCGAAAATACACTATCAATTTTTTTCGGAATCCGACTATAATAAAATGGAAAGAAAAATTAAAAAATCGTTACACACGTGTGAAGCAAATTTCAGGGACTCAGTCATTCCATAGTTTTAAGCCTCAAAACGAAGAGTATATTATTGTGAAACAAAATTCATTTTCAACGGAAGAAAAATGTATAAAATTGTTATGAAAAAACTTAATAAATAAAAATAAATGTATAAAAGTGTTTTTCTTATTTTTTAACATGTTCATCATGTCGCGCGGCTTTAAAGTGTTTTTTTCTTGGAACTTACACTAAGCAAAAATATTTGAAATTTTAAAGCCTTATTTATTTGAAAAGGTAATCGTCAAAAAATAGCAATTGGTCTGTGTGGTTAACGGAAAGCCTTAAAGACTGATTCGAATGTTATACTAAGTTTGTAAGTAACTCATAGATTTCATTAGTCATAGGTTTGATTGGATGGAGACGCATGGTAATCTACCATGCATCTTCATCGTTTCTACAGGCGGGTGATGTATAAAATGAAGAGTAATGATTTATTATTTAAAAAATTGTATCTCCAAAACGACACGCAGAACATCTCCAATTTTTTGATATGTTATGTAAAATTGAATGCTCTTTCATTTAAAAATACTAAAACAAGGAGTCGTTGAGGCCCCTCGCAGTCAAATTCAAGAAAAACTATTTGTTTTGTATTTTTTTCATACAAAAATTGATATATTCAAAGGTTTCGTATTTTTGCTTGGAAATTCAAAAAAATACCAATACAAGAGCCAAAAATGACTAAAATCGGTTAAACGGTTTAGGAGTTATAAATTTTTGAAAATTGAAGATTTTGAAAAATCACGATTTTTTGGACCAGTCTAACGCAGAAAGGTCCAGTCTAATAACGAAATAAAAAAATACGGGTCTAATATTTTCGGTTTTTGAACAACCTAACGAAAATTTTAAAAATTTCGAAAAACTTATATTTTTTTTTCATTGAAATTTTTTATATATATATATATATATATATATATATATATATATATATTTATTTATATATATTTTTATATATATATATATATATATATATATATATATATATATATATATATATATATATATATATATATATATATATATATATATATATATATATATATATATATATATATATATATATATATATATATATATATATATATATATATATATATATATATATATATATATATATATATATATATATATATATATATATATATATATATATATATATATATATATATATATATATATATATATATATATATATATATATATATATATATATATATATATTATACGCAGTTGACTGAAACTTAGGCAACGTCCGCTGGAAAAATAAGATGTCTGCATGTTCTTCAATTCTCTGGTCACCTTATTGATCAGTTCCTTTCGGGGTTTTCGCCACGAAATTGTTCGAATATTTAAATCCTCCGCTTTTGGTTCACCCAGACATTGTCAGTTGGGCGCAGCTAGGGCACGTTTATGGGGTTGTCGTTCTTCGAGTTGACTGGAATCTTCAAACGCTTCATCTCCTCCACCGACCACTTCCCGTACTGAGCCGAGGCCAGATCCGGCCCGAACATGACATCGTTCTTCGGGTGGTGTTTTTCTATGATGGCCACAATTTCTGGTAAGCCCTTTTTGCTGTACACCTCCCGCTTGACCACAAGTCCCGAAGAAAAGAAGAGCGGCTTTGACATTCCCGTCGCACTGATTGTCATCCACAAGAGGACCTTTTTTCGGGAACTTCGTGTGGGAGATGTGCTTCACGTCAGTGTTCACCTCCTTACTGGGAGAGGTGAAAAAAAAAACGGTTCCCTGCCAGTTATTCCCGTCGAGTAACAGCTACGTCTCAAAGTCCATGATCACAACCACGTTGTGCTTCGAAGAGTAGACATTCTTGACGAGCACGTTCAGCCGCTGCTTTTCACCCGTTTGCCCTTCCGACACGGCCAGCATCGACTTCCGATTCCTCATTACGATGTCCAAGTTGGCCGAATACATTTTGAACGTTTGGCCGATTTCACTGTTACCGGCCCAAGGCGCGGAAGGATTTCACCACCTTCCCTTCCGTCTTCCACTTCAACGCTTGCTTGACGCTTGACCGCACCTTCCGGTCAGGCAAAACCATCGGACGACCGGAACTCGGCTTGCGCTCGATGCTCTCACCTTTCTCTAGGAGCGCCAGAATCTTGTATATGGCTGCTCGGCTGTATCCGGCCGACACAAAATGCGGCACGATGACGGAATTCTTCGCTCTGGGGTGGAGCTGGCGGTAATTACAAACCATCGAACGTAGTTGCTTCACTGCTTTCGCCATGGCTGTCGTTAACGAACTGATAGGTCTGTCAATTGTTGATGTGGATGAAAAATAAGTTGGATTTCAGATTATAATCAATGTTTTTTTAAGGATATTTTGCCAACATTCTTGAATAGTACTAAGAATTTTGCCAGTAATGTTCGATTTAGTTGATGAGAAGCAAATACCGCCAATCAACAATTATCAGTGACACAAGCAACACATTTTATGGATTTTGCATACATTCTTAGCTTCTATACCCAGATACAAAGCAACACCATGCTCGATACTTGGTCTGATCTAGGATTTTTCGTTAAGGAATATTTCCGACTGCTAGAGCACACGGTATGGTTGTATTTGTCATATAAACAAACTGATGCATTATCTGTACAGGTACATGCATCAAAAGGTCTAAATTAATAACTGTGGAAGTGCATTTAGAACGCATTGTTGAGGGCATACAATAAACTTATTGTCACAAGAAATAATTGAAATGCTAATAAAAGATTACATTACAGGAAACGCTAAACTAACAATTAAATTAAATTAAATTTATTTTATACCGTACGCAGGTAGCTAGAGGTTACTGTCCATAATTTCGTCTGAGTTTTCCTCTTGAAACAAAAACAATCATACATTAATCATATTAGTTAGCCACGCTTTTATAGCTTTGAATTTTAATACAATTAGTTTTTGGTGACGCATAGCTCGTACACTTCCACGCTGGTAGGTACATTCAATAAACAAACTATTCCGCTAAACGTACTCCAACCTCGGATCGCATTCCATGATGCGACGACGTACCAACTGGGCACAAGTTTCATCACACTGACGCTCAATCACCATTGATAGCTAATATCCACCCGTGATATCCTGGAATATTGATGAATATGCTCCTAACGGGAATCAATACTCTATTCACTCGGTAGTGCTTTGGTACACTAGTCGCTTCGCCTTATCGAACAAAAGCTGCATGCATATGAATCACCTATGCTGAGGCAGGGTTATGTGTCGATGTAGCAACCATTGTTGGCTATTTTGCTTCTATGCATCCCTGGACCTGTTTGGATGAAGAGGTGTGGACCGTTAGAAGAGATGAATCAATTGAGCAATTCCGGTTCGAGAGCTTTCGTACTTCCGGTTGATCGGAGGGACTTTATACGTTTTTGGTGACATAGAATTATACGCTGGGATATATGGTGTACGTTAGGATGGTGTATATTGGAATTTCAATAACTGATTAGGCATAAGAAAGAAGCCAATGTTCAAGAAATAAATAGTTGGAAGATTATTGACATTCATTTTGTTGGTATTTATTACAGTCTCAATTTCCATTAGTGTATACTGTGTGGTCAATACAGTAGCTCCATTCTAAATCGGTTATAAGAAAATCATCCTTCAGCGTTCGATTAATGATGGGAGAATGAATTCATGTGTGAATCTGGTAAACAAAGCTCATCCTTGATATTTTGATTTATTTTCATTCTACCAACATTGTTAACCATAACTCTTTTCTATGG
The DNA here is from genome assembly GCA_024533555.2 of Aedes koreicus. Classification (NCBI taxonomy): domain Eukaryota; kingdom Metazoa; phylum Arthropoda; class Insecta; order Diptera; family Culicidae; genus Aedes; species Aedes koreicus. The sequence goes on from JAHHFK020005154.1 coordinate 4,943, forward strand.
AATTGCTGCACTAGCATATTTTTTGGCATTTGCCAAAAATATATGCTAGTGTAGCAATTGCATAGAAAAATTTTTTTGTGTTTTTAAAAATTTTTTTAAATTTTGTTGTTTTTTTTTTTTAAAAAAAATTTTACTTGTTTTTTTTTTTTTCTATTTGGGGGGGGAATTTTTGGGGGGGGGGTGAAAATTTTTTTTTTTTATAAAATATTTTTTTTTTTTTATTTTTTTATTTTTTTTTTTGGAGGGATATTTTTGTTGTTGCCTCTTAAAATAAAATTTTTTGTAATGTGTTTTTAAAAAAAACAAAAAAAATATAATTATTTTTTTTTTTGTTTATAAAAAATATATTAATTTTTTTTTTTTTTATTGTTTTTTGGGGGGGGGTGTTGATTATTTTTTTTTTATATATTATTTTTTTTTGTATGTATGTATGTATGTAGGAAGCCACCATCCTAGCGTGGGCCTTGCCCTGCATGCGGTTCCACTTAACAGAAAGATCATGCTTTGTTACCGTTCTAAATTCAACATACTGCTGTATGAAGGGCCAAAAAGGGTTGGGCAGGCCCGTAAGCAGACACACTTACGCGAAACCTGCGGGAATAAAAGAATCTCCTTCCAGCAATATGATCCGATAAAACGAATAACAAAATACGCAATTCAGTTAAGCTTTCCACTAGATGGTTTGTTTGAGAAAGGCGCGTCAAATTCATTACAACTGTTGGAGTGGAATGTAACAATCATAAATGAAAGACACATCCCCTCCTAGACTCCGGTTGGCTGTCCACTCCATTGTCCAATTGCAACTTCAATGATGCCCTGGTGCACCCTCCCATCCCAGTATTGAAATGTATTAAATCAATGAAATATAATAAGGTTCATGCAATATAATTATAATAAGGTTCATGAATATAATAACGAAATAAGTATTTAAAGCGTGTAAGTAATTTTATACAGCAAAATGGGTAGCCTGGGCTGGATAATGTTTTAGAATTGTACACCCTGCATGTAGAAATTTCTAAAATAGTGATTTCCTTTCTGCTGTTTCTATGGAGTAATAACATGTATTAGGATATTTTAACAGAATAATATCCGACGTACTCTGTGCTAACAGTTAATATCAAAATAATGATCAATAGATGTTAAAATTGATAAAATTAGTATCTACAACAGCCGAGCCTGTAAAGAGAAATAATAAACGAACAAGGAAGCCTAAACGAACTTTAGGTAATGAGTACTTATTTCTACTGCTGATTCAATTGCAGCTTCTTGTATTCAAGGCACTAGATACTTCTCAATCGTAAGAGGAAGAAGGAAGGATTAATAATACCTATGAAGTGAAAATAATAAAATTATGTTTATGCTAATATATAAATCACGAATACAAAAGTAATGATAAAAATAAAATCAATATACAATGTCATACAAATTGATATACATAATACAGTGAAGGGATATTATAAAATGAACTGATACCAATTCAATTTTCATTTACGTGTCTGCATATTATTGTCCTGCTGCAATTGTAGAATAACTTAAGTAACCAATATGAACCTGAAAATTTAGACAATATATCATAGCAATGAGAAAAAAAATGAATTTAAAATTATTTTACAATACTTGGTAATTTTATGGATGACCTGAAATAATATATCATATATCATATAAAGAATAGTTTACCTTAAGTTTTGATGTGCTGTTCCATTTCCTTGCTTCACAATAATCATTTGTAGTGGATCTCGTAGGTACTACAATGATTTTAAGTAATAAAATTGATTTAAATTTAATAATATACTTTCATTTCATATCTCAACATAAAATAATATAATGACGTAATAAAATATTAATATGAGCATGACAGTTAACGATAAAAGAATGAATATCTGTAACTAAGCTGGCCATCCTCTCAGCAATAGACTTCTTCTTTTGCAGCAACTGTAGTATTAACCGTTAATATCTAGTAAGATTAATATTTGTATCCACAATAATAATAATAATAATAAGAGAACATAATATATTAATGTACACAACATATCTGACATCCATTGTCCAAAGACATCTATGTAAACGTTATGCTGAAATAATTAAAAACAAATTGAGCCTTTAATGCAAATAATGTTGCTCCATGCTCATAAGGTAAATGGTTTGGAACCCAAAAATGTTCCCAAACCGGGCTGAAATTATAAATTGAATGTAAATGTTCGCACCCCCTCACTTCGCTATTGTCAAAATGACAACATTGCCCAGGCTACGCCAACTAGCGTCTCCGTGTTTCAGCTGGCAGTCTTTTGTGATCATATGACTCGTGGAGGCGTGAGGTAGGAACTTGTGAGGACCAGAGGTCGGTCGCACCCTCATTTGTAGATATCCACTCACCATTTGAAGCCCACAAAGATCATTTAATTTCACATGAAATATAAAAAAAACCGCGATTTCGGACAAGTCGTTTCTGAGAAACAATTAAAAAAAAAAAATCTTTTTTGCGAAATATATGCCGCATGGGGGGGAGAAAAAAAGAGGGACGGTAGGTGTCCCCCCTTTTCTCTCCAGGTCAGTGTCTAACGAAATCTTAGGACTGTTCATTAAAGAAAGTTAACACCTGCTTCTCAAAAAAAAAAAATATTTATTTTCGAACAAATTCATAAGATTGCTTTATATGAATGCAAATTATTATACATATGACCGAATCCACGTGAGTTTGAATATTGCGATCTCATTTCTGAAGAACGCTCGGACTTTTCTCTTGATACCTCCCATTAGATTCTGCACAACTTCCTCCGTAACTTTTCGTTGTGCTGCAGACCAAATTTTCTTGAAGCAGTCATTAGAGCTTGCTTCTCTTTCATCTTTATTAAGATGCCGCTTAATTATTGCCCAATATCTTTCAATAGGGCGCAGTTCAGGGCAGCTTTTTGAATTTTGGCATTTTTTGAAAAAAAAAATGACTTTTTCCGTATTGAGCATCTCCAACGTAGTAGAAACAGAGTGAGCAAATGCCAGATCCAGCTAAAACAATGGAGGATCCGTATGCTTTCGGAAGTTGGGTAGAAGCCATTTTTTGATGCATTCTTTCCTGTAATTTTCACCGTTGATTGTGACCGTTGTGAAATATGAAGAACTCTTAGAGCCACAGGAGCAAATGGCTTGCCATACCAAAACATTTTTTCCCAAATTTTTCAGCTCGGATGTATCGCACATCATTAGGCAGATCTGTCTTCTGCTCCGCGTTGAAAACTTGCGGACCCAGGAGTGTACTGGTATTCAATTTGACGTACGTCTCGTCGTCCATCAAAATGCACCGTTTCGGCTTTTGGAGTTGAACGTCATACAAGTTCCTTGACCGTATTTTCGAAGAAACCTTCTGTGAATCCGTCTTTTCGGTGATTTCTGCTTATTGTAGGTTCTGATATTGTTATGCTTTTGATATTCTGCAAAGCTAATGCTAATGTCCACTAATTTGGCGATTTCGGGAACGGAACACGGTTTATGCGATTTCAAAAGGCATACCGCTGCCAGCTCCTTTTTCTGGTTCGATGCCCCCTTTTTGCGTCCAGATTTTGGTAAATCTTTAAGAGAATACGTTTCTCCAAACTTCAATTTTTCGTTCAGTTTTAACCCAAAACCATTGATAACAGGATAACATTGAAAACTTTCTTTAATGAACAGTCCTTGTGAGTAACTTACATGCTGGGTTCAACATTCAGTTCAGTCTGAAGGCTGTCCATAAACCACGTCGACAATTTGTTAGACATGTTAATTTATTTCATAACATTCCTTGTTTTATGTGAAGCATTAGGTGATCGCATCATTAGCATCAGTTTACTGGTCAGAAGTTATGATTTTTTGAAAAAAAGACATTTTGATAGAAGAATGGATTTTTCGAACCACCCTAACATGCTTATGGCAGAATAAAAATATATGAGTCTGATATTTCTCTGATAAAGAAGAACTGTACCATATCAAATACTGAGACTCACTATTACTTTTTTTTAATGGAATTGCTGAGTGTTGAACTCATAATATGTGCGATGTTTTCATTTTGATGGCATTCTTACTCTTTCTTACATTCTTACTGTGGTGCAAAAACAACAAAAAGAAGAATGAATGATGCAAAAAATAAAACAGAATCGCGAACTTTTGAATCTGGCATTTAATAGGGGAAGCGCACCGATAACGTTCCGATTTTAGCCATGTTTTGACGATATTTCAAGTTTTTTATGTTTTGTGATCCTAAGATGTGTTAAAAGTCTCGACTCCTAATGCTGAAAGTAAACATACGTTGTTATTTAAACATTTTCCTGAGAGGGAGCTGTAATATGAAACTATGGCCAAAACTTATGCAACTACGCAAGTGGAATTTCAAATGCTTAAATTTTGCAAGACAATACTCATGGGCGTAAAGGGTGTCCACGATGAAATTGCCACACTATGAAATTGCTCTAACTTTTTAACCGTTGGGTAGAATTTAATGAAAATTTGGGTGGATTTAGTTCATAGTGCATTATTTACATCCTGCAAGTTTTAAAGTCCTGTGATCAAAACTCGCAAAAATTGAGTCGAAAGAACAGCTCGTGCGTGATAAAATCTTGCGCATTCATCACGAGAACAAGGATCTCTCGCGACGAGAAGCAGAACAAGTCCGCCAAAACCTGTGCCAGGAAGTTGTACCTCAACATGCTGTCGAAAGTTGAATGCTGCATCATGGACGACGAAACATATGTGAAGGCCGACTTCAAACAGATCCCCTGCAACCTGTTTTTCACGGCCAAGGATAAGTTCAGCGTTCCGGGAGCATGTCCGCACTCAGAAGATGTCCAAATTTGCGAAGAAATTCCTGGTTTGGCAAGCCATCTGCACGTGCGGGAAGCGGAGTGCACCTTTCGTGACCCAGGACACGATGAACGGACAGGTGTACATAAAAGAGTGCCTCCAGAAGCGGCTGCTTCCTCTCCTGAAGGCCCACAACGTCCCAACAATCTTCTGGCCGGATTTGGCCTCATGCCACTACTCCAAGGACGTGCTGAAGTGGTATGCGGACAATAAGGTCAATTTCGTGCCGAAAATGTTCAACCCTCCCAACACTCCGGAGCTCCGCCCCATCGAGAAGTACTGGGCGATTATGAAGCAGCACCTTTTTAAACGACCTAAGGTAGTGAAGACAGTCGAAAATAAAATGGTAAAATGAAGTTTAATAGTTATTTCTCAATCCCTGAAAATTTGATGGCAATCGGATGAAAACTCGAATTTTGCGAATCAATTTTGTGTGTGGCAATTTCATCGTGGACACCCTTTATAAACTGATGTGTAACTTTTAAGGATTTAAACTTCTGTAAATACTGTTTTATATAAGTTAAGAACGCAGTTTTCTAGCAGCAAACAAAACACCGCCACCTGCACCACGATTAGCACCAGCAGCACCACCACCAACAATACTCAATATATACTCAACTTGTGGCAACAGCTATTAATTTCGCTAAGAGCTATTTTTTTTTAAATCTCGTAAAAGGATTATTTGTTTTTTTGAGATCATCTTTAGTCTCGTTACTAGTTCTGATTTGGACTTTAACTTGGTTCAACTCTCAAATTTGCAAACGTGTGGCATTATAATTGAAGAAATTTTCAAGAACTTTCCTAGAAACGACTTTCTCCGGGTAGACGAATCTCCATAAATTCACAAAAGTTTGACATAAAGAAAATAAAACATACAAAAGCTCCTTAAATTTACAAAAGCTGTCAGTGTATATAAAACAGAAATACATGGAAATAACTGGAGCTTAATGCGATGTAATCAATATTTTCATATTTAATCGGACACTCATCGAAAAATAGTTGATGACGCTCAATATTACAAGAAAGGCCGATTTTCGAAGGAATTGATGAGTTTGGTCTTGCATTAGGTTTCAGGCATTAGGTTTCAGGCCAAGTACCAAGCCGAGGTGCCCTGATGCAGGGTTGTTTTTGCGTGTTATCACACTCGAAGCAGATCGGAGAACCGCAGAGTCTGGGGATAATGAAATTTTCTAGCTTCTGCTAAAAGTGTGATAACCCACCTCCCCGCACTCACACACTTTCTTCATGACTGTCATGGAAGCACATGGAACGAGCTGAACACAGCAGTCGTGAAGATAATGCCGTTTTTCCATCGAAAATGGAGAGAACATCAAATAAGCGACCAACAAGACAATTCGGATCGGGTGCCATAGTCTCGGAGGAACCACTACGAAAAATACGGGGTGATTTTCTCGTGTAAGTTGTGCACTTGCATGTCGAAAATGAACGGTTTAGGGAAGAAATAGTACAGGTCGTGCGCGAATAGTTGGAGCGCAACATGGCTCACGGTCGGGAGAGTTACCTACGCCTAACGGAGTAGGCTAGATCTATGGTCAGGGACTAGAGTCCTCAAGAACATTAAGGCAAACCACAACATCTCAGACCACGATTTGGCTAAAAAGTTTCGCGCCGCACGCAGTACCGTGCAACGGATTCGTCTCCGGGAAGGCTTCAAGTCGTACCGTGCCTGTAGACAACCAAATAGGGATCAAAAGTAGAACAATGTGGCCAGAATCCGTGCCAAAAATCTGTATGATCAGGTGTTGACAAAATTCAATGGCTGTCTCCTTATGGAATGAAACCTATGTAAAGGCCGATTTCAAACAGCTACTGGGACAAACATTTTACTTGGCTACGGCTCGGGGAGATGTTCCTGCCAAATTCAAGTTTGTGTTTGTAGATAAATTTGCACGTAAATACATGATTTGGCAAGGCATCTGAAGCTGCGGTAGGAACACCAAGGTTTTCATCACTGATAAGACATTTAATTCACAGCTGGAACAGAACGGAATGTCTCCAAAAGCGATTATTGTCATTCATCAGATCCCACAATGAACCTGTCATGTTTTGGCCAGATCTTGCAAGCTGTCAATACAGTAAAACAGTGCTACAGTGGTCTGAAACCAACGGGATTGAGTTTATACCGAAAGAACTCAACCCACCAAACTGTCCCCAGACTATTATGAAGAGGAAGTTGAAGATGAATGACAGTGTCGTCAAAAGCATCAATAAATTGAGAACCAAGTGGAATAAGATTGCCAAAACGATGGATGAGAATAATGTGCGCCGGTTGATGAAACGTATTCCGGGAAAAGTCCGCACATTTCTTCGAAATCGAGATGATTAATTTTTTTTATTTTCCCTCTAAAGTTCAAATTAAGTCGAACATTTTAGTTAAAACAAAATACTATTTTGTTAATGTATATCCGAAATAGGTGAAATAGTCTATGTTCCAATTCTAACTGGGCCACACCTTAGATCGAGTAGATTGTGAAGTAGCACTGGCAAAAGGTCGTCGGGTCGTCTGTGAACTGGAAGCTACCCTCCACCCAGAATCCCAGGATTGCATCGGTTACGGAAGATCTTCCGCCGCTGGGAAACTCTTCGACGGAGTAGCGTAGATCCACCACTGGGGACTATCCGAGTGGAGCGCATAAAGCTAGAGGGCCGAATAGCTCACGGTCGGTTTCGGGAGAAATTCCTTCGCCGGGGAATTCACCGGCGTAGGGCTCCTCCACCGACGAAGACTGCCTGACAAAGCAGGGAGCTGGCTTCATGTTGGGTTGCTGAATGGTTGCTGAAAGTTACTACTACAACTAACTGAAGTAAATGGGCTTGGGATGATGGCACGATGCATGATATCGCTGGAAGTCAACTGCCTTCAAGGCAGGTCGCTGAAGGGCAAAAATGTGAGGAAGTAACTAGCTACTAATAGGAGCCAAAGGGCTGAGTATGAAGTGGTCCGCACAGGACATAACACCTCTACTTCGAAGTAATACTGGAAGATGGTGCCGGAGGAGAATTCAGGTGAAAGGGAATCAAGGAGAGTGTTTTTAGTAAGTAGACACACAAATGAATCCCACGCAGCGCCAAATCTGTTGGCATGAACAACACATCACAGCAGGCCAGGGTTTAGAAGGTTTCGAAACTCCAAGATGCATTGTTTGAGTAGTTCTAAAATAGTACAGCAATGTATTGCAGATAAACCTCTAAGCAAATGTATCGGATAAATTATGCGTCATTCTCTTGAGCGATTGATATCCTCTGATAAGAGCACACTGCAACAATTGAAAAGTACTCCATTAAATTGAACTGCGCTCGTCGTGTGAAAGGTTAGACGCAACTAGGATCTTGCGACGTATTATTCGATAGCTGCAAAAACATTTGCGACATGAGCAGAGTGATTTCATTTGGTTAATTAAAACTTCTACAGATTTTGTGCAATTATGCATAATAATTGGCAATTTTCAATTATGCAGCAGTGATAAATAATGGACTACTTTTCGGCACAAAATAATCAATAGCGAACTTCTTTTTGTAACTAGTTTCGAAGATAATAATTTTGATTGAATATTGAAGACAAACACATTAAAAAGTGTTCAGAGTAGTCTCGTTTAACGGTATCTACCTAGAAACATGCAGTTGATATAGTGTTGCAGTTCCATTCGTGAGAATGGTGGTGGCTCCAAACCAACCAAGTGAAAAATCCGGAGAGCATAAATCACGACTGGGGACGGTCTTCCTCGTTTTGCAGAATCTATTGTGTTCAGGGTGAAATTAACCCCAGGTCCAAGCGTTAGCGCCTGTAAACTATTCTGAAATTGTATATTGCGGTGAAACGTGTTGCACTCAAGTACTTTCGATTGCACTTATTGGAATATCAACGCCTATTTGATTGGATTATACTAAATCATAAAATGTCACATAAAAGATGAACACTAGCTTATCGGCTTATCGACACCGCCCATCATAACTCTCAATAGATGGCCAGCAAAAAATCTCTAGACCAACTGGAAGAAATTTTTCTAAAGACGTTCGTCAGAAATTCCGGACCCATTTTTGTTATTGTAGCGGGCAAAACAAATTCTAAAGAATTCAGCTTTACATTAATGCACTTGGGAAACAATTTGCAGAATTGGAACCTGGTTTACATCAGGTGAGGGAAAGTAAGGTGGCTTTTCTCTTCCGGAAGAGCAGAAACGAAAGCGAGGAAAAGTTGAAAAGAACACATCCCGAAACAGGGGAGGAAATCAGCATTCTACTTTCTTTTTCCTCCGGCATTAAATACCTTAGGGAGCATCAGCAATTTTTTTTTGCGTGCGTACCCTTAATAATGGGGATTGACTTGGCGGATATGGTGTTGGGGAAGTTGTGAAGGCTTTGTGTGTGTTTCCTTCCGCAAAAAAGAGATTTCGTAGACGATGGAGCGAGGTGAAAAGGGTAAGCCAGGGATTTAACGAAAGAGAACGTTCGCAGGTAGAATGTACTGTTGAAGCCCTGTCTATATTTGTAACGATTGACAGGTTTAAATGTCTTATTTTAGCAACCTGGTGGAAGTATGCTGAGATGAGTGGAAATCGAAATCAGAAAGGGTTTGCAAATTTAGAGAGGTAAATAATTGAAAATTCGGGACAAGAACCATAATATATTATATGATTATATGAATATATGATGAAATTTTAAACGGGTTTTGCTCTTCCCGGATGTCAGTTGCGGTTAAGTACGGAAAATTATGTTGAGTGAATCATTATTATCATCTGGCTTGGGGTCAACCTGTGGCCATATTCTGAATGAGCTTTATTTATTAACTGCTTTATGATTTGTAATTACTTTTATTTTCAGTTGTTGCCAGAGTTGAAATTTGTGCAATAGTTAAATAATTGATGGTAAAAACTTCTTAATTCATACTATCAGCACAGAGAACAGACGTTCATCTTCGGTCTGCAACTTGTGTAAAACTTTAAACCGACGTTTTAAATGTATGTCGTTATGCTCCTGGTAGGCGGCGCTGCAGTTGTGCGATAACTGTCATGTGAATGTTTATCATTAGAAAGCCTAGCACATAACCTGAAAACTTTTGTTTGTTTATCTCTGCACTTGATTTTTAGTCCGGCTGCCAATATTAACTTTTACACACGTTTTTCAAGAAAAGGTATATGGACATCAACGTCTGTTCTCTGTGCTATCAGTATGCATTTCGGTTCACATCCCACGATCAGCGCTGGAGTTGGTGATAGTCGTAAATGCAACAAATGATGGTCATGGACGACGACAATCCATCGACAGTCAGGTCATGTCATTCACGAATGTCAAAACGTTCGATCGTCTATGTGAACTTTTTTCTATATGATACCTTGAAACGGTAGTGCGAGTAGCTTTGATAGTTTGATATTTTTATTTTCGGATAAAAATATGAGTATCGTTTTATTGCTGTAAATTTACCTTTTTAGCTTATGGATGTAATAGAGTTCAATATTTGTATATGTTTTGACATGTAATTTGATAAACAATATTGTTGTTTTTGGTACGTTTTCAAAAAGTTTTCAAACAATAACTTTTAACACGTCTTTTCAGTAAAGCTATAATGATAGCAATATTATCTGATGGTTGTTAAACAATATTATTTTTATAACTTTTATAAATTTTAAAAATAATATCATTAAAAAAAGGAATCTAATAATGCACAATCAAACAAAATTCAAATCTGTGATCTCCACGTTATCTAGCGTTGAAGACTTAGGTTACGGCAGCAGGGTAAATGCACCCTTCTTTTTGGGGAAATGCTCCTTAAACTTTGGAAAAATGCTCCTTAGATGCGTTTGCCCGGTATAATGCAATCGGAGGTATTTACCTTCTGGTTAGCGCTTGCCGGTTGTTTTGACGGGTCCTAAGTTGCTTCAAGATTGTATAGCGGAGCTTCGCTCCACAATCTTCGAAGTAGTTTTGACGGGTTTAAATTTCATTTTGACGAGTCTTAATTTCATTTCGACGAGTCTTAATTTCGTTTTGACGGGTCTTAATTTCGTTTTGACGACTCTTAAATTCAGAAACTTAAAACCCGTCAATACTATACAATCTTGAAGAAACTGAAGACCCGTCAAAACACCCGGCAAGCGCTAACTAGAAGGTTAATACCTCCTATTGCATTATACCGGGCAAACGCATCTAAGGAGCATTTTTCCAAAGTTTAAGAAGCATTTCCCCAAAAAGAAGGGTGCATTTAACCTTTGCCCTTAGGCTACTATGACAATTTGAATCATTTTCCATTGCAATGAATGAGCTTTCTGTAACTGAAAGCAAGTGAACTCAAAATAGCAAATTAAAGAGTTTAATACTCAATTAAGATTGATAGTTTTGTTATAACTTATGTTGCACAAACTTCAATCATAGTCTTAAGACCCCTATGAAATCAAAAATTTATCTTGGCTGGTCTATCATATTTCAGAAACCATCCAATTCTTAAGTTTTAGAAATAGAAATAGAAAAAAAGCCCATCAGCTTATTTAAACAAGATTCGGCTTTCTTCTCGCAATGAAGCTGCACAGTCACAGTGGGCAATATGTTCTATATGCAGTGTTACGATAGACGGAGATATTTTCGAGTTGGTGGATGCATTTGCCTACCTTGAATCCTTGCTAACGGCAGAGCGGCAGACAACAACGTTAGGCATGAAATAAGAAAGCGCATCATTTGTGGAAGTCGTGCTTGTTATAAGCTCCAGAGGAATCTGCGGTCAAAAAGATTCATCCCCGCACCAAATATACCATGTACTAAACGCTTATAGGACCGCTGGTTCTCTACGGATATTAGATTTGGACCATGCTCAAAGAGGACTTGCAAGCACTTGGTGTATTAGACCGACGCGTTGAATTTGGATTGGATTTGGATTGGCTTTGGATTGGATTTGGATTGGATTTGGATTGGATTTGGATTGGATTTGGATTGGATTTGGATTGGATTTGGATTGGATTTGGATTGGATTTGGATTGGATTTGGATTGGATTTGGATTGGATTTGGATTGGATTTGGATTGGATTTGGATTGGATTTGGATTGGATTTGGATTGGATTTGGATTGGATTTGGATTGGATTTGGATTGGATTTGGATTGGATTTGGATTGGATTTGGATTGGATTTGGATTGGATTTGGATTGGATTTGGATTGGATTTGGATTGGCTTTGGATTGGATTTGGATTGGATTTGGATTGGATTTGGATTGGATTTGAATTGGATTTGGATTGGATTTGGATTGGATTTGGATTGGATTTGGATTGGTTGGATTGGATTTGGATTGGATTTGGATTGGATTTGGATTGGATTTGGATTGGATTTGGATTGGATTTGGATTGGATTTGGATTGGATTTGGATTGGATTTGGATTGGATTTGGATTGGATTTGGATTGGATTTGGATTGGATTTGGATTGGATTTGGATTGGATTTGGATTGGATTTGGATTGGATTTGGATTGGATTTGGATTGGATTTGGATTGGATTTGGATTGGATTTGGATTGGATTTGGATTGGATTTGGATTGGATTTGGATTGGATTTGGATTGGATTTGGATTGGATTTGGATTGGATTTGGATTGGATTTGGATTGGATTTGGATTGGATTTGGATTGGATTTGGATTGGATTTGGATTGGATTTGGATTGGATTTGGATTGGATTTGGATTGGATTTGGATTGGATTTGGATTGGATTTGGATTGGATTTGGATTGGATTTGGATTGGATGATTGGATTTGGATTGGATTTGGATTGGATTTGGATTGGATTTGGATTGGATTTGGATTGGATTTGGATTGGATTTGGATTGGATTTGGATTGGATTTGGATTGGATTTGGATTGGATTTGGATTGGATTTGGATTGGATTTGGATTGGATTTGGATTGGATTTGGATTGGATTTGGATTGGATTTGGATTGGATTTGGATTGGATTTGGATTGGATTTGGATTGGATTTGGATTGGATTTGGATTGGATTTGGATTGGATTTGGATTGGATTTGGATTGGATTTGGATTGGATTTGGATTGGATTTGGATTGGATTTGGATTGGATTTGGATTGGATTTGGATTGGATTTGGATTGGATTTGGATTGGATTTGGATTGGATTTGGATTGGATTTGGATTGGATTTGGATTGGATTTGGATTGGATTTGGATTGGATTTGGATTGGATTTGGATTGGATTTGGATTGGATTTGGATTGGATTTGGATTGGATTTGGATTGGATTTGGATTGGATTTGGATTGGATTTGGATTGGATTTGGATTGGATTTGGATTGGATTTGGATTGGATTTGGATTGGATTTGGATTGGATTTGGATTGGATTTGGATTGGATTTGGATTGGATTTGGATTGGATTTGGATTGGATTTGGATTGGATTTGGATTGGATTTGGATTGGATTTGGATTGGATTTGGATTGGATTTGGATTGGATTTGGATTGGATTTGGATTGGATTTGGATTGGATTTGGATTGGATTTGGATTGGATTTGGATTGGATTTGGATTGGATTTGGATTGGATTTGGATTGGATTTGGATTGGATTTGGATTGGATTTGGATTGGATTTGGATTGGATTTGGATTGGATTTGGATTGGATTTGGATTGGATTTGGATTGGATTTGGATTGGATTTGGATTGGATTTGGATTGGATTTGGATTGGATTTGGATTGGATTTGGATTGGATTTGGATTGGATTTGGATTGGATTTGGATTGGATTTGGATTGGATTTGGATTGGATTTGGATTGGTTGGATTGGTTGGATTGGATTTGGATTGGATTTGGATTGGATTTGGATTGGATTTGGATTGGATGTTGGATTGGATTTGGATTGGATTTGGATTGGATTTGGATTGGATTTGGATTGGATTTGGATTGGATTTGGATTGGATTTGGATTGGATTTGGATTGGATTTGGATTGGATTTGGATTGGATTTGGATTGGATTTGGATTGGATTTGGATTGGATTTGGATTGGATTTGGATTGGATTTGGATTGGATTTGGATTGGATTTGGATTGGATTTGGATTGGATTTGGATTGGATTTGGATTGGATTTGGATTGGATTGGATTTGGATTGGATTTGGATTGGATTTGGATTGGATTTGGATTGGATTTGGATTGGATTTGGATTGGATTTGGATTGGATTTGGATTGGATTTGGATTGGATTTGGATTGGATTTGGATTGGATTTGGATTGGATTTGGATTGGATTTGGATTGGATTTGGATTGGATTTGGATTGGATTTGGATTGGATTTGGATTGGATTTGGATTGGATTTGGATTGGATTTGGATTGGATTTGGATTGGATTTGGATTGGATTTGGATTGGATTTGGATTGGATTTGGATTGGATTTGGATTGGATTTGGATTGGATTTGGATTGGATTTGGATTGGATTTGGATTGGATTTGGATTGGATTTGGATTGGATTTGGATTGGATTTGGATTGGATTTGGATTGGATTTGGATTGGATTTGATTGGATTTGGATTGGATTTGGATTGGATTTGGATTGGATTTGGATTGGATTTGGATTGGATTTGGATTGGATTTGGATTGGATTTGGATTGGATTTGGATTGGATTTGGATTGGATTTGGATTGGATTTGGATTGGATTTGGATTGGATTTGGATTGATTTGGATTGGATTTGGATTGGATTTGGATTGGATTTGGATTGGATTTGGATTGGATTTGGATTGGATTTGGATTGGATTTGGATTGGATTTGGATTGGATTTGGATTGGATTTGGATTGGATTTGGATTGGATTTGGATTGGATTTGGATTGGATTTGGATTGGATTTGGATTGGATTTGGATTGGATTTGGATTGGATTTGGATTGGATTTGGATTGGATTTGGATTGGATTTGGATTGGATTTGGATTGGATTTGAATTGGATTCAGATTGGACTTGGATTGGATTTGGATTGGATTTGATTGGATTTGGATTGGATTTGGATTGGATTTGGATTGGATTTGGATTGAATTTCGATTGGATTTGGATTGGATTTGGATTGGATTTGGATTGGATTTGGATTGGATTTGGATTGGATTTGGATTGGATTTGGATTGGATTTGGATTAGATTTGGATTGGATTTGGATTGGATTTGGATTGGATTTGGATTGGATTTGGATTGGATTTGGATTGGATTTGGATTGGATTTGGATTGGATTTGGATTGGATTTGGATTGGATTTGGATTGGATTTGGATTGGATTTGGATTGGATTTGGATGGGTCATTAGAGTGAGTTCCATGCCACGACATAAGCGCGAATGGAATTAAGCCGAATATGCCACAAGGTCTCCAGGTCACTGAAATAATTCAATTACTGCCGTCTTTTTGTTTGGACTCACATTTGATGTAGAAAACAGAATATAACAGAAGTTGTATACAGAATAAAAATACTTTATCTAATGAAAAACAATTCTAGATTGTCTCATAAAATCTAGGAAAACGGAATTTTATTTTATAAATTACTTACGTTGTTTGCATTTTAAATTCCTTCTTTGATATCAGAGATGGAGAAATTGAAAGCAAAAAAGTATTGTAAACATTAGCAACAATTGCCGTTATAATAGGTGCATCAGGGGTAGCTGAACTAAATGAAAACACACTGTAGGAAACGGAAGGAAACAATACGATTTTGGAAATCAAGTTTTGTTTCATATAAACGAAACGATATATATAATACAGCCACTGTTACTGTGTGTGTGTGAGTATTGTATTGTGTGTGTTTCATGGCCATGAATGACTTACCTGCACAGGGCCTTTTGTAGTCCGGAATAACCGGGGGCACGCGACTAGCGTGCGATGTTCTGGGCGTCGCTGTCACGTAGCAAGTAACTTCCCCAAAAAGGGATCCCGTAGTTGTCGGGGTTTGCTCAGATAGAGAATAGCCGAACTAAAGTTGTGGGGTTGAGGGTGTCGGCACTCCGGCACTCTACCCAATCAAACGACAACCGTGCGCAGGCAGGTTGGAGGAAAATTTCTCGCTACCCCGTTTGTCAGCCAAGAGCTGGCGAGCCTCAACGAGCTTTTGCCACCGAAAATGCATCGCGTGCACAAAAGCCAAAAGAAGATGGCGGATGTAGATGTTCACGAACTCTAGGTCCGAACAAAAACGCGCCTATTAGACGCTGAGGTCTAACAACAAACGAATTAAAATCATACAATAAAAAAATGAATTCACAATAGCTTTACCGTTTCTGTAGACAAAAAAATCTTAGAAGAATAGAGCCTTCGCAACTTGCGTCAGAATTCCCGAAAAAACTATTTAATAAAAAAAAAACACAAGAAAATACATTTAACTATTTTAATATTGCACACTTTA
Source organism: Aedes koreicus (assembly GCA_024533555.2). Classification (NCBI taxonomy): domain Eukaryota; kingdom Metazoa; phylum Arthropoda; class Insecta; order Diptera; family Culicidae; genus Aedes; species Aedes koreicus. The sequence continues at coordinate 21,127 of JAHHFK020005154.1, forward strand.
AATAAAAACTTATTCTGAAATGAATATATTTCATTTTCAACACTACTTAAATAAGAAAAACCAATTGAACACACCTTAAAAGAAATCGGTAGGTAAAAAAAGAACCACAATGGCTTCTGTTCTCTTGCCGACGAACTTTAAATACGACCAATTTGGTCCAAGAATTAGTTTAAAGAACCTATAAATCAATCATCATCATTTTTTACGTTTATCAATACACTTTTACGCAAGTATCAATCTACTTAAAAATTCTATATTAACATCTATGATCAGTCCTGGTGTTATTTATTTAATACAAATTTTTAAATTTTTATAGGAAAGAAATTCAAAAACTCATAAGCTAAAATTTGAATGGTTCATAAAATTATCAATACTGTATTTAAGGTTAAAAGAAAGGGAATTTGTGTAGAAAGAAAAACTATTTATAAATTTACAGGACGTCGGATTACATTACAAGCTATGAAAGTGATGATCCAGTTTGCCTCCACTTTCAAGCATACCCAAGCTTTCATCTCCATTCTAAGTGAAGAAGCAGATAAGCCACAAAAGGATTCAGGCCCTACGAACTGATGAGACGATCCGAATCTTGCTAGGTCATCAGCTCTCTTGTTTCTATCAATTCCACCCTGTACAAATTGACTTGATTACTACAAGACAACTTTTGGAGTGATTGGACACATTCCCAAACATGCTTGTAATTGGATGTTGCTGACTTTAAGGCATTTAGAGCTGCTTGAATCTCACATATTGCATCTATTTGAATATCTATAGTTTCTACGTAAGCATACAACAGAACATTCCAGAATTGCTTGAATGTCAGCTTGGAATACAGTTGGCTACTTACCCATTGAAATTGATATGTCAATCTCTGGGCCAGTAACACCTGCACCCATTTGATTGTTCAGTTATTAACCGTCTGTATAGAATACTATCGATCCTGGATGGATATTTGGACCATATCAATAACTTGATATGAACAGTCAAAGCTGTATTTTTTTTCCATCCAATCTTCGTTGTTCATAACTAAAGGATTAAATCTAACAATTTTTAGAATGCTAAGCTGTCCTATGAGATCATCTTCGAAAGGTTCAATTATTACTTTCTTCTATTTGGGACTCACTCTCTGTATATGTTTGAAATAAAAAGGAAAGATCAGCTACACAAATTGCTGCATTCAGCAAATTGAAAGCCTTGATATGAGAAAGAACTGCTAATCATTGTAACAAGAATAAATTTCCTATGAAAGTTCATGTTTCAAAAATTTCATGAACTAAGGACAATCTTCAAATTCACCAGTTAGTCTAAATTTTACTTCAACAAACAATAAGAAAGAATGAACACTATCGCAACGGACTGCAGCCTGTCCACGAATTTATTTAAATATTTACAATTGCTTATCGCCCGTCCTTTAAATGATTTATAGATTTCGCTGTATAGTTTCAAGAAATAGACATAAATTAGAAATGTTACTACCAGACACGTTTTATTACACTGCAACAAAAATTGCACAACTAGATAAACGACTTGAAATTAGACATACTCAGTGTTGTTCCGTTTAGTAATACTGCACTTCTGGTGATGATTTTTGTAATGTTGAAAAAAAAAATCCAGAACATTTAATGAATTTGTTCACTATTTTTCATTCCCGAAAACGACTCCATTTCTCAAAACATCCGTTATCATGCTACAGGAGCGTAGTAAAAAAATGAGTATTTACACCGTGTCCAATATATTCTCATACACTTTTTCCTTGCATTGGTGTCGTGCAACTACTCAACATGCTTCACGTATGTGTTGGTGTAGTTTTGCACTATGTTTTTACAAACGCTTTTAGGTTATGTCCGATTGTTTTCATTCGGTGTTTATCTTTTACCAGTGATGAAGGAGTTTCGTGCTGTGATGATAAAAAAGTTTTTGAAAGGTGAGCGCCCGGGCGCTATTTTCAGAAATTTTAAAAACCTCGGAGTGAAGCGGGATTTTGTGTACCGAACCATCCGAAGGTACCGTGACACCTGCTCGTTGGATGACCGGAAGATATCCGGTCGTACTCGTACGGTGCGGACTGCACGAGTTGTTAAAGTGGCCAGGAAACGGATTAGACGAAAATCACAGCGCTCTGTACGTAAAATGGCCGCAGATCTGAATGTTTCGAGATCGTCAATGCACAATATACTGCAAACGACCTCGGATTCCATTCTTTCAAGAAACGTAAGGTTCACGGAGTTTCGGAACCTTCCAAGCAGAAACGACTCGAAAGAGCAAGTCTGCTTTTGTCGCGACACGGTGGGGAAGAATTTATCTTTTCCGACGAAAAGTTATTCGTCTTGCAACAATCCCACATTGTCCAGGACGACAGATTGTGGGCTCTCTCTTCGAGAACTGTTCTAAAGAGTGATAGGAATATTCCACGGTTCCAAAGTGCTGCGTCAGTGATGGTTTGGGGAGGAATTTGCAAGCGAGGCAAATTACCACTGGTTTTCATCGAAAAAGGCGTTAAAGTGAATGCCATATATTATAAAACGGAAGTTTTGGAGAAAGTTGTCAAGCCATATGTACAAGAGGTGTTTGGAGATGATCACTGTGTGTTTCAAAAGGACGGAGCGCCATCGCATATTGCAAATCTCGTTCAGGGCTGATGCCGAGAAAATTTGACCGACTTTTTGGACACGAATGAATGGCCTCCCAGTTCACCAGATCTCAATCCCTTGGATTATTTCGTATGGTCATACACAGGCTAAGGTAAATGACCACAGGGCGTCTAATATGAACCAATTCAAAACCGTAATCAAACGAATTTGGGACGAAATGCCGATGGAAGTCGAGCGTGCCGCCTGTGATGGTTTCGAAAAACGTCTGGAGCTGGTCAAGAAGGTTAAAGGCGGTGTTATTCCAAAACATATGCTGTAGTTGATCAGTATTATATTGCAATATAATGGGTAAAGTTATCAATAAAATCTGGATTATAGATTTGAAATAAATGGAGTTTTATTTTGTATGAGAATATATTGGCCACGGTGTTCCTGGAAAATCCATTGTTCTACCGTATATCGCTTACTAAAAACGTAAACGACAAAGTTGAAGACGACCCGGATGCCTTACACTAAACGAGAAAGTAGAATTATGAACCAGACAATACTCGAAAACATCATTATGACTTTAAGGTGCAAACAGCCGTCAGCATTCCTCAAGAATTCAAATGCAATTTTATTTTGTTCAAATTCAAAGCTCCTCAAAAATATATTTACTATGTTTTCCTTAAAAAACTGGAACAAAGTGAATCCGATTTTTTATTGACAGTCACGAATACACGGCTACAATGATGGTAATGATGACGCTCATTTGAAAAATAATGACAAGGGTTTACACCTTAAAGAGTAACTCAAACAGATCACTATCCTAGTAAGAAATTCAGTGCTGGCGGTGATTTCTTCAGCTGTTGATCACAAAGCTGGTAAAAATCACCAGGTCCAGAAAACAGGAACGTTCTGCAAAGCAAAGAGTTGAGCTTAATTATTCACAACATCCTACTACACAAGAAGAACGACAGAATTTGACTGCGCACGTTAGCTGTGGACTTTTATTTATTCTCCGTTATTTATTTAAGCCTTTCTTACTATCTTCTCTATTTTTAACTATTTCTCTATATATTTTTAAATCAAAGATTGCACCAAATCAAGGTATGCTTGCTGAAACCAAACTGTCAAACCAGAAAGTGTGGAGGCTGATCAAATTAATTGCAGTTCTATTTACCACATTTCATCAGTTGGCTTTTGCGGGCAGGGATAGAATTTTACATACCGCTTAACCGGAAAGATTTTCCGTCTCACTATTTTGCATACTGCACACAGAAATCATTCCATGCCAAACCACAACCACAACAGCAGCACATCGAAGATTAATTTCAACAAGCAACATGCTTGCAACCTCAATTGCTCGTGTACTAGCATACTTTCTCTCGAGATGCCAGAGCCGATGGCTCATCGTATGTTGAAGACCGACTTGAAAAATGTTGACCAATCAGGAGAGGGGTAAAGGATATTTGTTTGTTCAAACGATACATGAGTTCAGTCAGGCGTTTGATTGGAAAACCTTTCGTCCAACGGGAATGTTTTACGAGTCGTTTATACGGAGATCCACTCTCTCGAACCACCTAGAAGTTAAAGTGTAGGTTATTAATCACCACGACTCAACTACGCTTAGATGATAGAAACTTGGAAGCGCCAGCCTCGTCTACGCTCAAATTGTTTCGGAGTGTATGGTATCGTACAAACAGGCGAGCTTACGGTCATTCAGAATGTCAATAAATTCTCCTGTGCTAATCATCATCACAAAATTGGCTGCAAAGTTGATAATTTGTTGGAGTAGTTTTGTCAAAAATGCGTTATTGAATATAGCGATTAGGCAGTGCGTATTTAAATGAAAGGATGAGCTATTAAGAAATCGACTAACACTTTCTCCTGTGTAGAAGTTTGTGTATTAATAGCTCTGTATGTATAAGGTGACATGTTACAGGTCTAGACCTGTCAATTAATGACTTAAATATATACTGGCACTCAGGTATGGGAAAAATTCAATCAGAACTCATTCAACAACATTCGTTTACTAATAAATCTCGCCTTCCGATTTTCTATTTGTGTCTCACAATGTATAAGCGAGAGAGTTTCACCTTAGCGTGTTGTAAAGTTCATTCGTGAAATCAGCAGAAAATAATTAAATCGGTTGTGTTCATCCGCATTCAAAGAGCTTTCACTCAATCATTCATTTTTCGGAATGACGTTTGGCAGTGAGTGAATCAGATTGGAATGTTAATGTTTGAGCTCACGAGATACTCGATAATTATTTGTTCGATTCAATCCTCATTATTCAATCATACTTCGTTCAATCATTCCATTCAATTCGTTTACCGAAGCTCGATCACTACGGGAAAATACAAACGAATATTAAAATACGAGGGAACTATTGCGTTAAAATACTGTTCATTTTTTTCAGCATGAAACGTTCAAAGCCAACTCAGAAATCCATTTTAATGCAAGTTATCCATGAGCAGGATTGCAAATTCAAGTGCATTGCTGACAACAAGTGCACTTACGAGCTGGCGATAGTAAATTATGGAAATTTCAAGCGACATGTCCAGGTTCTCATCCAATTGTGTATGATAGGCTAGGATTGTCATCACCTGTAACTGATGTTGCCGACTCAGTGACTGCGAAAAAGAAACTCAAAAAACTTTTCGTGGAATCAGATAAACAGAAAGTAATGTTGGGTACTCTGCTGCTGCTGGCAGAAAATAACTTGCCGTATAGCATCTTCGAATCTTCTGCCAACAACATCCTACTTGGTCCACTATACGACGCTGCTGGTTTTACACTCAACAGGAAGACCATTTCAGACTTTGTTGACAAAAGCGCTATGCTGGCACGCAGCAGAATTAAGGAGGAAATGGCCAAAAAGCTGATCAGTCTTAAAATCGATAGCGCCTCTCGTGGAAACCGGCAAGTGTTTGGTATTAATGCACAGTATTATCAAAGTGGCAACGTTCCGAAATCTAGGTAAGTTAAGTTAGGTTTATACCAGTGAGTCACAAGCTTTATCAAGTAGAAAAATCCCAAATATCCCAAGTCTGGCTCAACAATAGTATAGCTAATTACAGACGCTCTTGAGCCTTTTCCCTTGCAACCCAAAGGCCAGCCACGCAAACCAACCACATAGTCTCTAACTTTCTATCTTATATTCCCAGATATTTTTCACGATGATGCTGTTAGTTTCCGTGGGTGGCAATCAATCATGTTGCATTTGCAATAATACAGATTCCCAGATATTTGGAATTTTTAAACCATTAGAAAAGGACGTTCACTAAAGGTCTTATAGCTTACCCTAAGAATAATTATGAAAATATCGTTATTTTTTTCAGCCGCACATGAAATGCACTGCCGTCAAACGAAAGAAAATTTAATGGATGTAATTAGGGACGTTCTTAAGGAGTACGGTGTTGACATGAAGCAGGTATATTCAATTGCCCACGATAATGGTAGTAATATGGTTGCGACCGTAAGATTGTTGAAGGAAATGCTAGAGAAATCGAACTTGGAAAACAGCCCATCAATCAACATGCTTATGGCTAATGAAGAAGTGCGTCGTATGTTTGAACAACCTGATGTTACTTATGACGTTACTAGTGACGATGATGAGCTGCCACCAACAGACGAAGCCAGCACTCACCCAGATAGCGCTCTGGAAGGAGATGATTTTACTGATGGAAAACAAGGAGATAACAATTTTGTACCACCAGATGCAGAGGACGATTACTGCAAATTCATGGAAATTCTCAACAGTACGCGATGCGCGGCGCATACGGCTCAGCTAGCTGTGTGGGATGTTATTAAACCATATAAAGAAAGTATCGCTAGGATCCAGAAAATAGTGGTCAAACTACGACATCGCGAATATCATAAGACCTTCAAAACGCATGATGCTCATATGCCCCACGATGTCCACGGTGTCCACGATGAAATTGCCACACTATGAAATTGCTCTAACTTTTTAACCGGGGGGGGAAAATTAAAAAAAAATTGGGGGGGTTTTTTTCCCACTGCCTTTTTACACCCCCGAAAGAAAGGGGAAAAAAAGGAAAGGAGTCGAAAGAACAGCTCGTGCGTGATAAAATCTTGCGCATTCATCACGAGAACAAGGATCTCTCGCATCGTTCCATCGCTAAAACGTTGGGAATCGCGAATTCCACGGTGTCGCGAGTGATTAAGCGGTTCGAGGAACGGTTGACCACCGATCGGAAGCCCAGAAGTGAAGGAAAAAGTATTCCGTACAACACCAAAAATCACAACCGCGTAGTTGGGGCCTTCAACCGAAATCCGAACACCTCTGTTCGGGATGTGGCTAAGAAGCTGCACCTAAGCCGAAGTTTTGTCCAGAAGGCCAAAACTAAGGCTGGGCTTCGAACGTTCAAGGTACAAAAGGCCCCTAATCGCGACGAGAAGCAGAACAAGTCCGCCAAAACCCGTGCCAGGAAGTTGTTCCTCAACATGCTGACGAAAGTTGAATGCTGCATCATGGACGACGAAACATATGTGAAGGCCGACTTCAAACAGATCCCCGGCAACCTGTTTTTCACGGCCAAGGATAAGTTCAGCGTTCCGGGAGCATGTCCGCACTCAGAAGATGTCCAAATTTGCGAAGAAATTCCTGGTTTGGCAAGCCATCTGCACGTGCGGGAAGCGGAGTGCACCTTTCGTGACCCAGGACACGATGAACGGACAGGTGTACATAAAAGAGTGCCTCCAGAAGCGGCTGCTTCCTCTCCTGAAGGCCCACAACGTCCCAACAATCTTCTGGCCGGATTTGGCCTCATGCCACTACTCCAAGGACGTGCTGAAGTGGTATGCGGACAATAAGGTCAATTTCGTGCCGAAAATGTTCAACCCTCCCAACACTCCGGAGCTCCGCCCCATCGAGAAGTACTGGGCGATTATGAAGCAGCACCTTCTTAAACGACCTAAGGTAGTGAAGACAGTCGAGGAACTGAAGAAAGTATGGGTTTACATGCAGAAAACGGTTGATTCACAGATTGTGCAGAATGTTATGGCCGGGGTTAAGGCCAAGGTGCGAACATTTGCGTATGGACTGTAAATAAAATACGAGTAAAATGGTAAAATGAAGTTTAATAGTTATTTCTCAATCCCTGAAAATTTGATGGCAATGGGATGAAAACTCGAATTTTGCGAATCATTTTTGTGTGGGTTTTTTGGGGCCCTTTATTGCCAATGACACAAGATGGAATGGAAAATTTCTCATGATGGCATCTCTTCTTAATCAACGCCAATTTTTCAACGTGTTAAAAACTAGTTTCCCTGAAACAGGTGAGATAAACTTTTGATTAATTTAAAATTTGTGTAAGCTTTATGTTGATCTTTTATAGTACTCTTCTGTGGAGTTCTTTGTATTATTTATTTATTGTTCATTTTACAGATCTAACTCAGCAATGGCCATTTATTGAAAAAAATTGCGAAGCTTTTGAGCCTGCATTCGTTCTAACGCTAAAACTTCAGAAAAGACATTGCCTCTTGTCAAACTTCTACACATACTGGCTGCAGTGTCAGGCACAACTGGATAAATTGAAACCGAACAAACTCGCAAAACGATTATCAGAAGCTTTCAAAACGAGAGCACAAAAACTGGTTAGTACACTGCAATTCAAAGCGTGTATGTACTTGGACCCACGATTCAATTTCTAGGGCTCCAAACGCAATTTCAACGGAGGACAAAGAAATGGTTCAGGTAGGAGTTTAGATAAAAATTGAATTTGTATTTTGATATTACTATTTGATAGTTTATTTTATCAGTCTTTTTTAATAACTACAGAAATTTCTGCTCCAGCTGCATCATCGGCTCAATGAAATCGAAGGGGTGGCTACTGAAAGTGATTCATTTACAGCTACTGATGAGCCGCAGGATGACTTAGATATGTATCCCCATATTATGCTTTTCTCGAAGAAGATGATATTCCGATGGGGGTATCACACTCTATAGATGAATCGGTACTCTCTCAGATTAAGGAACTAGAGATAAAAAGTGCCAATAACTAAACTTAAAGATGGCTCTGAATCCAATGCTCAGTTCGACATACTTAAGTACTGGGAGTCACAGAAAATTACCTCTCCGATCCTTTACCGTTTGGCAATGGTAGTTTTAGCGGCTCCTTTTACTCAGGTTTCCGTCGAGAGGGCATTCAGTGGCCTCAAACTAATTCTCACAGATCATCGAATGCGACTGACTGAGAAGTCTGTGGAAAATTTGCTTGTCTTGAAACTTAACTCGGATTTATTGGAAAAGGTGTCTAAAGCGTTGAGCAGCGAAATTTAATTTTAGGATTTTTAAGATTTTTTTTTGCTTGGTTGCTTTGTATTTTCTAAACGACTAAAATATATACTAGCACTAATTAATGAACATTTAGCAATGAAAATGCACAAAATTGCCACTACATTATTAAACACTGTGCCAACGAAAAAATAACAATTCGCTCTAGAAAAACTTAAAATAGCAATAAAAATTGATAATTCACTTTCAATAATTCAAAAGTGGCCGGTAAAACTTTCAAAAAAAGCAATGGCAATTAGTATAAACGCAATAATAAGCTGATAGGTTTCCGTCATAATAATAAGTTCTAGCACTATACATGTGACAAAAATCTTCAAATCTTTCAAATCTTCCAATTGAAACCAAACAAATCTCAATAAAAAATCAAAAAATTAAAAAACAAAAAATTAAAATAATTTGTTTGATTTTAATTGGAATGATTTGAAAAATTAAAGACTTTTGTCACATGTATAGTGCTAGAACTTATTATTATGACGGAAACCTATCAGCTTATTATGGCGTTTATACTAATTACCATTGCTTTTTTTGAAAGTTTTACCGGTCACTTTTGAATTATTGAAAGTGAATTATCAATTTTTTATTGCTGTTTTAAGTTTTTCTAGTGCGAATCGTTATTAATTCGTAGGCACAGTGTTTAATAATGTAGTGGCGATTTCACATATTTTTATTGCTATTTTTTCCATTTTTATTGATGTTTTATTACCCTGCCTTTTCTAAACTACTACGAATTAAATTTATATACGCAGAGAAACATTTACTGTATTCGATTAATAAAAACTATCTTGAATTTAAAAAACTAACACACACAAACTTATCTATTTATCAAGGTTCTGCACTCAAATATGCTTCGATGACCTCTTTTAAAGCTTATATGCATAGGTACATATTAAAACTTACGCATATACGTTTCACAAAGATGAATCAGCTTATTCATACATGAATGTTGCAAAACTCAACTCGCCCACGCTAATTACCACCACAATCTAGTTGGGGTCTGGAAAATCTTTACCGTTTCTGATAGTGGTGTTAGTTTCCGTGAGTGAGCTGAGAATTATGCTTCATCGACATTTGAATTATTATTTTCGAAGGCTTTAGTCCGCTCATACAGGGGATGATCAAAAAGGAGAAGACTAGCAAAATTTTGTCCAGATTCAAAGTGATACAGTTCGGTGAATAATTAACCGATTTTAATAAAATTAGAAGCGTTCGACGGGGAATTTAATCTAATTTTAGCATGTTTAATCAAAATTTGATTTGACTCCGGGACACGGGAGATATCACGGATATTTTGGGGTTTTGTCAAATGTGGTAATTTTTTGGGGGTTGTTTTTTTTTATGTTATTTGAAAATGGGAAATATTATTTTTTTTTCAAAAAAAAAAATTAATAAAAAGTGGGTGGGGGGTGGAAAATGGGGACGGCCAAAAAAACCGGGTTGGTTTTCCGGAATGTGTTTTTTCCTCACTCAACGGAAACGCGACGCGAGTACGGACACAACACTTTTAGTTCTTACAAACGAAAAAGGACTTTAAAATTTACCTTTTTATCCGACCGGTTTCGAGCATGATGCAGCTCATCGACGGGGAGATGTCCAACTGATGACACAAAAATAAAATTGCTTCGTACTTGGCACAGTACACGTCGAAGAGGTAGGAAAGGGGGGGGGGGGGGGGGGGGGTTTGGAACTATTTGATTTGCCGTTTCGTCAAGTGGAAAAGTGACGAAGCGATAGGAGCTTCGTCCTCGTTCATCAGCGGCTGCTCAGCGGTGGCGATGTACATGGATTCCCAGGCATTCAGGTGGGAAACCTTTCTCACGCACTTTTTGAGTTTCGCATGATCCCAATCTATTGTATGATCGGATCCGGTAGAGTGTGCTGCTACGCTTGACTCATTGGGCCTTTCATTATCAACGGCGTTTCTATGTTCCCTCAAGCGGACTTTAAATTTTCGGCGGGTTTGACCAATGTACACCGCCGGGCAATTTTTACACGGGATTTCATAAATACCCGACATTTCGTCCTTCGGAACCTTATCTTTGAGGGCACATAGAATGTCTTTCAGCGTGTTGTTGCTTTTGTAGACCGCCTGAAAACCATGATCCTTCACAATGTTCTGAATGGCGTTAGTAACCTTAGGGTAGAACGGTAAACTAATCCTTTGGTGTTCTGATTTTTCTGGCTGAAGTGTAGTCGCGTCTTGTCGATGTTTTTTGCGTTCGTGTTTTCGGATGATTTTGTTGACAAATTCTCTATCATACCCATTCAGTTCAGCGGCCTCGTGGATTTTCGCCCTTTCAGCTTCGAACTCTTCCTTCTCCATTGGTATGCTAAAGAGCCGGTGTGCCATTGAGTGAAAAGCGGCTTGTTTTTGGGAACCGTAATGGTTCGAGTCGGAAGTGATGTAGCGGTCGGTGGATGTCGGTTTTCGGTAAATGCCAAACTTCAGGGTATCGTCGTTTTTTCTGGTAATTAACAAATCGAGAAATGGAAGTTTTCCATCAGTCTCTCGCTCGACCGTGAACTTAATCGACCTATGTCGGGAATTCAGCAGATCAATTATTTGCGGCAGGTAGCGCTCCTTCACTATCGCAAAAATGTCGTCGACGTAACGCCACCAGACCCGGGGGAAGAGTTTTTCTTTTTCCAGTTCTACTTCCAAATCACTCATGAAAACATCAGCCAAGAGTGGTGACAACTTGCTGCCCATGCTGAGTCCGAACGTTTGCTTGTAGCACTTACCTCGGAACATGAAGTAGTTTTGGTTCATGCATACTTCAGCTACGGCAAGATATGCCTCGATGCAGTGTGGTGGGGCTCGACTTCTTTCCAAATGCTTACGCAGACTGCAGAGCGCATCACCCACAGGCACGTTTGGGAACAGCGCAGTGACGTCGAAAGACACGAGAATTTCACCCCGCCGCATTTCGGTACCTTTTAGCTTGTGCACCAACTCTACGGAATTTTTAACACTTTTTCCGTGCTTCACTGGGTACTTCTTCATTTCATCCACCAACCAGGCAGCCATTTTCTCAGTTGGAGTGCAAATATTGGATGAAATGGGTCGCATTGCCAACGGGTTTTTGTGGATTTTCGGCAAGCAGTAAAGTGACGCCACCTTTGAGTTCGGGACGTGAAATTTCCTCTCGAGTCTGTCTTCTCCCATCAAACGTGCAATTTTCTGCCGTGTGCGGTTTGCTTCCTCGATCATTGCATTAAGAGGGTCTTTCGGCTTTCCGTTCTTATACTTGAACTCCTCGTACGGACCGGAGTTGATCATGTCTCGTACTCTAGAATCATAATCCTGCCGATTCATTACCACTACAGCGTTTCCCTTATCTGCACGGGAATAGACGACGTCACGCGCTTTCAGTTGTCGGATCGCATTCACAATTTCTAGATTCAGATCACTAGGGTTGTCCTGCTTTTCCGCTATACCCAAAATACACCTCTCAACATCGCGACGGAGGGCAGACTTTGATGGGTAATCTTTGTACTGTATAGCGCCTTCAATGTTATTTACGATGTCAGCAAGTGGCGCGCACTGTGGGGGAACGGCAAAATTCAAACCCTTGTTGAGCAGATCATGCTCAGCTGGCGTTAACCGCGCGGACGACAAATTCACCACTAAGTTATCAATCACTTTCGGAGAACATTTTGCCACCCTAGGTGTCTGTTCGAGCGCAAGCGAAAGCAGTTTTTTGTGATGCTTTTTCTTCGTTCTTCTCACACGTTTAGACAGATTGCAGTCAACCAAACCCAACACTGACTGCCAGCACTCTTTATGCTCTTCTACGCATCTATACACAATACACTCAGCTGTTGTGTGATATTCCACTTGCTTCAACAGCTGTAAGTGGAGCGAATACAGCTGTTCTTCCACAACCGACAATAGCTTGTGTTTACACTTTATTTCTTCGGCCAACCAAATTTTACGCGCACTTTTGGCCGCTTTTTCACTGGCTGCGTTGCTGGTGGATGGTTTGATGTGGATGAATTTTGGGATTAGGCCTCTTCTCTTGCACTGTGTTAGGAACTTTATATCCAACAGCAATCTTCTTTTCTTCGTCATCAGTCGGCCATAAAGGCGAAAGCACTTCGGGGTTGTAGCTTTTTTTTTTTTCTTTTTTTTTTTTTTTGTGGTAACGTAAGAAAAACATTACACTCAACGGAAACGCGACGCGGGTGGGGACACACCACTTTTTTTTTTTTAAAAAAAAAAAAAATTTATAAATTTTCTTTTTTATCGGCCGGGTTTGGGGAATGATGCAGCTCATGGAGGGGGAGATGTCAAATGACACAAAAATAAAATTGCTTCGTACTTGGCACAGTACACGTCGAAGAGGTAGGAAAGGGGGGGGGGGGAGAGGGGGGTTTGGAACTATTTGATTTGCCGTTTCGTCAAGTGGAAAAGTGTACATGGATTCCCAGGCATTCAGGTGGGAAACCTTTCTCACGCACTTTTTGAGTTTCGCATGATCCCAATCTATTGTATGATCGGATCCGGTAGAGTGTGCTGCTACGCTTGACTCATTGGGCCTTTCATTATCAACGGCGTTTCTATGTTCCCTCAAGCGGACTTTAAATTTTCGGCGGGTTTGACCAATGTACACCGCCGGGCAATTTTTACACGGGATTTCATAAATACCCGACATTTCGTCCTTCGGAACCTTATCTTTGAGGGCACATAGAATGTCTTTCAGCGTGTTGTTGCTTTTGTAGACCGCCTGAAAACCATGATCCTTCACAATGTTCTGAATGGCGTTAGTAACCTTAGGGTAGAACGGTAAACTAATCCTTTGGTGTTCTGATTTTTCTGGCTGAAGTGTAGTCGCGTCTTGTCGATGTTTTTTGCGTTCGTGTTTTCGGATGATTTTGTTGACAAATTCTCTATCATACCCATTCAGTTCAGCGGCCTCGTGGATTTTCGCCCTTTCAGCTTCGAACTCTTCCTTCTCCATTGGTATGCTAAAGAGCCGGTGTGCCATTGAGTGAAAAGCGGCTTGTTTTTGGGAACCGTAATGGTTCGAGTCGGAAGTGATGTAGCGGTCGGTGGATGTCGGTTTTCGGTAAATGCCAAACTTCAGGGTATCGTCGTTTTTTCTGGTAATTAACAAATCGAGAAATGGAAGTTTTCCATCAGTCTCTCGCTCGACCGTGAACTTAATCGACCTGACACTTCTTATGTTGAAAAACTCCTTTTTAATTTATCTGTAACTCTGCGTACCCTTAACCAAATTAGATGCAACTTTTTCCATACGATCACAAATTTATCCTAGTTTTTGAAAGAGTAGCGGACATTTCGTTATTTTCCGTAGTTCCGGATTCTTTATCGGGAATCGTGAAGGAAGTACCCTACCAGTGTAATGGCCAGAGTTAGAACTGTATCAAACCTGGCTTGCGACATATCAAACTTCATGATTTTACAAACCAATACCACTGGTAGTCAACCTGAGAGTATTCTTTCACATTGGCCACACCTGATGACGTTCCGGACTCCGGTTTCCCCCAGGGAAGTGGCCAGATTTCGAATGATGTCAAACCCTGGCTTGCGACACACCAAACTTCATGATTTTTCAAAACAATACCACTGGTAGTCAACCTGAGAGTATTCTTTCACATTGGCCACACCTGGTGACGTTCCGGATTCCGGGTTCCCCCAGGAAAGTAGCCAGATTTCGAATGATGTCAAACCCTGGCTTGCGACACATCAAACTTCATGATTTTACAAACCAATACCACTGGTGGCGAATCTGAGGTTTCTATTGTGGGCATCAGGATTCAATGGCAAATTATTCAAACATAGTTTCGAAAATATATAAAAAAGTTCTGATATGCTAACAATAATTCAGTTATTTTGATTAGATAGATCGTTTCAAAGGAAAATCGCGTTTAATAAGGCGTGGGTCCACCATTCGCATTCAAAACGGCTAGGATACGCCTAGGGATGGAATCGTACAATTTTCGGATTGTTTCGATAGGTATTTTATACCACTCATCGATCAAAACCTTCTCTAACGCTTTTAGAGACGATGGTGGTGGAAATACACTTCTCACGCGTGCTTCTAATGTAAACCAAAGTGGCTCGATAATGTTGAGGTCTGGTGACTGTGCTGGCCAATCAAGGTGATGAAAGTCTGTGTCATGCTCTTCGTACCACGCCTTTATGATTTGAGCAGTGTGGATTGGAGCGTTGTCATCTTGGAAGATTCCTCTGCCATCAGGAAAGATGGTCTTCATCATTGGCAGCACCTGTTGGGCAATTGTGTTATTTTAAGTATATTGTGAAGGTTTTCTAAAAAATACCTGGTCATCCAATATTTCTTGATAATCTTTGGCCTTTATTTTTCCCTTCATAGCAACTAAAGGCCCAAGAGAATGCCACGATATTGCACCCCATCCCATAACTGACCCCCCGCCATGTTTAACGGTTGGCAGAAGGCAGCCAGGGTTGTAGGCTTCTCCAGGAGTACGCCATACGTACACTCGACCTGTAGTTGGAAACAAGGTAAAAGATGATTCGTCCGACCACACAACTTGGTTCCATTGATCTGGCGTCCATTCCTTATGATCCTTGCAGCAGCGCTTCCTGTTTACCGCGTTTTGCGGTTTTATTAGCGGTTTAGAAATGGCCGCACGAGCGTAAAGATTCATGTCGTGCAGCTCCCTTCGGACAGTTGATGTAGAAACTGGTTCTTGAAGCGCATTGTTCAAAGCAGCAGTTGCTTTAACAGCACTAATGCGTCTGTCTGCTTTGACTATGCGCTTCAACGAACGTTGCTGCCGGTCATCCATCTTCTGCTTCCGTCCACAGCTACTTTTATCAGGCGATGTTTTTCCATGTTTTTTATATTCCGACATTATTCGGCAAACTGTGGCCCTGGCAACACCAACCAGTTTGCATGTTTCAGCGATCGAAGCACCGGCTTCTCGAGCACCGACTATACGGCCCCGTTGAAATTCCGTAAGCTCTAATGGCATTTCGAACTGCACACTTCAGCACTTAACCTTAATTTGTCCCATGCGCAAGCACTTAATCCTGTCACCTTTTATCTTCTTCTATGCAAACATGTACACGGATAAAAAATAATACCCAATTTGAGTTCTATTCCGCCAGGTCGATGGTTCCGTACGCCAAATTAATTTTGAGTTATTTTTCAATTAATTTTGAGTTATTAATTTTGAGTTATTTTTAGTTTAGGTATTGTTTTGTAAAATCATGAAGTTTGATGTGTCGCAAGCCAGGGTTTGACATCATTCGAAATCTGGCCACTTCCCTGGGGGAACCCGGAATCCGGAACGTCATCAGGTGTGGCCAATGTGAAAGAATACTCTCAGGTTGACTACCAGTGGTATTGGTTTGTAAAATCATGAAGTTTGATATGTCGCAAGCCAGGTTTGATACAGTTCTAACTCGGGCCATTACATTGGTAGGGTACTTCCTTCACGATTCCCGATAATGAATCCGGAACTACGGAAAATAACGAAATATCCGCTACTCTTTCAAAAACTAGGATAAATTTGTGATCGTATAGAAAAAGTTGCATCTAATTTGGTTAAGGGTACGCAGAGTTACAGATAAATTAAAAAGGAGTTTTTCAACATAAGAAGTGTCAGGCAATTGAGTAAAAAACTACATTTTACGGAAATAGCCATATCTCGGTTGTTTATGGGCCGATTCATGATCTTCAACCACTAACAGACTTGTTATAAATTCTAGTTTCTGAGAAAAATATAATATTTCCGATTTTCAAGTAACATAAAAAATAACGAGCTGCAGAAAATTAGCACATTTGACATAACCTCAAAGTATCCGTGATATCTCCGATGTCCGGGAGTCAAATCAAATTTTGATTAAGTATGCTAAAACTAAAATAAATTCCCCGTCGAACGCTTCTAATTTCATCAAAATCGGTTAATTATTCACCGAACTGTATCACTTTGAATCTGGACAAAATTTTGCTAGTCTTCTCCTTTTTGATCATCCCCTGTACATAACTTGACGGAAAAATGTGGATTTCAAATACCTCCACCCACTCGTTACACTTTTTAACTGTGCCCATTGCATGGAAAATATCAAACTGTCAGCCTACCCCCGTAAACAAACACTTTCGGCGTTTTGAAGCGTCAGTCTAGAAACATGCCATTTGTATATTTATCCTTGCTCTTAAAAAATCCGGATAGCGCTGCAGCTCTGTCAGCACAGGTTCTTCGTAAATTATACAATTTTGCTGGAACTGAAGTTAATTCAAAACTTTGTTACATGATATTCTGAGTTTTTCTGTATTGTTTACTTCCTTTATACTCCTTTCTAGCATTATTCCTTTTTACTGTTGCATCAATTCCGGTCCTTAACTTGAAGCTTCCGCTTAATCACTTTTCGATCGATTTAGCCTTTCCCACACTGTCTAAGTTAATGACAATACATACTAGGATTAATATTATTGATCGTATAATGCCAAACCAAAAAATGGATCACGAGGATTGATGGACTATCTGAAAAGTTTCATTTCTATTCGACTACTACAAAATCAATGTTTCTATTAAACAGATGCATGGAAAACAAATAAATCTGTAGTTCGAATTACCTGTATTCCAAACTTTTTTGGGCGAATCTGGATCGTCTGCGATGCTCCAGAATGGTTAATAAATTAATAATAAAACTATTGCTACACTGTTTGTGTTCATTATGGTCAACAACAAAAATTCACTTTTTTACAGTTCGCTTGCTTCAAAAATGAAGAAAAGCGCAAAAGAAAACATGAATAGTGCTACACTTGAACTGAATCAGACAATTTATTCGATGAGTGAGTGGAGTTTGACTCATTCAGAATGTGTTTTCTACCTACTTTGCAGGTGATTGATTCGCTTCTGAAAGTTTCTTTACCACTCATTATTACTGCCCGTTCACTCAGTGCTCCGATCGGATAATCGATGTATTGTAAAATGATTCATCTCATTATCTCACTATTGACAGTTGTATGTTCACTATGGTGATTGTTCGAGGCAGAACCAATGATGAATAGATATCAGGTTCAATCAAGAATGTATGAATTTTCCCATACTTGCTTGCACTAACTAATGAACATTTAGCATTGAAAATTCACAAAATTGCCACTACTTTATTGAATACTGTGTCAACGAAAAAATAACAATTTGCATTAGAAAAACTTAAAATAGCAATAAAAAATTGATAATTCACTTTCAATTAAACAAAAGTGACCGGTAAAACTTTCAAATAAAACAATGGTAATTAGTAGAAACGCAATAGTAAGCTGATAGTTTTCCGTCATAATAATAAGTTCTAGCGCTAAACATGTGACAAATCTTTTCAATTGAAACCAAACCAAATTAGCTTATTATTGCGTTTATACTTATTTCCTTTGTTTTTTTGTTTGTTTTTTTTGTTTTTTTTTTTTATTGATAGTGAATTATTTTTTTTTTTTTGTTTTTTTTTTTTTTTTTTGTGGGGTTTGTTTTTTTTGGGGGGGGTTATAATAAATGAGGTGTTTTCATATTTTTTCACATTTGATTGTTGTTTTTGTATTCTCCCAAACGCGGAAGTAACGATCTTTGATGAAGTTTGTCAGAAGTAGATAATTTATCATCTCCATGCGAAGCGCTAGGAGTGGACAGTAATTTATTGCTAGAACGAAATAGACATGAAGAGAAAGTGTATTGATAGTTCCGTATAGGGCTACGGCAGGCTTTGAAAATTGAAAGATCAAGTTTGAAAACGAGCGGAGGGCATTTTGAACGGTAGTATCCGATCAGGCACATAACCCTTTACCATACTACCCCATGCAGGATAGGCAAGAGGAGGAAAGACCAGTCAAGGGGCTTTCCTCCTCTTGCCTATCCTGCATGGGGTAGTATGGTAAAGGGTTATGTGCCTGATCGGATACTACCGTTCAAAATGCCCTCCGCTCGTTTTCAAACTTGATCTTTCAATTTTCAAAGCCTGCCGTAGCCCTATACGGAACTATCAATACACTTTCTCTTCATGTCTATTTCGTTCTAGCAATAAATTACTGTCCACTCCTAGCGCTTCGCATGGAGATGATAAATTATCTACTTCTGACAAACTTCATCAAAATTTGTATTGCTAGTTTTTCATTTTTATTGATGTTTTTTTCCCCTTTTTAAATATAAAAAAAAACCTAAAGTTTTATTTTTGTTTTTTTTTCCTTATAAATTTTTCTCAATTTTTTTATTTTTTTTTTTACGGTGGTTTTTTGTTTTTTTCTGGTTTCTTTTTTGGTGTTTAACTATCCTTGTTTTTAGCAAATAAATAAAACGCACTCGAAAATGCAGTTTATTTGGAATTGCTCCAAATTCAGCTGGTTGACCGGCTGTATAAGTGGAAAGCTGAATAAAACAGTTTTGAGCTTTGTTAAAACACTTACAAATAGTTATGGACAATTCTACTCAAATGTATTGAATAGAGTACTACCACTGAACATTTATTTTCGTTTAAGCTTTCACTCGCTTCATAAACATGGATTTTGTACAAGGAACAAATGTCTCACAAATTGTATGAAATATCCATATTGCCTGTCATCTGGTGAATTGCTATCGTTACACCTTTTTGGACAATGCACGAAATTAATTTCGTGAAGACCAACCAATCGCTGCTTCTCTTCTATCGTACTCATACATGTTGGTGTTACTACTAGGGAGGGCGAGAATCTTTGATTTATCCCAAAAGAAAAATTAAAGTGATGTCGAGAGTTATAACTTCATACACATTAATCAAGTAACTTCTCACGAGTAATCATAGCCTAGTGAAATCAACCACGTTTTCAATAACAGCTCTTCCCAAACACAAAGGATCGATGCCCACGTCAAACAAAAAAAAAACAAAAAAAAAAACGCTCAACAACTTCTCATGGTTGCGCTTTTTTTTTCAATTACATTTCGATTCGATTCAGTAGATCTGTTAGTCATTCATGCAACCACCAGATAGATGTTTATGAGCAACTAAATATTCGTAGCTCTTGTATTGTTTTCATACAATGTATGAGTGTTCTTTCTGTGTCAACAAATGCTTCGTGCTTTTGACAGTTGCGAGTGTGGCATTGAATAAGAAGGAGTACAAATCAGTTTTGTTGCAGAGAACAATGAGTAGATTCGTCAGTCCTACCTTCGATGTCGTAATATAAACGTAATTTAATGTTCAGTGAACGAGCGAATAAATGTGAACAAACAAAAACGTGATATGTGTGACCGACGCTAAGAAAATAATTATAGAAGAATGGAGTGTGCTTAGTTTGCTGGGAAAACGTAATTATTCCTTCCCCTATAAACCTATCTTCCCTATTTATTTTTCGCACGATATTTTGGAAAATTGAATAAGCTACTCAAAAACCTCCTCTTTATTTTAAAATAGTTTGAGTTAAGGGCATCAAGGGTGAACGGGTCGTAATTCATAAGGATTATGAAGATGATTGCCTGTAATTTTTTTTTTCATTGATAAATATGTAAGGTATACGCACAGCAAAATCTAGCCAAAGAATAACTCGCAGTATAACATTATTTCTATTTATTTCTAAATCCCAAAAAAATCTTCGTATAAAGGGTTAATTTATAACTCATTCACTGCAAAATATTATTATTCAGACTTGTTATATCCACAAACTCTAACTTAACATTTGATACCATCCATTAAGTTCTGCACAGTGTCCTCAGTCACCTTTCTGGAAGCATTTTCCCACTTTTTAGCAAAATCTTTCTCAATATTTGTCTCGCCTTTCGATTTCCCAAGGTTTCGCTTCACAATGGCCCAATATCTTTAAATTCGACGATGTTCTGGGGTGTTCGGAGGATTACAGTTTTTTGGTATAATGTTGACGTTGTTTCCTGCATACCACTCCTGAGCCGCTTTACCATAATGGCAACCATCAAATCAGGCCAAAACAACACAGAACTTGTGTGCTTCTGGATGAATGATATTAGTCGTTGTTGCAGACACTCGTTAACGTAAACTTGTTGGTTAATCTCAACAAGGGTTAATAAAACTCAAGACCAGGAAGCTGTTTGAAGTCTGCTTTGACGTTTGTTTCATCATCCATAATCACGCAGTCAATTTTGGTCAGCAATTTGTCGTACAGCTTACGCGCTCTTGTTTTCGAACTGGTTTCCTGCTTCTCGTTCCTGTTTGGGGGTTTCATCAAATTTTGGGCAATGATAGGACCGATTGCTTACTTACTTTTAACCACACTTTCTTTAGTTCAAGTTCATTTTCTATCAGTTTTGGAGTTTTAACGAGATTTACCTTCTTGATTGCCCAAAATTTTTCGATTGGGCGAAGTTCCGGAGGGCAAACGTATTTTTGCATATAAAAAGTAATAAACGATCCATAAAAAATTGAAAATCGTGCCACGAAAAACGCATTTTTTACCCATAAGACTCTGGTGAATATCCATAAAAAAATCGAAATGATCCATAAAATACATCAATGTGATCCATACTTTATAACAAATTTAGCGATAAAATATCAAAAATGTACCGTTTTATATTTAGGGCATGGTGGTTAAAAGTGTACGGATTACCCATAAACATATTGCAAATTATCCATAAAAGGTTCAATAACTTTCCTTAAACTTGTAAAATTGATCCATAGAATTTAACCTTTGTGCAATAAAATATATTCGCCTGATCCATAAATTATTTGAAATTTTCCATAAATAAATTGCCAATGATCCATAGAATGATGAATAATGAACCATAAGCTTATAATAATTATATATAGTAAATCAGTTTTGTTCGCTAAACCATATGGTATGATCCATAAATTATGCCTGCATTTTTGCAGGTTGGGGAACTTTTTTTTTTAATTTTGATCCTTAAAGATTGTAAAATTGATCTCCAACTGCGTTACTATTCAAATTTAGTTACATGTCCATTCTTTCAGGTATCCGGATATAGTATTACTGCTAAAGAAGGAATGCGGAGTTTTTGCGTAGCCGTGTTGAGGATTGAAGAACTAAACGGTCGATGTTTCCGACATCCGAAGTGTTAACATAGCGTAGATTAGATTCCAGGCAAACGGCTGATTCAAGCATTTGCCCGGTATAATGCAAACAGAGGATGTATTTTTTTAGTTTGGTCCGACGAGCGACAGCGAGTTGGACAACAAGCGTCTGCCCGGCATAATTTAAATCAAATTTTCTGAAACAACAGTTTAATCAAGTCATAAATTTGACCTGAAGTTCTTTATGTGCAGGAGAGCTCTTTACCAAATTTCTTGACAAGCATGTGTTGCAGTTGCGGGGAGATCAAATAATGTTAAGTTCACAAAGTTGGTTTTTTATGAACCATTTTTTGAAGACTATGATTTGTTATACAAACTATCAGGGGTCCCTGGCAATTTATTTATGGAACATTTACAATAATTAATAGATGATACGCACATATGTTACATTCTGTGGATCAATTTTGCAAGTTTAAGGAAAAATATTGAACCTTTTAAGTATCATTTGCAATGTGTTAATGGGAAATCCGAAAAAAAATATACATTCTTCCCTTGATATAAAACGGTTAATTTTTGATTTTTTATTGCTAAATTTTGTTAAAAGTATGGATCAAATTGATGAATTTTACGGATCATTTCTATTTTATTTTTTTGTGGATTTTCACCAGAGTCTTATGGGTCAAGAATGCGTTTTTTATAGAACGATTTTCAATTTTTCATGGATCATTTCTTCAGTTTTACAGGTGCAAACATAGGGCTGCCGTAGTTCTTTACGTGCACGAGTGCTCTTTACCAAATTTATTGGGAAACAAATGCCACAGTTGCGGTCGTAAAAGAACGTGAGATCGCAAAAGTAAGTCAGCGTTCTGAAAATTAAAAATCTTCTCCAAAGTGATCATTCTTTTACAGCAATATTTAAGCCTCATATATAAAGGAACGGACATTTTTTATAAATTTGAGTAGTAGCACAGTCAGGGATCGATTTTCCCGTTGTTAAATTTAAAAAAAATTTAAACCCAAAATTGGAATAATTCCGGCATAATTAATGGATCATTTATATTATTATAAATGCACAAAATTGATTTGCTATGGACCATATTTAGAAGTTTATGGTTCATTTTCAAACCTATTTTGGATCATTGGCGATTTATTTATGGAATAATTTCAATAATTTATTGATCATGTACATATATTTTAGTTCACAAACGTTAAATTCTATGGATCAATTTTACAAGTTTGAGGAAAGTTATTGAACCTTTTATGGATAATTTGCAATATGTTTATGGGTAATCGGTACAATTTTATGGATCATAGCCTAGATATATAACGGTATATTTTTGACATTTTATTGCTAAAACTTACATAAAGTATGGATCACATTGCTGTATTTTATGGATCATTTTAATTTTGTTATTTTGTTATGGATTCAGTCTCTCGCTGTGTGTTGAGCTGAATGGTTGAGCTTTTTTGTGTTCGGTGCATTTAGTTATTTTTCTTTTTGTTTAAAAGGACATTCACATAATATTTTGTTTGCAATTGATCTGAATTTTCAGCTGTGAATCGGTGGAAGATTTTCAAGGTGTGGTGTGTGGTATTCTGAAGTTATTGAAAGCAGTTAAAATCTTAGCAAATATAAAGCTGTTTGATAGTAGATTCTCTCGAAGGTGTAGATGTATGTGTCGGAATCGTGAGGCTATGATAGAAGGGGAAAAAAAAGGTTGTCATGTACGTTTGTGGTGACTGTTATATAAATAAATTTAGGCAAACAAAAGCTCGCGGTTCTCCAGTGCTACCAGCAGACGCAGTACGATGGAAAGATAAGTACCCTCAAACCATTATTTGCAAAGACAATTGTAAATCTTCTTTACATCTAACTATGTTGCTTCTATTTTCCTCAAAAATGTATCAAAATCACTAAAAGTTTATGGTTTTTTTTTTAAATAATTTACTCTTTAAAGAGTATGATTATGTTGTTATCCAAGATTTTATTCCTAGCAGCTTTCTGACAACCTTGTTACGACCTACCATTTTCTGTTTAGATATGCATGATTGAACTACTCATCGCTAGATGTAGTGGCAGACATGCATTGCAGAATGCCTGACTATTAGGAAAATCCTTCTGGGTGTGTTTGTTTGCAATGTCGTGTTTAGAAAAAAAACGATAACGTTCTTGGTTAGGATTGACCGATGTGCAGCTTACTTCGGAGGAAAAAAAAAAGGTATTCCCATGAACTGTGAGGCCAGATTGATAAATTGGAATTAATTATTTTTCATTTGTATCAATCAATCATGTTATATTATTTTATTCACATTTAATTAGTGTAGGATTTTATTATAAATATTTATGTTGTGTAGTATTGTGATTGGACATTCCATTGATTTCAGGAATCATCAAACCGGGCTTTTTCATCAATATAAAATGTCTTAGAGAATAATCTGTTGCTGTTCAGAAGAAAAAAAAACATCATTTCAATGAAGCTTTATCTTTCATTATTGGAATGATCTACTATGCTTTTCAGCATTTCCAGGACCTTAATTTTTATTTTCATTTAACGAGCCAGTGGATGTCAGATTTTTAACATACGTATACTATATTCTATTAACATTATTGTGAATACAAATACTAAGCTTAATAAATCTCAATTGATACTACAGTAGCTGCAACAGATGAAGTCTTTTGATGAGATGGTAAACAGATTAGTTACAGATATACATTCTATTATTGTTAACTGTCATGCTAATATTATCATGTTTCAAATGATAAAATTTATTTCGTCGTTTTATTTTTATGTTATGATTTGATAGTATATTATTGCATTGAAATTCATCTTATTAATTTAAACGATTCTCGACAAATGATTATTTTGATGTAAAGGAACATCGGAACACCACATCGATATATTTGATACACTATTTTTTATATGATATATTATATCAGATCAGTCATGGAATTAGTTTTGAGAATAATTTTAAATTCAATTTTTTTCGTGGCTGTGATGCATCAGGTAACAATCTACAGACAAGTAATAACAAATGGAATTGTTATTATCATTTGATATTATAGTAAATTATAATGAAAGGCACTATATTTATGAACTATTTTCAGACAGTGCATATTGTTCTTTTATTTTTATTAACATCACAACTATTTTTTATCACCTGGTGGGTTGGATTTACATGATTTATGTTGATAATGTGTTATTATTTTTATTTGATCAATCATACATCTTCCAACAACTTATTGTGTCTTTTATGTCCAATGATAGTTTTATTCCTTTCTTCTTCATCTTACGTTAAAAAAAGTATCTGGGGCCTTGAATACAAAAAGCTGCCACTAAAACTACGTCTACAGCGTCTTTAGCTCTTATTACTGAATGTTTGATTCAGTTTATGCTACGCAAATAGACATTTTACCAAATCTGAGCTGATCTGACTCATGCAGCGCTGTTTGCCGTTTAGAAGTTACTGATCGTACGGTTTATATTTAGTAATTCATTGATTTAAAACATTTTAGTACTGGGAGGGGAGGGTGCATAAGGGGATCACTGAAGTTGCAATTGGACAATGGAGTGGACAGCCAACCGCAGTCTAGGAGGGACGTGTCTATCATTTATGATTGGTACATTCCACTCCAACAATTGTAATGAATTTGACGCGCCTTTCTCAAACAAATCATCTAGTGGAAAGCATAACTGAATTGCGTATTTTGTTATTCGTTTTATCGGATCATATTGCTGGAGAGAGATTCCCTCATTCTCACAGGTTTCGTGTAAGTGTCTCTGTTTACGGGCCTGCCCAACCCAATTTGGCCCTTCATACAGCAGTGTGTTGAGTTTGGAAGGGTAACAATGTGATCTTCCTGGCCCACGCTAGGAGGGTGCTTCTTACATACATACATACATACTATTACAATACGTATTATTTTCATCATATCACCATTCTATATATTAATATAATCATATTAAAAATATTTACTAAAAGATAAATAACAATAATTAAATTTGATTTGCTTCAAGGTTACAAAGAAATAGATTCCAGATAGTACAGATATTTTATTTCATTGTATCTAAAGGTGTTTTTCTATGAATTTAAATTATTGAATATTATTAAAATTAATAAATGCTCTTCAATTCTGCTGATTATGTTTATCTATATGACATGAATACATACATATTTTTTTTCATTCATGTATAATTAAATGGTTTATGTTTTATTTAATTGCAATAAGACCTTCACATTCCAGAATAATATTCATCAGCCACTGATTGAGCTCTAAAGATGCACCAAGCTGCATATGATTATCATATGCCTATTATTACTATTTTAACTATTTCAGCATATTATTTTATTTATAATCATATTAAAATTACAGGATGATGAATTCCATCTATGACATATTTGAGTTAAATATTCTTGTATATTTCATTGCACTATTCCATAATACATATATTGAATATTATGTCATATTATTTACATTATATATATAATAAATACTGGGTTGGGAGGGAGCATCAGGGTATCATTCAAGCTGAAACTGGACGATGGTTTGATTGACTGCCTGAGTCTAGGAGGGAACGAGCATTATCATTTTCTTTATCCTACCGATTCGATTGTGATGCTGCGAATTCTACTCCAACAGTTTCAGTGAGAGTGACGCGCCCTTCTTAACAAGCCATCCTGTAGAAAGCTTAACAAGTATTGCGAATTGGGTTATTCGAATTGTTGGATCGTATCGTTGGAAGGAGATTCTTAATTTCCCGTGGATTTCGCGTGAGTGTCTCTGCTTACGGGTCCACCCCTCCGTTTTTGGCCCTTCATACAGCGATATTGTGAATTCAGATCGGCGGCTCAATTTGATCTTGCTATTAAGTGGAGCTGCATCCAAGCCAAGGGCATGAAGGGATGGTGGCTACCATACATACATACATACATACATTTTAATTTTGTTATGGATTTTCATCAGAGCTTTATGGGTCAGAAATACGTTTTTTTTGGAGGGATTTTTTTTTTTTGGTGGTTTTTTTCTTTTTTTTGTAGGTGCAATTGGGGGGGGGCGGGGGGGTGGGGGGGGGTTTGGCTTTTTGTGGTAAAAAAATTTTTTTTTTTTTTTTGTTTTTTGGAGGGGGGGGGGGGGGGGGGGGACCAACCGCGGCAAAAGGGGCGGGGGGCGGTGGTGGGCATGGGGGGAGGAGGGGGTTTTGGGGGGGGGGCCTTTGTGGGGGGGGTGTTTTTTTTTGTCGCCACAGCGCTTGGTGGGCCAGGAAATTTTGTTTGTTTTGGCAATTTCTTCTTTCCGCCCACCCCCCCCGCCGGGGCCGACTTAGAGGTGGTGACGTAGTGTCCTGGCATTTGTTTGGTGTCGGCTTTAATGTAGGTCTCATCGTCCATCACAATGCAGAACGGTTTTGTGAGCCACTCCCTGTACAGTTTTCTTGCACGAGTTTTGGCCACCGAGTTCTGTTTATCGCTCCACTTCGGTGCTTTCTGGACCTTGTACACAAGTAATCCAGAACGTTTCATTGTTTTCTGCACAAAACAAACTGAAACTTTCGCCTTTTTCGCAACATCCCTGATCGAAATGTTGGGATAACGCTTAAATTGGTTCAATACCATCCTGGCCTTCTCCGGATTTGATGTGCCACGTTTTTTGCCACTACCATTTTTCCGCTTGGTTGTCTTACGGTCTTTGAACGTTTTGACCACATGAGATACGGTTGAATGTGCGATTCCGAGCTGTTTTCCGATCCATCGATGAGAAGCGTTTGGGTTTTCGAAGTGAGTGCCAAAAATTTGTTGGCGCACTATTTCTTCATTCGAAGCCATCACTGAAATCACTCGACCGATTTTCACGAAACTCATTACACAATTGATACAACACAATGAAATACATTCAGTTAAAATTTCAATAATTTTTATCCACACGCTAAAAAGTTACGAACAATTGCGTGTGTCCAAATTTCATCGAATACAGTCTTTATACCCTGCCGCTTTCTTCACTTTTTGAACGAAAGAATACGTTGTTTTGACCTTTTTAGCCACATCTCGGATGGAAAGGTTCGGGTTTTGCTTAATCAGCCGAAGCACTGCATCCCGTAAGGATTTGAAGTTCCACTTGCCGCCAGATCCTAGTTTCGGATCGAGAGTCAACCGATTCCAGAAGCGTTTCAAAATGGTACTTACTGTTGAACGAGGAACTCCGAGCGATTTTGCTGTGCCATGATGCGACATAGAAGGATTTCCCACACCTATGTTCAATTTGTGAACGCAACATGTAAACATGTTGTTCTTTCGACTCCATTTTCAATACAATGCTTTTGTGACAACAAACCGTAAGTCAAAACATTCACATACACAATGACATTGCGTTGGCGGTATTGGTGACATCTTTATACTGATAAATTAAAAAATATGTGGCTAGTAAACCATGGCTAAATTTTGCTGTGGGCATACCATAATTTAGGCTTCTTATGTATTACACGCTTAGAATCTTGTAAATTTAAGTTTAATGATCACAATAGATCTAAAAAATTGTCGCAGTGATGAAAATACCCGACAAGGAATAAGTCTACTTGGTTGGACATAAAAGAAGCGTCCTATAAGACAGAGATTTGGGTCTGTTCTTAAATCTAAAACACAATAAAAACTCAATATGATAACCAGCATGAAATGGGGTAAAAATAAGTAATGGAACGCAAAATGACGTTTTCCGTATGCTTTTACTTATAATGCAAATACAAATTCTTCTTGATGTCAGTTTTGATCTCAAGGATCTGGTTCTCGTTACCGTCAGAAAAAAAACAGGATTTAATGATCAAATCAAATGTATTAAAAAAATAAGTTCTTTTCGAACATGAATTGTAGAGGTAAAAATGAGCAATGCCTTACACCGTAGGATTCATTTTGTTCCTTCAGCTCCAAATGCTTGTGAAAATTTAAAATAAAAGTGCAAAATCTGGTCGTTGAATATCGTCAAAGAATATTTCAAGGATGCAAGAAGTTATTGCAATATTCAGATTAATCAATATTTAAAAAAAAATGAAATGTACGCTGCTTAACCGTGCTACACTGAATTTTTTAATTTAAATACATTTGGTTTTTTCCTTATACTTACAATTTTCATTGTTTCAAGACAGCAACTTTAATTTTCAAACATTACTTTAGGGATATTCGATCTGTTATGAATTTGATGTAACAAGAAGTAATTGTTTTATAATCCATCACGGAAGAAAATGAATATGAATTTGTGACTTATCGTGAATTATAGAACCGACTGCGTCTGATATTGTTATAACATCAAAGACAACGATCTTCTAAAAATAAGGCTTCCAAATCCCAATCTTCAGTCTTGCGGTCGCTTTTCAACGCTTTACGGACTTAAATTTGAGGTCACCAGAAGCTAAAAGCTGCTGTTAATGTAGCACCCAGAACGTGATTTAGAATATGGAAGTATTTATAATTTCTGTTTTCAAATTAGGGTTTAACAATACATCAAATAGAACATGCGATGGAGTTATATTTATGTTAAGCCTCAAGGTGCCAAAAATATTAAATCTCTCTTAAAATTCATTCTTTTTAAGTGTGCCCATCTTCGGTATTTTAATGCTTAGAAATTTATTCACAGGTTTTAAGCTACATTATTCTCACTTTTTGTATTCCACAGCACTGTGAAACAAGAAATTTGCTTCACAAAACTTGAGACGCGGAAGCTATTAGCCCAACTGTACTGCATATGGCGAATAAAAGCGCAATTCAGGAAATTGCTTGCACACCACATAAACCTCACGATCCCTCTGGTCGCATTTATACTAACACGTCAAACACAACACACTCACTACGCTTGAAAAGAATCAAAGAGTCATCATCAATTGACAGTTGCCAGTTTTATTGTTTGTGTACAGAAATGTACAAAACAAATTGTGTCTGATTCAGTTCGATGTTTTATATTATATCGATTGAGTCGAGAACATTATATTTGTTCATTTTATATGTACCATGATCAAAATTTCTTTCCACCTCGTGACTTTTTCAATAATCGAAAATAATTCTGCTGAGATGCCACAAAAACGGTTCACACAAGAAGAGTTGAGCGCATTTGTGCAAACGGATTTTATGTCACTTGATCGATAGTAAACTATACTGGAAGTGTAGCCGGGACATTCATTAACGGAAAATCATCGGCTTTGTTTGTTTGAAGGTTCATTTATGTCTTCAGGTGGTGTACAGATTACGGAGATTTTAGTGACCTAGATTTTTATTGGTTTTCGTTTGCTATCGAGAATCAGGAAATTTATATTCTTTTTTCTAATGTTTGGAAACGTGGTTATGACTGGAGTGTGCTAAAACTGGGAAGTCACCCTTAACGACAATTCTCACTTCGTAAGTGAAAACGAGTCATCTCGATCCACCCGGAAGAATAAGCACTTTTATTTATTGATTTCAATATTGATTCTATATTTTCTTTATCACCAGATTTATATGGTACATGTCCCTTGACTCAGGCTAATATGCAGCGGTAGACTACAATGTTAATTATAACTTGTAAAGTTATTAACCTGGAAACGATATTCTCTTTAGGCACTCCATTCTATTCGCTATACTAAGCACCAAATTTCACACAACAAAATAAAATTACTTTATCACACCTAAATGATTTTCACATATGATCAATCGGCCAATGCATATCAAAACATTCAAATTGGGAAATAAAAACCACTCAAATTGGGTTTCCGGTTTTCCTGTGAAATCATTGTTCATGTTTCTGTGTGAATAGTGACTTTGTAACGTGTGACTATTTCCTGTGAATCTAAGATGCATCACTAAGCATATCGGTTCAATAGGTTTAGTTTAGGTCAATTGAAGATCATGAACAAAATTTGATCATCTTAACCAGTGAAGCCATGGTGGCTAAAAAGTTAAAGTTAGTCACTGAAGTATATAATTTTAAAGTGATGGATAATGTCTCAACTGCTTCAAAATAATTTGACCTTCTTAATGCCAACATGAATTTGCGGATTAGTCATGGATTCCTGACCTATTTGATACATAGGCCAACTGAAGGAACTAGGCTAACATTACATCTTGTTGCCTTTAATTAATTTATACATTATAGATTATATTATGTTTTCTTTTTTAATATTGGAAGAAAACACTTATGAGAGAATTTGAGAGCTTTCGATATCAACACCATGCCTGACATTGTGTATTATATGGCAAGCACAATGATGCTCTATGCCCAGGAACGTCGAGAATATTTCCAACCCAAAAGACCAGGCCGGGAATTGAACCCGCCGTCTCCGGTTTAGTAAAACCGACCATTTATCGACTAGGCTTGCTTAGCTTACTGTTGAGCAAGGTTAATTTTTTCGCATCTATTAAAATTCATATTTTTTCTGTGTAGACCATGATTTTCTCACTGAACAAAATGATCTGCTGATCCGCCCAGCTGACCTAAAGCGTGTGGAATATTCATGTGCTCCAGAGTACGGTTTGTTGAAGGTAAGTCAATTATTCTTTAGACAAAAGCTTTAATTTTACGTAAACTATTCGGTGTAGTCCTTTTTTTCTGATGTTCACTAATATTTTCTATACAATAAAGGGTGTCCACAGTTAAATTGCATCACTTTCAATAAGCTGTAACATTTCGCCCTTTGGGTTGATTTCAACGAAATTTTGGGTGAAATGACCTCAGCGTGTATTTTTTCGTGAGTTTCATTGTGAAATGTGTCGTTGTTTCGAAAATGGAGTCGAAGGAACAGCAAGTGCGCGAGGGAAGAAGGTGAGTGGTAGAAAAAGTGTCCCGTACTATGTGAAGGATCACAAGCGAGTGGTTGCTGCCTTTAAACGCAAACCCAACTGTTCCGTTCGGGATGTCGCGAAAAAGCTGCACTTGACCAAAAGTTTCGTGCAGAAATCCAAGAAACGAGCCGGGCTCCGTTCATTCAAAGTTCAGAAAGCTCCAAACTGAAATGAAAAACAGAATAGGACAGCTAAAACACGTGCGCGTAAGCTACG
Source organism: Aedes koreicus (assembly GCA_024533555.2). NCBI lineage: Eukaryota > Metazoa > Arthropoda > Insecta > Diptera > Culicidae > Aedes > Aedes koreicus. The sequence goes on from JAHHFK020005154.1 coordinate 52,997, forward strand.
TTTGTTTCATGGACGATGAAACACACGTGAAAGCGGACTTTAAACAAATTTCCGGTAACCAGTATATGACTGCGAAAGACAAGTTCGATGTTCCAGAGTCTCTCAGGAAACAGCAAGTGTCAAAGTTCTCCAAGAAATTCATGATTTGGCAGGGGATTTGTTCGTGTGGTAAACGGAGCAAGCCTTTCGTGACAATTTCAACTGTAAATGGTCAAGTATACATGAATAAATGACTGAAAAAACGACTGCTTCCGTTTCTCAAAACACATAACGTTCCTAAATTTTTTTGGCCGGACGTAGCCTCTTGTCACTACTCCAAGGATGTTCTGGAGTGGTACAAAACGAATGGTGTCAATTTTGTGCCGAAGGATCTTAATCGCCCAAACTCTCCAGAGTTGCGGCCAATTGAAAAATATAATAATGGGCTATAATGAAGCACGAACCTCGTAAGCATCCTAAAATTGTCACTACAGAACAGGAAATGTTGAAGTCATGGTTGAAAGCGGAAAAAATTGTCGGTTCAAGCGTTGTACAAAATCATATGCGTGGTATTAAGAAGAAAGTTCGGGCTTTTGGATTTGGTAAAGAAATGCAGTGAAATAAAAATACCGAAACCAAGATTATACATTTTATTTTATTCCCTGAATACTTCATGACAATCGGTTGAGAGACTTGTTTTTGAGGGTAGTTTTAAGTAATGCAATTTAACTGTGGACACCCTTTAGTGGTCTATAAAACACCAGATTCAGTACGACACAAATCGGCAAACCCATTAATTATTTTACAGGGTGCCCTAAAACATTTTCAGTGCTCAGATTTGTTAAACATTTCTACAGTTACATTTGTTTCATGTGTGTTTGTTTACCTTTATGGGTTATTTTTCGAATGTTCTTGAAACCTCTTCTTTGTTTGAAAAGAATTTCAGTTAGATTCACAGGCAAAAAAGCAGCAAAATGACAGCTATAGCTTAAAACTCGAATATTTTGCTAATGGCAATTGATCATTTATTTTATTAATGCTGTCTACTAAACAGGGAGTCCTGACTTTACACCTTGTTATACTTTATAAATAAATATTTAAATATAATCATGTCCTTGTTGATTATACTAAAGGATGTTTCCGTTTAGTCCTCACATCTTCTTGTTGCTTTCATCTATGTCGATTATTGGCCAATCTGCACTCTGCCTCTGGTCCCTATCTGCAAAAAAGAAAGGGAAATGAAATCTGCAACAGTCACCACGATCCGCCAAAGAGCTTTTGGTTTTACGGCAAACATCGTGTTGACAAATAGCTCGAAATATCCCGTAAATCTGTTTTCATTTACATTTTTCCTCTCTATAGGCGGGCAGTGGAGTTTTTTTTTGTGGGGGCTGATAGTATGTTGTGCCGTATACTACAGCTGGTGGCATTTTCACAATGTATCTGGGAAACAAAGTTACACCATAAATCACCGGGGTTCTATAGCAGTCAGTGGAGCTTTTTTATTCTATTTCCACCTCTTTTCCCTTTCCAACCGCACGCTTTTCTTTCCGCTATCATCGTTCACAGTGTGGCTTGTTCTATGCTTAACAATCATCAGCGAACAGGAGAAGCGAACGAAAGCTCGTTACAATGTAAATCCATTTCAAAAGGTAAAATTAATCAAGTGATTTTTTGTTCAACTTTTATATGGAATGTTTTTTGGAGGGTTTTGGTAGAAGTAGTGATAGAAGTGTTGAATATCACTCATAGCTTGCCAAACTTTGCTTTGAAAGCGTATGCAGGATTATTTATTTATTTATTGCTTCCAATTGCGCAATTTGCGGAATAAGGACATTGGGTGGTGCCCACACTTTTTTTTTATAATAATTTATTTGATAATTCCTAGTTAAAATCAAGATTGGATTGGATTTATTTATTAGAGAGACTTTCAGCCTGTGGTTGGTTCGTCTCTTACGAAAATCAAGATAAAAATATGTATTCTTAAGACTAGAATAAGCAGTATCTGTCTTAGATTATGCATATTGCTTTGAAGTTTTCTTTTTTAACTATAAGAATTGCAGCATTGTTTCAATTTTGGTTCCTTTTGGCATTGTGAAATAAACTGTTTTGCAATGCATATTGTAGTATTCCATCATCTGATTCAGAGGATCAAATTTGGCGAAGTAAACTTGAAAAACTCAAAACAAAATAACTACCCAACAAACATTGGTGTTGAATTAGAGCTTGCTCAAGCAAATTTGGAGAAGCTATTCAGCTGTTTCTTCTAGAATAGCTGAATAGTTTCTCCAAATTTGTTTGAACAAGCTCTATTTCAACACCGATGTTTGTTGGGTATGGTACCGTTGAATTCATGCATTTTATTAATTAGCCCGATATATAGAGTCTATGTAGGAGTTTTAGACCTATTTCCTAACAACTAATGAAAACAGTCACCCCTGATTAAGCCGTTACTCACCCTTTATCAATAAAATAAAAACGTGAAAAGATATATCGATATAATAAAAGAACATCTTTTTAAGGTACTGGAGGATCTGAACTGAAGATTGCGGATAGATTAGTTACTCACATCAAAAATCATCCGAAATTGAGTTTTCAGTTCAGTTGAGTTACTTGACTCGGCTATGTCTTTTTATGATGTTATAATTGGAAGAGAGGCAATGCTCAATTTTTGATATGAAAACTTTCAACAACAACAAAAAAAAAAAAAACAAAGAAAATCGAGTGTTTAAATCATCTGTATTCATTACAGTATCACCATTTATTACCCGAAATTTCAAAAGGAGTTGAAAATAAGATAAACAATGTTAATGAAATTTATAGTTAGAAAACAACTGAGGATGTAGGTAATATTGGTAAAGATTGTTTGTCATTAAATCATATGTTTAACAAGTTTTATGACAAGACCTGTTTGGATGCAAAAGCAAACTATTAATTGAAAATTGTACTGAAAGCTGGTGTATCACTTCAAACCAAGACAACATTTTCAATATGATCAAATAAAAGCTAATCAAAAGATCGATGAACTACTAAAGTAAGTAATTAACCATGAAAGAGATTTGCTTTTTGCTAGTTCAATAGTGGATGAAGAAAGAATGATGAGCTGAGTGGGTCTATTTTGCGAGTCGAATAAGCCAAAACGAGTCGCTCTTATTTGACGAGTCGACAATTGTCGAAGCGAGTGAGTCGATTCTCAATTTAATTTGCACACAGAGCCGATTCACTAGCCTTGAAAATTGTCGACTCTTTAAGTAAAAGTGACTCGTTTCAACTCATTCGATTCTCAGAATATGCCCAAATGTCGGTCTGAGCGTGAAGAATCTTGTCGAAGAGATGTGATGAGAGGAGAGTACACAGATTGCCGTTAACTATAAATTCTATTTCCATACCACAGTGAAATGGTCATCTGCTGTCATTAAAAAGCAACGCTTCTTTGTTTTGTTCAACTCATCGCCAGTCCTTCTGATAGGTCTGTTCATCGTGTTTTAGTTATAATGTTTCTAGTTTTTTTTTTATCAATAAATCTATAAATACAATTACCCAATGTTCACACGTTTCTGAAGAATCAAATGATTTCCCGGTTTTGGCGAACTCTCAATATCAGGAAGGTGAGATAATAAGTATTAACAGAGGTAATAAAAGCCAGGAGGTAGTAATTTACTGTCAAAATTTTAATAGGATGAAAAGTGCTTTGAAGGTGAATGAAATTAATAAACAAGTAGAGGCATGTAGTTATCATGTAATTTTAGGAACTGAAACAAACTGGGATGCAAGCAAAAATAACGAATTTAATAGCTGTAAGTGTTGATTGTGATTCTGAACAAATTTCTTCTCGCAAGTGCAAGGAGTTTGACCATGTTTGGGTAAAATTTAGCATCGATGTTCAGATTCATATTTTTGCAACAGTTTATTTCCCTCCAGAATATGCAAAAAAATAAAAACTTTGAATTGTTTTTTAATCTTGCTGATAGAATTATTGCAAATATTGATATATATGGGGACTTTAATAAACGAACAGCAAATATTATGTTAGATGACGTAAATGATTCTCTTTTAATACCAATTCTCGATGATAATGAAACAATTCGTATTTTGTTTGATAAAAGTGCAGAAATGGGGCTTAATCAAGTGCAGCACGTAAAAAATCAAAATAACTGCTATTTGGATTTATTGTTCATAAATATGACCGATGACTTCTGCGTATCTGAACCACCGGCTCCACTTTGGAAAAATGAAGTTTTTCACACTGCTATTGAATACTCTATATTCGTGCATGGAAAATTCACAATGTTAGATAATAGTTTTTCGGAATCATACTTCGATTTATGTAAAGCAAACTACGGAAAAATTAAACAAGAATTAAATTGCATTGAATGGCAAAGTTTATTACGTAATGATGACCTGCATAAGGCTGTGGATGCCTTATATATGATTTATATATATATGATTTTTTTTTTTTTGTGTCTGTATAATCGAGATTTTCAGCCTCGGGCTGGTTCATCTCCCGTCGTAGTCACTCAAACACCTCTTTTGGGTGTTTTTCGTAACTTGTCCGGGGGTGAAATTTGAACTCGTGACTTTGGCGTGAGAGGTATGGATGTTAACCACTACGCCATAATATATATATATATATATATATATATATATATATATATATATATATATATGATGATTTAGTTATATATGATATTTTAGAATATACAGTGCCCAAGAAGCAAAGAAAGAAAATAAATCCCAAAGTACCAGCTGGGTACAAAAGGCCGATTATTAATATGAAAAACATAAAACAAAAAGCTCATAAAGAATTCAAAAGGAATAGAACTAACGAACATCTTTCAACATATTTTACAATATGCAATCAACTGAACTTAGAAATCAAACATGCATATACAATAGTCAGATCCTAAATCTTTTTTTAAGTTTGCTAAAGAGAAACAAAAATTTACAAATTTCCCATCAACAATGCATTTGAATAACAGGATTGGCAGCACGCCATATATGAGAAAAGTAATTTATTTGCTGATTTTTTTTCAAAACGTTTACGCATCTCATGACGAAAGGGAACGCGATCATCAATAATTTTGATAACTTCCAGATCCAATGGAAGACATATCAGTGATTTTTAGTGTATCTCTTCTGGAAATTTTACGAGGCCTAGAAAACTTGGATGCTTTAAAAAGGGCTGGGCCTGATGGCGTACCACCTATATCTCTCAAATCCCTTTCCAATGAGTAAGTTTAAGCGTTATTTTGGTTGTTCAACTCATCATTGGACTCCGGTATTCTGCCTTCTGTATGGAACGAATCTTATCTAATCCCGTTTTTCAAAAGTGGGAAAAAATCTGATATTAAAAATTATCGTGCTATTGCTATATTATCTTGCATTACGAAGCTGTTCGAGTTCTTAATTAATGACAACATATTCTCACAGGTTAAAACCTTAATATTGAGCAAGCAACGTGGTTTTGTTAAGGGGCGATCAACAGCTACTAAAATGATACAATTTTTAACATTCTCCTCAAACGCAATGGATAAAGGGAATTAATACATCGGTCAATAAGTAAAATTCATTTTTATTCATAAATATAATCTCCTTTTAGAGTGATACAATCATTCCAACGTTTCTCTATCTTTTCGATACCATCGGTCCAGAACGATTTATCGAGACTTTCAAAATATGCTTCAGTTTCAGTAATCACTTCCTCATATGAGCCAAATCTCTTTCCACGGAGCATCTTTTTGAGTTCTGCGAAGAGCCAGTAGTCGCTGGGGGGAGATCTGGAGAACACGGATTTTTGCGGCTGTTTTTATTGACTTGTGACACGGTGCATTGTCTTGGTTGAAGAACACCTGTTTCTTCTTCAAATGAGGCCTTTAAACGATCCAACTAACCGATATAATAGACGCTGTTGATTGTTTTTCCACGTTCCAAGTAGTCAATGAATAAAATTCCATGCGCATCCCAAAATGCAGAGGCCATTACCTTCCCAGCCGATGTTTGAGCCTTTGGACGCTTTGGACGGCTTTCTCCGTCTGCACAACACTCAGTAGACTGCCGATTTGATCCCGGAGTGAAGTGGTGAATCCATGTTTCATCCATTGTGATTTATCGACGCAAAAACTCCTTCTCATTTCACGAGAACATCTCCAAACAGCTTTTAGAATCATCGACTCGTTCTTGTTTTTGCTCTGGTGTGAGCAAACACGGCACCCATTTGGAAAACAGCTTTTTCATACCCAAATATTCGTGTATGATGGTGTAAGCACTACCTTTTGATACCTTCAGATATCTCTTGCAACTTCATTTTGCGATTGCCCATGATGATTTTTAGGGTTTTTTCAATATTTTCAGGAATAACTGCCTAATTTGGCCGACCAGAGCTTCAGCATCATCGGTGTCCGTACGACCACGTTTGAAACTGGCAAACCATCGTTTGATGGTAGTTTTAGATGGGGCAGAGTCCGGATAACCTTTTTCAAGCCAATCTTGGCTTGAACGGTGTTTTTTCCCATCAAAAAGCAATGATGTATCAACAAACGAAATTGCTTTGAATCTATCGTTTTTAAGAATCACAAAAGAAGCGTCACTTAAACCACTGTAACTCGATAAATAAATCATATGGATATTTAGTGGAGCCGGTAGTAAGGCTTATTGACCGATGTGTTATGTAGAGGCGCTTTACACTGATTTTAGTAAAGCATTTGACAGAGTTTATATACCACTGTAGCTTTTTTAAATTATCTAAGTTAGGTTTCAATGCAAGGTTACTTGAATGGATTGAATCATATTTGACAAAAAGAACGCAACGAGTAAGATATGAAGGAAATTTTTCTAAAATTTTTAATGTCCCATCCGGGGTACCTCAAGGTTCTCATTTTGGGTCCACTACTGTTTATTTTATTTGTCAACGATAAAAAAGCGCATATCGAAACGCCTACATGTTTCTATATATGCAGAAGATATGAAACTTTTTATGGAAATAAGTAACACAACCGATCTCGAAGATTTTCAACATGATGCTGACAACATCCACAACTGGTGTAAGAAGAGTTTGCTAGAACTTAATGTTAAAAAGTGTAATTCAATATCATTTACAAGAAAGCAAACTACAATGCAGAAAACTTTTAGTCTTGGACAGAATACTACTGAAAGATGCAGCCAAGTGAGATACTTAGGTGTAATGCTCGACTCTAGGCTAATTTTCTTTGATCATTACAGCATAACAGCATTAATTATAGATCAAGCAACATGCTTGGGTTTACAAAAGAGAAGAGACATTGCTATGGTAGCAAAGTTTATAAATGATGTCATTGTACAAAGAGTCAATGCCACTAAGATATTAGAAAATATATATTTTTATGTTCCTATCCGCACGCTTAGAATCGGAAATCTCTTTATTATTAGCAATCACAGAATAAACTAGGCAAATAATGGGCCTTTGAATAAAATGATGTCTTTCTACAAAGCAAATTGTGAAAGAATTGATGATAATGAATAAAAACACTATTAGGCAAACATTCCTTTTAAGGTTAGCTCAGCATTGATCGATAAGTTATGAAGTCAAGTATTTAATGTACACACTACCAAAATGTCATGTAAATTTCTGTCCCTTGAGACCGACACATGCAAGCGTCCTTTAGTACATAAGAAAGAGTTGAAAGAGATGAGAAAAAAATTCAATCAAACAAATCTTTTGTCGAATTGCGTATGTGTCAGTTTCAGGAGACCTAATTTTACACGAAATCTCTTTTTACATTCTCCGACTTATTACACACATGAATTACGTCTCGTGTAAAATTCATAATTTCTTAGTGTGTACATTAAATGGTCACGCCATATGAATAATGTAAACTAGGCGCTATGCAGACTAATCTTATGTATTTTATTACCTCTATTATAACTACACACTATCAAAATGTCAGGTAAATTTCTGTCCCCTGAGACCAACACATGCAAGTGTCCTTTAGCAAATAAGAATGAGTTGAAAGAGATGAGAAAATAAATTCAATCAAACACATCTTTTGCGACATAATTTTACACGAAATCTTATTTTACGTTCCCTGACTTTTTACAAACATGAATAACGTCTCGTGTAAAATTCATAATTTCTAAGTGTGTACACACTACCAAAATGCCATGTAAATTTCTGTCTTCTGAGACTGACACATGCAAGCGTCCTTAAGCACATAAGAATGAGTTGAAAGAGATAAGAAAATAAATTCAATCAAACACATCGTTTGTCGAATTGCGTACGTGTCAGTTTCAAGAGACATAATTTTACACGAAATCTTTCTTTACGTTCCCCGACTTTTTACAAACATGAATTACGTCTCGTGTAAAATTCATAATTTCTAAGTATGTACTCTAGTCTTAAATAATATACGCTTGATGTAAACCGGAAACGTTTGAAAAATACATCATTGTTGTTCTCCCTTATATGACTGAAGTTTCAATTGAAATTCATGCACATGAACTGAGAATTGGAAAACATTTAAAAACACATGCATTTTCAATGAAATATTTAAAACAATGTTTGTTAAAAATGATGAAAAAAATAAATTAAAGCTCTTTGCTTTTTCAATTAACAAAAATGTATGTTTACATGACCGTTTAAATTTAAATGTTTGTTCACTAAAACCGATAAACCATGACGCTCATTGTTTTATTCTCTCTTTCTTAAAGCTGCCATTCGTCGAACAACACCGAATGAAGTGAGCGGATATTTCAGCGCAGGTGCCAAATCATTATTTTTTTCAAATGAAAAAAAAAAGTTCGATTGCAAATAGCACTTTTAAATTGCTGTCAAACTGCTAACGTCTTCACAATGATCCTTATATTGGTAAGAAAATCGATAAAGCGCACAGTAAGACTTAGGTAATGCTGCTAAGAGAATCAAGTAATCGAAATCAAAATTTGATTACTCAACAGGTATTCAACTTTCGTGTAAAAATAATGTAATTTTCACCTCGAGTAACTAATGTTCGACTGCAATTTTAAATTTGTTTTCAATGCTCCTATGCATGAAAATCAATTTGAAAATTGAAAATTGTGTATATTCCAATCTAAGTTTTCATTTTATCGCGTCAATAGAGCATTGTTGATTGTTCCGGTATGTCATTAGTTTTGTGTTATTTAAGTTGTAGGGAAGATGTACCTATATTAATCTCATTGTTCCTACACAGCAAAAAATAATGAAACTTAAATGGCATGTAAATCAACGAGGTGATAAATTAACACCCCTTGAATTAAAATTTTGATTGAAAATTAAGTTAAAATAAATGCACGTAATAAGAAAATTCAAAAGCACACGATTTTACATTTTGGTTCTCTAAAAATTTCCTTGGAATGTGTTTTTCAACCATCACTATAAAAACAAATTGAGATGCATTGCTATTCCAACCGATGAAACTATAATTTTCAATCAACGTGTAAAATTATAGCAACATAGGCAAAAAAGAAATTGTTGACCGCCGGTTCAGGTAAACGTTTCAGTTTTCACTGTCTATTGCACTGTTTTGATTGCACTGTCTCCGTCAGTTTCTAAAGATGTCAAGCAAAATAGTTTGTAAGTTTTGTGCCGCAATTTTCTGTGATTTGGAAAGATTTATTATTCATATGCGAGTACATAAGTGCCAAAAATCATTTGAGTGTTCCATCCCGGACTGTGAATTAAGATTCAAATCCCTCGAATCTTTCAAGAAACATCTTCGTCAGAGGCACCTTAAATTGAAAACTGAACGTTTATTTCGCTGTTCAGTTTTGATGTGCAATAGATTTGACAGAAATTAATGGGATATTTCATGTAAATTTCAGCCAGATAATGCCTGAATCTAGCCTGTAGTATGAAAGATTGCAAACATTGTTGTATGGCTCATGAAAGATTGCAAACAATTTCGTTGTTTACGCCTCCTTTGGTTTGGAATTGAACGAAGGGAAATTTTACATGCCTGTAAAAATAAATAAATTTTTTCTGTGATGTTTCATCTAAACCCACATCCCTTATACAAATTATGCCCACATATTTTATGAATATTAGATTCTTCAAATCAAACAACTCTCCAAATCGGGGTGCTAAGCCACCTCAGTTGTCGCGGAAAATTTTACCGGTGACTGAACGTCGTTTTTTTTCTTTCCTCGTCGTTTTTCTTGTATAGTCTATTCTAAATTGCCAGCGACAGACAAAACCCATGCTTAAGAGATAAAGCACGCAAATCGATGGAAATAGAAAAAGCCAATCAATTTTAATAGATTCAATTTCGGGCGATTTTTGAGCTTCAGTATGGATTATGCAATGTTTTGTGATCACATGAAAAACGAAATATTTTGTTCCCGTTGATGCTTTTAAGAAGAAATCTATTGTACTTTGTTCCTTCACATTTTGACAAACATTAATCTTTAATTTGTTACTTTGAATCAAAATGTTGGCTTCAGTTCATAAATGTACAAGAAAATAGTCTTTTTTATCAATAGGTTTTTATGACTCATTGCACGAATAAAATATAATTCAAGTATAGACGAATTATTTTGGACTATATTTTCTTGACATTTCAATCTCATTATTTGTCTAACTAGTTAGACAAAAACCAACTGAAAATAATAATTTATAATTATGTTCATTTGCAAACCCAAGTAGCAATTCAAATGCAAATTGGTTTTATTCATGTTTTATGGTAGTTTTATCAGAGCATTATGGAGTTCATCTGGTTTTATCAGGGCATTTTCCAAGTTAAGGTGGTTTTAATTCATTAACAGTTCTCAAGAGTGATTAAAGAACACTTGAAGAAACCTCCATAAAACTACATCATTTATAAGTGTAATTCACCTTATCAGTAGTTTTATAAGATACTTGATCCCCCTCTCAAAACATCGTTTCGCAACTTGCATAAAACCTGATAAAAGTTTTGTTAAAGTTTTATGACATTCAGATGAATGTATCTTTGAAATGCTGCCATAAAACTCTCTTAGAACCATTTGATTTTAAATAAGAGCACATATTCTTGAGAAAGAACATTATGTGAAAAATAAACAAACTGTCACAATGGACGCCCACAGGTGGAAGAAATTAAAAACTAGTGGATCGTTCAAGCGGAAATTCAATAAAAATCTATCCAATATATTGAACACTCCTTCATCGCAGCCACCAACGACAATTTTTTTTTTACCGTTCCATTGGATTCGCAGCTTACTGAGACTAACTTATCAAAAGGGTCTATGCGTTATGCGTAAAACGAATAAAATAAAATGGTGCAATGAGTCGCCAGTTGAAAACCGAAATGCAAAACTCATGATGTTTGATTTTATGCCAGTTATGCAAGTTAAACCTAACGTCTCAGGTAGTGCGTTATATGGCGCACCACCGTGGAAATACAGCGCAGTACTTTTGACGTAAGGTTTAATGTGCACTACGATTGTCAAATGTTATGTTAATGTTGAATTCTCCCGAGTCGTGCATTTCAGTTCCCAATAGGCTATACAATATTTATACTCGTTGCAAGTAAAAATTAGTATATATAATCTGAGCGAAAATCGATTTTTCCCATGATCCGCACGTTTAAACCAAAGTCGGAAGTACTGCGCTGGAATCGCTTAGTGATCCACTACACAGTGCACTTCTTCCAAAGCTAGGTTCAGCGTACAGATTAAGAGAAAAATCATCTTTCGCTCAACTGATGTTTCAGCCATCGACGCAATATTATTATCTGTTCTTCTTCCCAAATCCATTGTTAACATATTCAAGTTAGAGTTTTTTGTTTAATGTTTTAATCGCCTTACGCTGTTGATTAAAAACAACAAATTATAAGCTGTAATTATGAACAACAACTATGCATAGGCACTTTTGATTTGAACGTTCACATTTTCTTTGTTTATGATGTGCCTTTTCTACAATGATTTTATGGCTATCTTACGAAAGACTTGTTTACCTTGAGCAATTCAAACAAGTTTTATTCAAGCGTTACTCCACTTTTTCAAGAATAGAACAAGTAAAGATGAACTTATCGCGCTCCTAAAAAAATCTTGTTAGTCTTGTGCAAGAAATATTAGTTTTATATGCGTTTTATGGTAGTTTTAGATAAAACCACTGAAAAAATGGCGAGCGTGGCTATTCTGAATTCCCTCTGAATGGTAGCCATTTTCATATATATGCAACAAAACTCTCGTTTTTCCAATGCTACGAACAATTTCTGCTGTTTAAAATACATTTTGAAACTTAAAATGGATTGTAGACACAATTTATTGAAGATCTAACAATTTATCAGCCTTGTCACCTAATTGTTGAATTGCCAAGTATTTTTTATTTTTCAAATAAATCAATGTTCTAGCAATGATTCCGTGGCGCATTAAAATTTTCGAACTTTTATGTTATAAAACACCAATAAACTGAACGTCGCATGAAAACTTTATCAATTGCAGGCAAAAAACTCATGCATTTATGGTCAATTTTACAATTAATTTGCATACGTATCCACTTTGGAAAAGAAACATCATATGTATATCGATGTTTTTTTTTCTCTTTAAAAAGTCCCCATTCAGCAGAACGAATCCAAAAATGGAATCTTAGAAACATATTTGTGTTCTTAAAGAGGAAAATCATAAAACTACCAAAACTTGTGGTAGTTTTATCATAGTTTTAAGCATGTCCTGCATGTCATTACAAGTATGTACCGATAAAACTATCAAGTTTTAAGCGAATCTTGGGAAATAGTCTTGAGAACCTCCTGTAGTATGGGCCTTTTTGAACTTATGAGGGTTTTATGGCTGTTATATCGATGTTATGTAGAATATCTAGTTTTATGCGTGGTTTTATCAAATGAGTCTTGAGAACTTCTTCAAGTGTACCTTAAAATTGAATTTGTTACTTGGGAAGTTCGTTACGTATACAGACTCAATCAAATCAACTTTACCGACCTAAGTTCACATTAAAACGAGTCATAAGATCACAAAAGACTGCCAGCTGATACATAGTGACGCTGGTAGGCGTAGCTTGGACAATGTTGTCAATAGCGAAGAGCGGGCGGAAAGAGCTGAAAATCATGAACTTGGAAATTGCATTGCATATTTTCCATTCTCGTTTAAGGAATAATTGTAGTTTGCTTTGGGGTCATCTGCAGTGCTGCAGCATGGAATAGTATGATGAGTATTTTAGGCTCAATTTGTTTTTTTTTAATCTCAGCATAACATTTACATTAACTTCTGAATTATAACTAAGAAGACTGCCATGCGCTTAAAAGCAGAATTTTTGTTTTTAATATTTTGGTTTAGTGATATTATGATAAGATAGTTTAACGGGTTCTTCACTTTCTCAAATTGCTTTCTTTGAATGGAAACTAGAATGGAATATGGAAAGCTTTTGGAAACCTGTCTTTTAAAATAATCTGTTCCTTTCAAAAAAAAAAATCATATTTCTTTTTAGTACAGATTTAACTATGATGATTGGAATGATCTTCTCTGTTATTCTGTACAACCAGAGGACGTCAGATATATTTTGTACCTACATATATTCCTTACGTATATTCACATAACCGGGATATGGAAGGGACCATCAGGGCACCCGATTGAAGCAAATTGATAGTGAGAATGTCAACTCCTCGTTGCTAACAGTTTGTGGATAAAGGGCTGGCTCATATCTCTGCTTAGTAAGCCGTCCTCTTGTACGATAGCTTGTATTTTTCACCAATTATTCAATCTTGTTGTTGCATCAAGTTGTAATGTTCTCGAAGATTTTTCAATTTATCATCATTGTTCCACACTTATATTATTTATCAACTTTATGTTATATACTACTTATTTCAGGGTTCTATTGTCAGTGGTCAACAAGAAATTAAACGTTCCAGCGTCTAGTCATTGGATTTTACTATAGATTTTAACATTTCAAATGGATTTTTTTTAATACAGCCAAAAATTGAAAGAGCAGAGTTGCCATAAAGCGTTAAATATTTATAATGATTTAATTATAATGTATGAAAACTATATTCTTCTATAATATATATCACATTGACTATATACTGGGTACCGGGTTTGTAGTGCTGGGCAAAACGCATCAACGCGTGATTGGATGGTTGCCGATCAATGCGAGAATGTGCAAGCTGAGGATAAAGGGTCGTTTCTTCAACTACAGCATCATCAACGTACACTGCCCACACGAAGGGAGACCCGATGATAAAAAAAGAAGCGTTCTACGCGCAGCTAGAGTAAGTGTATGAGTGCTGCCCGCAGCGGGTACAGACCGGTGATAGGGTCTAACAGTCTGCATACACAGAAAAAAAAGCGTTCCCGAAAATGAAAACGGACCGTGAACTAGTTCACGTTTTCAGGATTTTTCCCTTTAAACGTTAATTAGTTCACTATAACGTGATTCAGTTCACGGTGTATTTTTGCTTGTTCTCGAATTCATGACTGCAGTTCACGGATCTGGGCACGGATATTTTTTTCCGTGTACCGTATCGAACGATAACGTCCAACGATGCGTGAACTTTGTGGCCTCCCGTGGTTTAGTAGTCCGAAGTACCTTCTTCCCCCGTAAAGACATCCACAAAGCCACTTGGAGATCACCTAACCAACGAACAGAGAATCAAACGACTACCTAGTTGCAGTATGAATGCGCTCAAAACTCTCGATGGTGTACAACACGCGTTGAAATCGTACGCCACGACCTAACATTGAGCTACTACGGGAAACCGGAGTGGCCCAAGAATACGCGCAACAGCTAGAAGCAGCCCTACCAACGGAAGAGCAGCTTGGCGCAGCTACGCTTGAGGATAGATGGAGAGATATTGGAACCGCCATTGGTAGCACTGCAATAGTGACACCAGGTACTTCTGCACCGAATCGAGGTTTGATGGCGAATACAAGCAGTTAGTAGACGAGAAGAAAGCAGCACGGACCAGAATGCTGAAACACCGTACGAGAGCGAAAGGGGAAGGGGAAAAAAAGGGCGGGGAAAAGGAAAATTTTTTTTTTTGGAGGAAAAAGGGCGAGGGGGAGAAGGGCGACACCGAAGCAATATAGGCCGTACGTCTAACGCCACACGCAAATTCTACGAGAGGAGGAAGGGAAGGGAAGGCCCTCGTACCACAGCGATGGTGGGGGCCGGAGGTCCTTAGAGGGGTGCACGGATAAAAAATCGTTCCGGAATACGTCAACCTCGAGTCACGAATTTCAGAACAAGTCAAAATTTCATTTACGAAAATACACCATGAACAAAAGTCATGAATACGTGAACTTTGTTCCACAAAATTAATATAACGCTAGAGTAACGTAGTTACATGCAACGTGTGTCATGAAAACGTGAAAACTTTTCTTGGTAATCATGATTTAGTTCACGTATTCATGATTAATGTTTCCGAAATCGGATTTATATCCTGATACAGTTCACAAAAGCAGCCACGTAGTTCACGGACTGTATTTGGAACGAAATTGGAACGAAGAAAAAAATTCACGAATTAATAAAATAACATGAGAGTATACTTTTGCATGAGGAGTAGAAAAAATGCTTAAGGTATTCGATTATACGCATGCATGCGTATTGCATTTTCTTGTAAGTACGAATTAAAAACATATGAAAAGGAATAATCATTGACTAAAATTATCGTTAAACAAGAAAAGTTAAATTTAGGATTCTTATAAATTATACATTCGGTAATATTAGGTCGTTTAGTAAAGAAAGACTTCTGATAACATCTTGAGTCACCTTTGAAATTCTTAGAATTGAGGCATGTATCCGAATAAATATGATTGTATGAACATCCAGACTGTTTTACAATCCGGTGCATACTTAAGGCTTAATACGAACGATACTTGCAGGCATAAACATATAGCATGAAAATATTATCGGCTTTGTATTCTGCGCCACCAAAGACAATAAAAAATCCAGCTGCTTTGTTCGGCGTTCCAACCATCACAATCTGCGGTTGTAAAGAAACACGTTCGAAATGTTTCTCTAGGTACTCAATTCAAAATCATTTTAAAACTTTCACTTTCGTTTACACTTCACAACAATGACTGAATAGAGTTTTTACAAGCGTTATAATAAAATGACAGTTCATGAACAACGTTCACGAAAAGAGGAACAAAATCACGCAAATGGATTTAAGAGTTCACGTTATTATGATCGAGGATCATGATTCTCAGTCATTTTTATTGTGTTACGAAATACCAAACAGACATGAATTGAGTTCACGACATCCGTGATTCTTGTCATGGAAATAGGATTTAAGCAATCACGTTTATGAGTAGAAAGTCACATATTTGGAATTGATGATAGTTCACGATGTCGTGATTTTTTGTTCTGGAATATGAGAACGGATTTTTTTCCGTGTAGCGTATCCTAAAAAATATCTCTAGCTTTAATGTTAATTATGATTCAAGCATTGATTGGGTTTTTCCCGCTAGCTGAAAGTGGAGAAATGCTATTCCCAGTTAAATTTTCCGTTCTTGGCAATCAAAAAACTTAATATTTTAACCAATGTTATAGCTTTCGGAAGCCAAATAACACTAGATTGAGAAACATAATTCATAATCCAAGTTTATCAACGGAAAATGTATATTTGAACTATTCATGATATGGGCCAAACCGATCAATATTTCCCCGCTGATCAATAATATCCCGTTTAACGGTACTGTAGTTTCGTATTATTGAGAATATATGTTAATCATATCTTACAGTTTGATTCAGTATTTTGAAATATTGTTTCTGTATCCAAGAGATATTAATGGAGCACATGATAAGATATAATCCAGGTGAGACGAGACGAATCGTATCCGATTTTCAGACCAGTAATTTGATAAGCGTGTGAGAAAGCAAGACAGCATGCTAATCAGTACGAGAAGTTGCAGTGGTCTTATCCTATTCAAAGATTTCATCCCTTTCTATGAGCATGAGCAAGATAATGAGAATGATTGACCGCCCAAGGTTGCTACTCCGTTGCTGCCAGATCAGCTGTTCTTACACAGAGGATCAACAGATGATGGTTGAGACTAGCATACATCCTCAATGTACAAAAACTGGTGATCCCAAACTAAGACAATACTGGCGCCTGCTTCACCCGAATGCAGGTCAAATAAGCAAAGGGTAGGACTGTGTCAACGTGATACTCGTTTTATTGGAAGCCGGGACCGCCTCTGCACTTTCACGCGAAATCACTGGGATGTTGGATAACAAGATTGGGTGGCAGCAGGTTTCTTTTTGTTAAACGATAAGCTAAATTCACGCGGCGTTTAGTGAAATATTTAGATATTATTTCCGATTTCTGATTTGAACCTATTTATACCAACAGTAAGGATGCCATTGGGGCCACTCACAAAGTGTGATGGTGGTTTTTCATTGGAAAAACAAAAAGATTCTCTATAATGCTGGAAATCCAATAAACCAACAGTAAGGATGGTATTGGAGCCACTCACAAAAAGATATGGTGGTTCACTTTCTCAAAGTGACACGGCGAGTATGGCAAACCAACATAATGGATGACAATTAATTGTGATCCTCACCACCGGTCCACCAGCCCGGCGAACCACCACAACTCACCAGGAAGCATTTTTGTATTTTTTTTCTGTGCTCACTCGATCACTCGCATCGCTTAATTATCGCTTAATTCGATAGCAAAATAGTGCGTAATTACGCATTGACACAAACTTCCACAGCCGATGCTCGAAGCATACTCTTTTACAACTGTATCAATCAAGTAGAAGCTTCTTAAGAACAATCTATGCTAATCCATTTAAAATTGCGATTGAGGGATTTGGTGAAAATAAGAGTGCGTAGATGCATTTCGTGCCTTATGGCAACTTTATGCTTCTATTGATGTCCAGGCTCATTGGTTCAGCAACAACCGGGGGAGACTAGTTCCTATACTCAATGATTTCATTATCTCCAATCTGCTCAACCAATCCCAATATATTATGATGTAGCGGACGGATTATTATAATTTGAGATAACTCAATGCAGACATCTTCCAAATTTGGCAGATCGACAGGCAGTCGGTGAAGACCCACCTGGTACCTCATAGTAATATGCTTAGGGGCAGACTAGTGATCCTCATAGTAAGAGATATGCGGAAGCAGCCATTTTTGAGCCAATCGTGCAGCGAGAGCTGTCAAATCTGAGCCAATCGTGCAAGTTTTGCACTGCGGCAAGTGTTATCAGCCTCTGTGAATAAAATAAACACCGTTGCCAAATAGTTGAATCAAATTTCCGCATATCTCTTGCTATGAGAATGACTAGGGCAGACCGGAAGATTCGAGAGCTACCCCACCTTCAAAGATTTTATCCGTTTCTATCGGTGTGAGCACGATGAGTAAAAAAACGGTGTTTTTGCGGTGCTGCCTTGTCAATATATGCACTGAAAATTTATTTTCGTGAATTAGCTTTCCCTCGTTTCGTAAACATGGATTTTGTACAAAGAACAGATGTCTCATAAATTTTATGATACATTCTTAATGCTTGTCATCTGGTGAAATGCTATCATTACACCTTTTTGTACAATGCACGAAATGAATTTCGTGAAGACCAACCAATTGCTGCTTCTCTTCAATCGTACTCATACATGTTGGTTTTGCTGCTTGGGTGGGCTGGAATCATTGATTTATCCCAAAATAAAAAAAAATAAAGCGCTATCGAGAGTTATAAGTTCATACTCATCAATCAAGTAAATTCTAACGAGTCACCATGGCTTAGTGAGATCAACCACGGATTCAGTAACAAGTCTTCCTAAATATACAGGTTCGAACCTCATGTCAGATATATTAAAAAAAATTTGAAAAACTCCTCGTGGTTTGCGCTTTTTTCAATTACATGCTGAGTCGATATAAAAGTTCAGTCAGTCAATCATGCAACCACCTTAGAGACGTTTCTTTTTTATTGATAACAAAATTTTCCTAGCATTTTGTATTGTTTTCGTAAAATGAACGAGTGTTTTTTCTGTTTCAACTAATGCTTCGTGCTTTTAACAGTTATGTAACAGCATTGTGGCATTAAATACGAAGGTAGTTTCTTGAAAAGTACAAATCAATTTCGTTGCAGAAAACAACGAATAGATTTGTTAGCACTCCATTCGATTTCGTAATAAAAACGAAATATAATTTTCATTGTGGGTGAGCGGGTCGCGAGGAAAAGTACATTTTCAGTAAAAACTGTTAACAAACTCTATGGTTGTCGTATAGAAAAATCCAACATGACTGTAAAATGAATATTTCGACACATTACAGTACCCGTTAGATTTCAGCATGGTTCCTATTTAATGGGGTTCGATTTTGAAACACGGGGAAAATCGAGGGTTTTTAAAATCTTTTTTTTTCATTACAGATCAAGTCTAGAATAGTTTAATCTTGTTGCCAAAATCGAACGGGTATTGTAAAATACTTTGGGTGAAAGTAGAAAAGTTAATACACCCGTCGTCAAAAACTGAGGGCTCGATTCCCGCTCCAGCCGATGGAACTCGATAATGTCCCTACTATATGGGTCCACCCGGCGTTGTGTTGTCCGTTGTATAATGTTAAGTGTTCATTCTGTGTAGCAGCTGGCTGAAAACGCTGTAATTCTCTCTCTCTCTCTCTCTCTCTCTCTCTCTCTCTCTCTCCCTGTCTCTAAAAAAAAGCTTGCCCTCCCCTATTCGAAATCCTGGCTACGCCTATGGCTCGCGCTACCACGGACCAGATTTTCGAGATTCGGTAAGTGCTGAAGAAATGTCGCGAATATAACGTTCCCTCACATAATCTTTTCATCGATTTTAAATTAGTTTATGATACAATCGATGGCAGATCATGCACGAATATGAATTTTCGGAAAAACTGACGCGGTTGGCCAAAGCAACGATGGATCGAGTGATGTGTGTCGTCCGAGTAACAGGGATACTCAGTTCCTTCGAATCTCGGAGTGGGTTACGGCAAGGTGATGGATTGTCGTGTTTGTTGTTTAACATTGTATTGGAGAGTGTGATTCCAAGAGCTGGGATAGACACGAGTGGCACGATCTTCAGGAAGTCTGTCCAACTATTTGAATTCGCCGACGACGTTGGTATCGTAACTTTGAGACGATGGTGGAAACGTACAAAAGATTTAAGGCTGAAGCTGGTAGAATTGGGCTTGTGATTAATGCGTTGAAAACAAAATACATGAAAGGAAGAGGTTGACGAGAAGACAATGTTAGCCTCCTACCACGAGTTCAGATCGACGGTGATGAAATCGAGGTAGTAGACGAATTCGTGTATCAGGGCTCATTGGTGACCGCTGATAACGACTGGCTGGCAATCGTGCCTACTTTGGACTTCGAAGGATGCTTAGAGCGAACAAAGTTCGCCGAGCTACAAAGTTGACAAGACATTAATTAGACCGGTAGTTCTCTACGGCCACGAAAGATGGACATTGCAAGTAGAGGACCAACGCGCCCTTGGTGTCTCTGAACGGAAGGTTTCGAGATATTCGTTTCTGCTCGGGTTAATTTGGCGAATGAGATCATTTGAGTTGGACGGGATTCTGTAATAGCTTAAAATGAACCTGGGAAACTATTCATGGCCATGATAATAATGTTTTCACTTACCTGCCCAGGATTTTGTAGCGATGGTGGGATTTCGGTGGGTGCCGAGGACGGAAGACTTCCTGGCGGGGTGCCCGATGTCGTCGAGTTACTGGCGATTTGCCAGTGGGTAATTGCTTCCCCACAAGAAGGCGGCATGAACTCGTGTGCAAATGGCCAAACCAAAGGTGCAGAGAGAGTGGCGCATGGACGGAAAGCTTCCGATTTTGAACCGTCAAGAGCATTCGGAATAACCATTCCCTCGAGCTAGTAGACCGCTTTCCGTATCGGCCTCGTGCAATCTTTTTCTCGGACCTTCAAGGCCGCAATACTTCTACTCTTCTAGTGCGCGTGAAAATGAACGAACTTAAGGATTCTCTCCTTTAGGGAACCTTGAAGAACAATTACGTATCAAAGCCTCTCCAAACTGCAGCGATTTTTTGCCGCCGCCGCTGCGAAATCGCGGCGAAAAAATCGCTGCGATGAGATTACATGGCGGCTTATGGGAGCGCACAAACCGACGCGATTAAAAAACGCACCGCGTTGGTATGTGCGCGCTCATAAGCCGCCATGTAATCTCATTGGGGCGATTTTATCGCCGAGATTTCGCTGCGGCAGCGGCAAAAAAAAAACGCTGCAGTTTGGGGAAGCCTTTATTCAGTCAATTTCAAATGGCGATAGCAGTTTGGCGCCTTCCTAGGTTAAAAAAAAAAGGTTGACAAAAAGCTATACACTTTTAAGAGCCATTACTGCATTCACTGAAGCAGTATTAGGCTTAGTGACGTATAACGCACGCATACTACAGCGCCATTAAGATAAAAGGAGTGCAATTAAGAAGGAAAATCATTTGGAGGAAAACAAACTATCATTCCTCTGCATGTGCCAGAGAGGGATAGATGATTAAACGTCAAAAAGCCAAATGCCACTTTGCATAGCCGAGACGCAAACTGCACAAAACCTTTTGCCACCAAAGAAAGTCAAGTAGACAGGCAAAGACAGGTTTAATTTGGTCTTGCTTTGGGTTTTGAATCGTCAAGTGGACATTATTTTACTTAAAAGAAAAACCAAAAATAATAAACTAACAATAATTAAGCTTCAACTCGATACGAATATTTTTTTGCTTAAAAAGCTAAAAACGTCTAATGCTTTTGAATTTTATTCAATTTTTATTCAAAATATCCATCCAACGTAACAAGTTCAATAAGAACATTAAGTTAAGAGCAATCAATAATTCAATCGTCAATGCAATCAGTTTTAAATGCTAAGAAAGAAGAAAAATATGACCTTCTGGCACGATCCGGAATCTCCGGTATATTAGTTGCAATGTCGCATTGCCCAAGATAAGATGGTTATGATTTCAACTTTTAATACCTTGATGTCAAGCAATGCTCACTTATCCAAGCATGGCAACATTCCTCTGTTTTGCAGATCAACTGCATTACGGAATGCAGCAAACCAGTTTTGATGGCCAATTAAGATTTACATCGGAATGCTTTTCACCGGTGTGATCATATGAAAAATAAATAAGCTGCCGTAGTGCATCCTGCCAACAATAAATTCCTCATAAATAAACGATAGGCAGCATACATTGTCCACCAGTGTACTGCAAATTGGAAATGCATTCAGTACCATCATCGATAATAAAAGATTTGACGGGCTGATATGGAGTTTATTACGAAGCTCTCCAGCATTAAAATGCTTTCACTTTAATTAATACGAACATGAAAAGGCAACTTGAGGGCTTTTCGCTTAGTCTCGTTGCATATATCTGTGATGTCTAAGCTGAGTGCAAATAGCACTCCAGTAGGATTTTAATTGCAGCTTTATATTACGGTGACGTGACAATTAGTCACGCCGTAAATGCTCGCTTTGAGCAAAAGACCTAGCACTTACCTACTGAAATCATAATAGGCTGAGAATGATTTTTGTTGGCTGTGGTGTACAAAGTAAATTGGATGCAGCGTATGTAAATGGAAAACGAATGCCGATGTAAGCTTTTTTTGAAGTTTTCAATGATAAGCGCGTCGTATTGGTTTTGAACATTTGTTAAGTAATTTTTCGTTTACTGTATTTTATGAACTGTTGACAGAACCATATGAAGTTTACATATAAAACAATTACTTAAAATAAAAAATTCATTCAATTCACATGACAAGTTGCTTCGCTGGTATCAAACATTCTTCCCTCAAGATCAAGCTCAGTTTTTATTTAATTGATATTGAAGCCTATGGTGTCCTAGCAGAGTGCAAATTTTAAAATAAAACACTTGCTCATTCTGATTAAATTGCTGGCAACATGACCATAATTTGCAATTTGCAAACAAGCGCTCACTGATAATTGTTCGATTTCAATAACTTTTCATAACGTTTTAATTTTTATTCTACTGACCAATTAGCCGGAATCAATAAACAATTATTAAACAATGCATTCACCTTTCCCTCGAACTGGTTAAATTACCAAGACTATCGTTTGCCGTATCGTTTCAATCAAATCGAAACAGATTATCGCTTGATTCGGTTTTAAATGGGTTGATTGATGTCAATTCATGACACGATGATGAATAATACGAATTCTATATCAAAGAATTTTATGTTTTTATGTAGCCAACTTCTGTACCATTGTTTTGAAGATGTGAGGAGCGAATGCTTTTTCGAGAATGCGAAATCACATTTCTGTTGATGTAAAACCTCTTATCATGTTTGATTTATTCATATATGCAAATATGGTTATACTCCAACCAGCAGGTAGAAGAGTAGCAGTATTGCTGTGTGTTACATTTTGTTGCTTTGAATTCGTTTATCGTTGAAGGAAAGTGGTTGTATGGATCGTAACAGGAATTGTTTACTCGGTTCATAAGTAATGGTTGCTGCTGCAGATAGATTTCTCTGATTGAATGCGGATTTCTAAGGTTCGATTGATTGCGGATGCTTTACTCGAAAAAGAAGCCATGGTGTATGCATTCTAAAAAAAAAGGATTATATGTTTAAAGGAACACCTTGAATAAGGGAGAGGGCAAATCAAACTTATCAGGATACCGGTTCAATGGAACATAATATCAGAACTTTTTGATAAATTTATGCTTCGAGAAAATCGAAGGTATGAACGCAATTTAATATCAATTCGTATTGTCATAACTCATGGTGATGGAGAAATATTGAACTGTCAATTCAACGGAAAACGGTTTATTCTTCTATCAATGTTTTCATCCTGAATTCCTCTTATCGTTCTCCATTTTCCTTTGGGTTCAATCGTGCTGCGCAAAATATCATCAGTTTTTGCATAATTTCCTCCACCCGAACATAATTTGCAGGGGGACTCTGAGTAAACTTTTCAATATTCTTTCATTATTCACTCTTCTTGCGGTGCGCTTCCGGCCAGCAAAAGAAGGAAACCCCCTGCCATCAATGTCGCAGGTGCCATCGTTATTCAGATTGATTCCACTGTCGGACTTTTGTAAAAAGCAGATTGAGCAAAATCAGCATCTGAGAAATGGGAAAACACAAATATTGACGAACGGGTAAAGTTTTCTGCCGAATTGAAGAAAGAAAAATCTTCAAGAGCAAACTTGTATTAGTTTGAAACTTATGGTGAATCGGAGATTCAATTTTAAAATTTGAGACTTATGACAGATTGGCGATAAAATGTTATATTTGTTTTCAGAATAAAAGCTTGGATTAATCCACTAATGGTATGATCTGGCCCTACTTACAAATTTCAATTTTCAGCCACTTCATAGTCCTGTATGACATCCATTTGAAAGTTTTCCAAGAGTTCCAATAATTTATGCATGGTAGGTTTTGATTGAAGTCGTGAAATGGACACTTCCATTTTAGAACTTCAATCAAAACCTATCATTTGTAAAACTAAGGAAGTGGTGTTTTGGTGTGCCAAAAAGTTTAAAATTTCTTGGATCGCAACTACCAGTAGAAACATAGTATTACGATCCAGTTAATGTGCAAATTCTTTCCCGATAACCCTTTCTCCGATTTTTTAAAAATGGCTAACTAAACACAAAACCCTCTTTTCAAAACGAATTTTATTTTCCGCTCTTTTTCCCTTCTTTGACTTTCCATATGTCCAAGTGTGTTTGTGTGTGTGTGGTGCAAGATGTCCGTCGTGCCTTGCAATCAACCGATCAGCAGCAAACCGATGGCGTCGGTCATATTGTGGAACAACGCTAGCAAAGCATTTCAACCGCATCGTTACAACGAGCGCGTTGATTGGTTGGCGCCAAATGGAATGTGTTGTAGGAAGAAGAAAATTGGTGTTATAAATATAGACCGCTTAGGCTAATTTTAAGACATCATTCGATTGCTAGCGCTTAAAGCTGTTCTATTGTTTTATTCTAAGTGAGATCAAGTGTAAATCGTTTAAGCTTTCGGATGTGTCAAGTAGGCAAAAAAGATGTGCATATTTTCCTCATATTTTCGAGTGCTGTCAACTTGTAACGAAATAAAAGTAGCGGTAAAGTGAAGTTTTTGACGTAGGACCACGTTTGTGAAATGTGTTTAGATTATGAACGTTAATAACATTCATTTCACGATCGATTTCCAATTTTCACCAATTGATTACGACAGTTCCAAAGAAGATAGATCAAACGATTTCCCAATTGAAGAGTTCCAGCGGATGTGCTCTTATGATGCATTCTCGCTGCACCTACGAGAGGTCAAGCAGTTCCAGCTGCGCCGAACAAGGTCGGAAAGGTTTGGAAACATAAAGCGTTCAACAACTAATCTACCGGGTACTGAAGCAGGTTCATCCCAATGCTGGCGTTTCCTCCAAAGTGATAAGCATTAAGAACAGCTTCGTCAACGACATTTTCGAGCGGATGGAAGGTGAAGCTTCCCGACCGGTTTAAATCAATCGGCGGATGACTCTGACGTCGCGGGAAATTCAAATTACCATTTGACCGCTGTTACTGGGAGAGCTTTCCAAACACGCCGTTTTCCAAGCAAACCAAAGCCGTGACTAAGTAAACCAGCTTCATGACTAAGCGAGGTGACGGCGGTATCAGTTCCCTTGAACCCAAAACACCATCAAATGATCTTGTGTCACGAAATCGTCAATCAAACGGATGATAAGCTCATGAAGTGGATGGAAAATGACGGCGTTAATGATATAAAGAGGATCACTCACATGCAGGATGGCGTCTGGGTAAACATTCCAACGATTATCCTTACCAATGGCTCTCTATCACCAGACTACGTTAATGTGGGTCCGCTCTGGATTAAGACAAGGATCTACATTCCTGATCCGATGATCTGCTATCGGAGCTTCTAGCACGGACACTCCAAGTTCTCTTGCAAGACCGAACTGAGATGCAGGAACTGTTCCAAGGCTCATGATTTGGAAGGCAAATGTGGAGCTGCCCCTTTCTGCCTGCGTTGCAAGGAGAATCAGGGTCCAGCGGGCTGAACCTGTCCTATCTACGCAATGGAAAAGGAGATCGTTAGACTGCGCTTCACGAAAGAAATCACGACGATCTCATCAAGCAGCTTCAGGATATTATCGCCAAGCTAACCATCATGAACGAGCGTCTTGAAACAAAGAACCGAAGCTAGAAGGAGAAGAAACGCGCGAAGCATTCGAAGGAACCAAAGAACGGAGGTTCAGATATGGAGACGGATCCCAGCGTCAAGCAGACTATGACCGAAAAGGGTTGCGGATCGTCGGCTCAAAATTTCAGGACCTTCCTATACGTGGTGCCTTTCGAAAGTCAAGCGTTCCACAAGGTCAACATAAACGGCATTATACCACGGAAATTAAACCTCAAACCTAAAAAAAAACCCAGCTCACATTCAAGCAATAATCGGACAAATGCATTGTCCCGAAGACTCTCCAACTCTGGATCCTTCTCATACTCCTTAACATGGCCAGCACAATAGTTCCAACAAGTAATAATTTCTCTTAGGACCGATCACTTTCCTTTACAACACTGGCTTTGCAAGGAACAAATTATGGCGCCGCACAAAATTATCAGAATTGTAACTACTTATTTCAAAATGCAACCCAATAACTTTAGCCCTCCGAGAAACACTTATTAACGAATAAAACTTACACCTAATTTAATCAAATGCTATGACCTATGTGTTTGTGAGAACCCAGATTTTCCTTTTTAAACAGGTACTACTATTACCATAAAAACAGACATTCCTCACCGTCAAATCGATCCTAACTACTGCAGTCAAAATAGATTTTCTGTTCAAAGTCACTTTGATCTCCATCTAAATCCTTCCATCTTATCAATCCAAATCAACTCAGGAAACAACTAGATCCCACCAAAACGAAACATCATCCCCAGTTATTTTAATGGATGACTTCAAAGGACATTCTATCTTTTAGGGGAGTTAGTCCAGAAATTCCAGAGGTATTATGTTGGAGCAGTTCATTGATAAATTTGGGCTCACGCTCCTAAACGATGGTGGTCAAACCAAAATTGATCCCTCTTTCGGCGATTCCTCTTCTCTTGATCTTTCTATTTGTTTCCATACTCTAACAACCCAGCTATCATGGCGCGTCCATAATGATTGCTGCGGGAGTTATCACTTGCCTATTGTCATCTCTTTGAACCAAGCCCATTATCCTCCAATAAAGGGTGATACGGTCAAAATTTGGTCAAGGGAAAACGCGTGTAAATCGGTGAAATCGTTTATTTAAAAAATCAAATTAAATTTCTTTTTCAAGTTCAATTAGTATAAAATTCAGGAAAAATATTCAGTTAGGCTTCCGCTTTTCCAAATCCGAATTGCCGGGCCTTACGCTTGACCCCTGCCATCAGATTTTGTACAGCCACCTTGTCCACCTTCTTCGCCGCAGAAAGCCAGTTTGCCTTGAACTGCTGCTCGTCCTTAGCAGCTTTTTTTGTCTTCTTTAGGTTCCGCTTGACAATAGCCCAGTATTTCTCAATTGGGCGGAGCTCTGGCGTGTTGGGAGGGTTCTTGTCCTTGGGAACCACCTGCACGTTGTTGGCGGCGTACCACTCCATGGCCTTTTTACCGTAATGGCAAGATGCCAAATCCGGCCAAAACAGTACGGAACAACCGTGTTTCTTCAGGAAAGGCAGCAGACGTTTATTCAAACACTCTTTCACGTAAATTTCTTGGTTGACAGTCCCGGAAGCTATGAAAATGCTGCTTTTCAAGCCACAGGTACAGATGGCTTGCCAAACCAGATATTTCTTTGCGAACTTTGACAGTTTCGTGTGCTTGAAAATATCTGCTACCTTTCCCCTTCCTTTTGCCGTATAAAACTCCTGTCCCGGAAGCTGCTTGTAGTCGGCTTTGACGTAGGTTTCGTCGTCCATTACCACGCAGTCAAACTTCGTCAGCATCGTCGTGTACAGCCTCCGGGATCGCGCTTTGGCCGTCGTATTTTGTTTATCATCGCGATTTGGAGTCACTACCTTCTTGTAAGTCGATCGTCCGGCTCGTTTTTTGGCTCGATGCACGGTTGTAGACGATACACCCAGCTTATTTGCGGCATCTCGGAGAGATAGGTTAGGGTTTCGCTATTTTGATACCGTCAAGGATCTAAAGTATAATTTTCTTTTAAAGATTGCACTCCAAAAAACTGCAACAGAAAACAAAATGATCACCAACGTTCATTTAAGTCGGATATTTTTTAAACTTTCAGCAAATAAATAAACACATATTAGCTTTGTTTTTGCAAAGTTGGTTTATTCAAACTCTTTTCCTAGGCTCAATTCCCGAACCTTGGACTTAAAGCTACTCATCAAATCCTGTGCAACACTTGCGCCATCTTTCATACACACTTTCATCTACTCTTTCTTCAAATTCTTGTCGTTTTTGAAGATCTTCTCTGTTTTCCGGGGCTTGCCCTTCATAATCGCCCAGAATGTTTCTATTGGGCGAATCTCTGGTGAGTTTTGCGGATTTGCCTCCTTCGGCACAAAAATAACACCGGCTTCGCGTAATGGCACGATACGGCTAAAACAGAGTGTCACCATCGTGGGACCGGACGAAGGGCAGCAGGTACTTCTAGAACTATTCATCTTTATATATTTGGCCGTTGATGGTGCCAGTCGTTATGTAAGGTTTGCTGAATTTTCCGCACCCACAGATCGCTTGCCACACCAAGTACTTCCTAGCAAATTTGTCGACTTTCTTTTTCCGGAACTTCTCCGGGACATCCAGGCGGGTTTTTTTTTAATAATCATTTACTTGTACAGGCTCAATCGAATCAACTTTACAGAGCCAATGTTTCATATTTTTACGCGATCACTTACGATTACTCGCGGCCGTCTCGAGGTTAATAGGACAAATTACGAGGCGGGACTTTACGACGAAAAACTCCAGTCTGGGGATCTGCTTGGCGTCCGCTTTAATGTACATCTCGTCGTCCATTACGCTGCATTTCGTCTGCACCAACCACTCGTGGTACGGCTTCCTGGCGCGGGAATTCTGTTTATCGGTTTAGTATGGTACCTACTTTACCTTAAAAATATGAAATTCGGCCCGCTTCATTGTCTGCTGGACGAACTAGACGGAAGAATCGACCTTCTTAGCCACGTCTCGAATCGAATGGTTCAGATTGCGCTTGGAGTAATCCCCCACTTTCCTTGCGTTCACGGGGTCGATCGTTTTCGCTTTTCTTCCGCTGCCAGCTGGCCGATGGGTCTGGATCTGGATCTCCTAGATTGATTTTACCACACGGTCGAATTGGTGATTCTCAACTGTTTAGTGAACCGTGTGTGGAACTGGCCTGGATTTTCCACGACTGCGCCTATAATATTTTGTCGACGCGCTTCTTGCTTAAAAGCCATCTCGATACCTTTGAAGATTGTGAATATGAATGTGATGATGAAGTTTGAAAAATTTATAATTTTTAAAAAAATTTTATAATTAAAATAAAAAATTGTTTTTTTTATTGTGGGAATAATGTTTTTAATTGGATTTGTTTTTTATTGTGGGGGTATCTCACTTCGTTCAGCGAAAGAAGAAAGTCCGTTCGATCCAGCGCTCCGTTGTTTTGGAAGATTTTTCGAGTGCGATCCTTGGAAATAATTAGTTTTTTTTCTCTAAATCTATTCACTTCAGTGAAAGGAGTGAAAGTGAGTTTTTTTTTCTAAGAAGGCAGTGTGGTTTTCCAGTGAAATAAGAAAATCAAGCAGTGCTTGCTGGCGAATTATCATCCCGCTCATTTTCGCTTCATCTCCGCGTGGTGACGCTAACCAGCGATACACCACTACATCGCCAACGGTCATCCGACATCGTCGAGCGAGTGCACCCGAAGGCGATCGGATACACCCGTGCACCCACGCAGCGCACCGCTCCCCGCTGCCCGCATAGAAGTGCGACGTTCAGGCATACGGTGCGTCAGCAGCAGCAGCAGCAGCAGCAACAGATCAGTAATATTAGTTAAGTTTTTTTTTTCCTCTGTCTCTCATCCCACTAGAGTTTAGCGTTAATTTGTGTGTGTTCCTGTTTTGTGTTTGTGTGTGATTTAAATTTTTGGGGGAGTCCAACGCTCCCACCAGTAAGGCAAATCGTGCATGTTGAAGAGGTTTCTTCGACATGGACGGTTTGGCTGAAAAAGTGCCTTTGCCACCTGATGATGGGGAGGCACAAACAAAATTCCGACCGCGATCGTATCCAATTGACTCGGTCGGTCCATGGGTTGTCTACTTTCAGCCCAAAAAGAAACCTTTGAATGTGTACCAAATTACTACTGATTTGACGAAGCGATTCTCAGCCGTGACAGAGATCACGAAAGTTAAATTTAATAAACTCCGTGTTGTCGTCTCTAACCTGAAGCAGGCTAATGAGATTGCTTCCTCCCAGCATTTTACACTGGAATATAGAGTTTATATTCCAGCTCGTGATGTGGAGATTGTAGGAGTGGTCACAGAGGCGAGTCTGTGCACTGAAATTTTGGAGAAGCGGGCGGTTGGCCGATTCAATAACCCTCTGCTCCCCCCAGTTCAGATACTGGAAGTAATAAAATTAGTTAAAATGTCGCACAGCGAGGGTAAGAAAAAAGTTACCCCCACAGACTCGTTTCGGGTGACCTTTTCTGGCTCTGCCCTTCCTCACTACTTAGAACTGGACAAACTTCGGCTACCTGTGCGGTTATTTGTACCCCGGGTAATGATCTGCCAAAACTGCCAGCAGATGGGGCATACGGCCTCCCATTGCGGCAATAAAGCACGCTGCTCAACTTGCGGGGAGAAACATGAGGCTGGTCCTTGTGCAGATAACACACTAAAATGCGTTTTCTGCAAGGGAACTCCTCCCCATGCTCTCTCGTCATGCCCGGCGTACAAACAACGCGGGGAAAAATTGGAACGTTCTCTGAAACAACGTTCAAGGCAATCTTTTGCAGAAATGCTTAAGAAAGCCTCGCCACCCGATGTTAATACAAATCCTTTTGCTCCTCTGTCAGATGACGAGTCTGATTCGGACTTGCTTGAGGAGGGGACATCTTTCAGTTTTCCGGAAGGTGCTTCGCGGAAGCGAAGACGCATCCGAGCAGGGAAAGTAGCTGAACAGAAACCCCAAATCCACATGCCCAATTCAAAGAGCAGTGTAAAGAAGGATAATCCGAATCCTCCTGGTTTTCGAAGTGCCAACTACACACAGGATTTCCCATCTCTCCCGGGGACATCCAAAACCCCTGATGCCCCGATTTTAAGAACAGAAGTCCCCTCTTCATCTGGGCTGTTCTCATTTGATGATATTGTGGAAGGTATTTTCAAGTACCTCGAAATGTCTGACCCTCTTAAAAGCATTGTTATGGCAATGCTTCCCACTGTGAAAACTTTTTTGAAGAAATTAACATTAAAGTGGCCCCTCCTTGCAGCTATCATTTCCTTCGATGGATAATTTGCCAAAAGAGGTCGGGGATTTGATCACTGTTCTGCAGTGGAATTGTCGAAGTCTTATTCCTAAATTGGAATCATTTAAATTTTTAGCTCACAATATCAGTTGTGATGCATTTGCTCTTTGTGAAACATGGCTTTCACCCGAAATCGATCTTCCGATTCACGACTTCAACATTATTCGGCTTGATCGTGAGGATTCACGTGGAGGAGGAGTACTTTTGGGGATCAAAAAGTGCTACTCCTTCTATAGAGTGAATTTTCCTCCAATTCCAGGTATTGAAGTTGTCGCATGTCAGGCTGTTATTAAAAATAAAAGCCTTTGCATTGCTTCCGTTTATCTTCCTCCTAGAGCCTCAATAAGCCAAAAACAACTTTCAGATATTTGTTCGGTTCTTCCTGCTCCGCGGTTGGTCATGGGAGATTTTAACTCTCACGGTACAGGCTGGGGAGAACTGTTCGATGACAACCGGTCTTCTTTGATATATGACCTCTGTGACAACTTCAATATGACCGTTCTCAACAATGGAGAAATTACACGCTTGGCTGGTCCATCCTCACTTGGCAGTAGGTTAGACCTTACACTTTGCTCGAATTCATTATCGTTGGACTGCACGTGGAACGTGATCCAGGATCCCCACGGTAGTGATCATTTGCCTATTAAAATTTCGGTTGCCACCGGGCTCACTCCGCCGGAATCGATCAACGTCACGTATGATCTAACTCGTAATATCGATTGGACAAGGTTCAGGACAGCAATAGATGAAGCCGTAACAACGGTAGAAGGGCTTCCACCGCTGGAGGAATATAACTTCCTCTCCAACCTGATTTTGGAAAGCGCGCTTCAAGCTCAAACTCGACCAGTTCCAGGAACGTCATTTCACAGGAAACCTCCTTCTCCATGGTGGGATCAGCAATGCACCGAGGTTTACCGCAAAAAGTCCGACGCGTTCAAAGTTTTTCGTAGACGTGGAACACCTGAGCACTTCGAAAGGTACACGGCTCTCGAACGAGAATTTAAGAGCCTCATCAAGGCCAAGAAACGCGGTTACTGGCGACAATTCGTGGACGGGCTATCGCGTGAAACGTCGATGAATACCCTTTGGAACACGGCGCGAAGATTGCGTAACAGAATTACGAACAACGAGAACGAGGAGTATTCGGACCAATGGATCCTCAAGTTCGCGCGAAAAGTGTGTCCAGATTCTGTGCCAGCACAAATGTTTCCTCGCGAAACCACGAATTCGATAGATGAGATCAGCCAACCTTTTTCAATGGTAGAACTCTCTCTCGCACTCCTTTCGTGTGGCAATACGGCTCCAGGGGCTGATAGAATCAAGTTCAACTTGCTTAAGAACCTTCCAGACGTCGCTAAGAGGCGCATGTTGCACTTGTTTAATCAGTTTCTGGCTCTCAACATTGTACCGGATGACTGGAGACGGGTGAGAGTTATTGCCATTCAAAAACCTGGTAAACCTGCGTCCGACCACAACTCCTATCGACCCATTGCGATGTTATCTTGTATTCGAAAGTTGTTGGAGAAAATGATCCTCTTCCGCCTGGACAAATGGGTTGAGACGAATAACCTGCTTTCAGATACTCAATATGGTTTCCGTAGGGGTAAGGGAACGAACGACTGCCTCGCGTTGCTTTCCACAGAGATTCAGTTAGCTTTTGCTAAAAAAGAGCAAATGGCTTCTGTTTTCTTAGATATCAAGGGGGCTTTTGATTCAGTATCTGTAGAAATTCTCTCAGATAAACTCCACGCTTGTGGTTTTTCACCATTAATGAACAATTTGTTGTACAATTTGCTGTCAGAGAAACATATGCGCTTTTCTCATGGAAACTCTACAGCTTTTCGATTTAGCTACATGGGTCTTCCCCAGGGATCATGTTTAAGCCCCCTTTTGTATAATTTTTATGTCAAAGACATTGACGGATGTCTGAGTGAGAATTGTACGTTAAGACAACTTGCAGATGACGGCGTAGTGTCTGTCACTGGACCCAATGGGATCGATCTGCAAGGACCCTTACAGGATACCTTGGACAATTTGTCTACTTGGGCTCTCGAGCTAGGTATCGAATTCTCTACGGAGAAAACTGAGTTGGTTGTTTTTTCTAAGAAGCATAACCCTGCACAACCGAAGCTTCTAATTTTGGGTACACCGATAACTCATTCTATGTCATTTAAATATCTTGGGGTCTGGTTCGATTCAAAGTGCACCTGGAGATCCCACATTGAGTATCTGAAGCGAAAATGCCAGCAAAGGGTCAACTTTCTCTGCACAATTACCGGGACCTGGTGGGGAGCTCATCCACAAGATCTTCTAACGTTGTACCGGACAACGATTTTGTCGGTTATGGAATACGGTAGTTTTTGTTTTCAGTCAGCGGCTCGGTCGCACTTCATTAAACTGGAACGTATTCAGTATCGGTGTCTTCGTATCGCGTTAGGTTGTATGCACTCGACTCATACCATGAGTCTTGAAGTGCTGGCTGGCATGTTGCCACTCTCGGATCGGTTTTCAGAATTATCTCTCCGGCTCCTCACCAGGTGTGAAGTTATGAACCCCCAGGTGATCGAAAATTTTGAGAAGCTCCTTGAGTTGAATCCTCAAACCCGCTTCATGACTTTGTACCATTTGTACATAACACAGGATGTCAGCCCTTCGCTGAATATTCCCAATCGCGTTTGCTTCTCCGACTTCGGAAATTCGGTTCATTTTGATTTATCCATGAAGCAGGAGCTTCGTGGAATCCCAGAGCATCATCGTCCTATGATTGCTCCGGTGATATTTGCTGCAAAGTTTGGCCTAGTTGATTCCGCCAAAACGTTTTTCACTGACGGGTCTTTGATAAAGGACTCCGCTGGCTTTGGTGTATACAATGAAAATTATAGCGTCGCTCGTAAACTTCAAGCACCTTGTTCTGTTTTTGTCGCGGAATTGGCAGCAATTCATTCTTCTTTAGAGACTGTTGCCTCTTTTACACCGGATCAATACTTCATTATCACGGATAGTCTTAGTTCTATAGAGGCTATTCGCTCCTTGAGGCCGGTAAAGCACACCTCTTATTTTCTTATGAAAATACGAGGTCTTCTAAGTGCTTTATCTTCACGTTCTTTTATTATCACCTTTGTGTGGGTCCCTTCTCATTGTTCGATTACTGACAATGAGAAAGCGGACTCGCTTGCAAGGGTGGGCGCTATGGAAGGCGATATTTATGACCGACAAATCGCCTTCAACGAATTTTTCTATATTTTTCGTCAGATATCACTCGATAGCTGGCAGTATAAATGGAGTAAAGGAGATTTGGGGCGATGGCTACATTCTATCACTCCTAAGATGTCTAAAAAATGTTGGTTCAGGGGATTGGATGTGGGTCGAGACTTCATTCGTGTCATGTCTCGCCTCATGTCCAATCATTATTCTTTAAACGCTCATTTGTTCCGTGTTGGGCTGGGAGATAGCAATCTCTGTGAATGTGGACAAGGTTACCAGGACGCAGATCACGTAATTTGGTATTGTGCTGAGCATCGTGGAGTCAGATCTGAGCTTTATGATTCCCTTCGGGCTCGAGGTAGACAACCCAATGTACCGATTCGAGACATTTTGGCTGCACGCGATCTGGAATTTATGAAACTCATTTATGTGTTTTTGACTAACATTAGCCTTAGATTGTAGTTTGATTAACTTACTTGTTTAGGTTAAATTTGTGAGGATTGTGTGCATCGGTGTGTGATTGTGGTTGTGTGTTTGAGTGTTGTGTGTGTGTGTGAGTGAGTGATTTTTTTTTTAAAATTTAAAACGCTCAATAAAAAAATGTAATTTGAAATTCTAGATTTAAGAAAACCATTGTTCCTTTTGCTTTGTTTAAAATTTCCACCGCAATTTTCCCATCCATAAAATTGTAATTCCTATTAACCTCGAGACGGCCGCGAGTAATCGGTTCCACCCCCTTAACCTTAGTTCTAAGATAACTGATGTATATAAACATGAAAACTTGGCTCTGTAAAGTTGATTCGATTGAGCCTGTACAAATAAATGAATTCATAAAAAAAAAGGGGGAAATATAAAAATTTAAAACCCTTTGGGGTGAAGGGTAAAATATGTTGGGGGGTATTTTTTATGGGTGTAATTTTTTTTTTTGTGGGGTTTTCACGATTAAGCATGTTCTCTTTTATTTTGATGTATGCTAAAAAAGTTGGTTTAATCGATAGAACAAAAAAAAAAAAAAAAAGAAGAGGGGAAAAAAAAAAAAAATTTTGTGTTGTAAAAAAAATGAAGCATTGAAAGGCTTTCTAAGACGCATTTTTACCACAATGGTTAACACACGGTTCTACTCAAATCCATTTTAAAAGTATAGTTGCGATAATAAGCATCGAAAATCAACGACACGTTAATTTATGTTTTTTTTTTTCGGAGAACGAGTATAATGAAAAACCAGAGAACTCTCTGAAAAGGTAAAGGACCCTATATCATAATACATGTATGAATCTAAGTTTATGAACCACTTTTTGTTCCGGAATAATAAATATTGTTATTTCCTCTGAATGTTCCAATCCATCAGGGTTTATTTCCGATGTAATCCGTGTCATTATCAGTCGACCATACACCGACATGGGAACTAATCCTTTAAAGATGAACCATTTTGTGAGACAGTTTATGGTTTATGTTTCAATGACATTCCAGATGCCCGGTTTGTCCCCTAATGATAAAACGGCAACATGCAAACGAGTCCAGTGGGAGTCTTTGATGAATATTTAAGTGAATTAATTTTAGCACTGACTATCCCTTCATGTTCTATGTTTGCATTTAGCCAGAAATAATGTTCTACACAATGTTTTGCTGGGGAACACTTTGTTGTTATTTTGCCTACTACCAAAGAACGCTCTGAAAGGATGGCAACTGGACAGCAACAAAGAGGAAGTTGGAAAAGTAATGTTCAAGGGTAACGAGCCACCAATTTCAGAGTTGGTACCACTATTGCCATCATCGTAAGGCGAGATATGCAAATTGGTGCTTCTGTTGCTATATTAGGAAGACAGGGGAAAGAAATTTTAGTGTGATAGTTGCTTCCCCGGATATTACTCGGCCACTGGTCTGGCAGACTTTTGTCCCTTATGACGGTATCATCCACTGGACGTTAAAAAACATGTTAAGTAAATGAGCTTAAAAGGGTGAGCACAGCGTGGAATTTGAATTGCATTCTGAATAAAACAATAAAAATTTGGCCTTTGAATTTTTTGTGTGTGTGATAATATAGATATAAACAAGATACTGAATTAGAAATTCCAGCGACAGTATAAATAAGATCTGAAATTTCTAGTACCGGTTAACTTATGCATTTGCAAAAGACCATTTAGTAATGCAAATTTTTACCAATCACATTAAACAATACGAGGCATGGGCTATCGGTACAGTTTTCAATAGATTGTTGAAACAGGGCTAAAGGGAAATTTTTTAATCTGAAGTGAAGGACGTTGCTGATTGAATACAGAAGATACTGTAGAGAATAAAGTTAAAGTTGTCAATTATAAGCTTATTTGATGAGAATTTATAATTCTATTGATAAGTCAAAGTGAATACACAAGGCGTTGTTTTTTGACTTACGAAATCCGTAAGAAAGTTTCTTAATAAGAAGATATGTTGGTTTATTTTAAATCATTCAAATTTGTGACTCATTTTGTTTTATGAATCAAGCACAGATTGTTTTAGAAAAAAAATTGTCATCTCGATCGTTTGATTAGGAGGCTCAATCGCGTTAGCTTTACGGAGCCGATGTTTCATAGTTTTTAGATAACAAAAACGACTTAATACTACGTTTAGTAGGATTTGGACCGTTTATCCGACGTGAAAACGAGTGAAATTTTTGGAAGTGGATTGGAAAAAGGAACATGAATCTCCATACTCCAAGAAGTGTTTGGAAAACCCAGAACATCTGTAGCAACATTGTAGCATAACCTTACATTTATTAAACTTTTAACTTCGTATATTTCCTGATGTGAGTGAATCTTTCAGTCAATTTCACGTCTTATACTGAATATTTGCATAACTTACATAATATCAACGAAAAAATCTTTTTACAAAGCAGGGTATTTGTCCCTTGACTCAGCTTTATAAGCAGCGGTAGATTACCTTTTTAATTGTATCTCATTAAGTTATTGCGTTGTAAACGAAAATCTACTAGCTATACGTTCGCTAAGATTAGCTTAATTAGTCGTTTGCTGTTCTGAACCACGAAATGTTAAATAACTTACTTTTAAAAGATGATAACTTTCTATGGACTTGGATGCAACCTCGGTCTATAAGCACTATGTTGGATTTTTTCGTGGATACAACTTAGTCTCATTGTTTAAGTTTCTCATCAAAAAAAATGTTGATAAAGTTTATTTTTATTATTTCTCTAGTCACTTCATTTTAAACTACACATTTAGATTTTTTTTACAGAAATCTGTAAAATTTTACCGAATTCTCAACAGCTTAACCTTTCGGTAATCTGATTTATCGGATGTCGGTAAAATTTTACAATTTTTTACTGATAACTGTAAAATTTCACCGAAATTCGTTAAATCGGATTACCG
This sequence comes from Aedes koreicus, assembly GCA_024533555.2. Classification (NCBI taxonomy): domain Eukaryota; kingdom Metazoa; phylum Arthropoda; class Insecta; order Diptera; family Culicidae; genus Aedes; species Aedes koreicus. Next base: position 90,902 of record JAHHFK020005154.1, read on the forward strand.
AACGTTCAGCTGTTGAGAATTCGGTAAAATTTTACAGATTTATGTAAAAAAAATCTAAGTGAGTATATTCGGTTAACCTTAAACAAAACTTTATTGAGCAAATAAGTATAAATCATCTTGAATACAACTTAATTACTTTCACATATAACCTGCCTGCCATCCCAAGTTCTAATCAATCGAATTCGTGCTATATAGATATTGTTGCTTGGGTTTTGGTTTAAGGGGGTAGTACACTGAGGTTTTATTTGGCTTATTAAAATATTTGGAGTGTCTTCTTTATCGTTAACTTCATCCAACGTTCATGAGATACTCCGTTCCAAAGTTACAGGCTGAAAAGCGAAGCAGTGTCGCAGCGCTTATAGCGCGCTCGGGCGAGCGCTTGGAAAGCGCGACCGTTCTTGACGGAACGGGCGATCTTTTTAATTCCAACTATTACCGCGTACTAATTATGTTTTGAGCGTTCTTTGAAAGGTTTATTCATACGGGTATATCCTCTTGCAAACAACCGAATAATTACTGTGATGTGAACGGTGTCATCGGCCATCATTTCGTCATCGGCCAAAAAGCTTCCATCATCGAAAGATGACGAGATCATCGTGAATGACAGTTTTGGGTACCAGCTCGTCGATTTCCTCAGCGTTTTCACTGCCTTGATCAATTTAGTAGTGTTCAAAAAGTGCGCCTTCGATGTGAGATTTCAAGAAACTGGTATCCGTGGCCTGGGATTTAAAATCGCAGGGTGCTGTGCGATTGGCGATCCGCAGTACATAAGTTCCAGTCCGTTAATTAACCACGCTTTCGACATCGATCGTCGTATCATCTTCGTTTTTAGGTTACTCGTAATTGGATACAAACGAGCTGGCAAAGTTTTGCGCTATAATGTGCCATTAACGCTGTGCATACAGTCTCTACAGCCGTACGAGAAATCATCGCGAAGAAAGCACTGCAGAGAGAGAAGGAACTATCTGAGGAGGACAACGACTTAAGTGGGTTGATGGTTTTCGGCGACGGTTCTTGGAAGAAGAGGGTATTTTCGTCTCTGCTGGGTGTTTCTACACTTATTGGCTGGCGTACCGGACAGGCCATTGACCAGGACGTAAAGTGTAAAGTCCGTAAAGCACACGAACAGTGGAAAGAAATAGAAGACACTATGGAATTTGAATAATGGTACGAAGATCACAAGAACAGCTGTCAACGAAACCACGAGGGAGCTTATGGGAATACGGAAGTGGATTCGATCATTGAAATGTTTCGTAGATCGGTCGATTTGCATGGTGTAATATATTGTCAGTATATTGGAAACTGTACTGTGATACTAAAACCTTCAAGGAGATCCTGGATTCTCAGCCATGCGAGGACTTGGCGGTCTTAAAAATGGATTGCTTCGATCATGTACAAAAGTGAATGGGCAGCCGACTTCGTCAGCTAGTACAGAAGACCAAAGAACTCAGTGGCAAGGGAAAATTGACAGGAAAATTCATAGATGAGCTCACCATATATTGTGAACTTGCTATCAGGAAGAACTCGGCATCGCCAGCGGATATAAAGAAGGAACTGATGGCAACATTGCACCACAAGATATCCACGGATGAAGAACCACAACATGACGGCTGTCCGGAAGGTGCGGATTCCTGGTGCTCATGGCAGAAGGCAAAATTCAACGGCGAGCTCAGCAACTATAAACACAAACCAGCTATGAAAAAGGAAATTTACACAGCCATGCTTACTGTATATCAAGATTTGAGTCACAATGAACTGCTTGAACGTCGTCACGGCGGATATACGCAAAACGCCAATGAAAGCTTCAACGCTAGCATCTGGGCGGTGTCTCCAAAAACTATTCACAGCGGCAAGGAAGTTGTTGAAATTGCTTCAAATTTGGCGGCCTGCAATTTCAACGAGGAACTGAACGAGATTCTCAAAGTTATGAGAGTGCTGCAGCTGGACATCGGGACGACCTGCCATTCCTTTTGCGCGAAGGTCGGAAAGCGAGAAGGAAGCCAGGAGGAGCATATTGGCGGCCAGGAAGTGGCAAGAATTCGAGGAACGAGTTGTCAAAGGGATTTTATATGGTCTCGGCATAGTAGACTGAAAGTATGTAGACGAATTTGATGGAAAGCTGAACTCAAAACTTAGAACACGATTATCTCGAAACCATGTTTTCAAAGTTTGCGGACATCAAAACGGTTTGGGCGGTTTTAAAAGGGGTTTGTTTTTTTTTTTTTTTTTGGGGGGGTTTTTTTTGGGGGTAAAAAAATTTTTTTTTTTTTTTTTTGTTGTGTGTTTTTTTTGGGTGGGGTTTTTTTTTTTTTTTTTTTTTTTTTTTTTTGTGTAATTTTTTTTTTTTTTTTTTTTTTTTTTTTTTTTTTTTTGTGGGGGTGGGGAGTGGATTTTGTTGTGGGGGGAGGTGTTTCTCTCTTCGATGAGGCACCAAGAGTAGACAGTCATGTTTGCTAGAATAAAAGATATGAAGAGAAAGTGTTGAAAGTTCCGTTAGTGTACGGTAGGTTGGAAATGGAACAGAAGTATTGAAAATTGAGCGAAAAGGGCATGGGTAAAGTAGTATTCGAACCAAGGACGTTATCATTGCCAAACATTCCCCTGCGGGGTAGGTTGAGCCTCAACCCTCTCATATTGTGTTATGGTCGTGTTTTTTTGAGATGGATTGTTTTTTCCCATTTTTTGTGTGTTTTTAGTGACCCGCTCCTGCATCCGGACGAGCTTTTCAGCATCAGATCAGGCACATTGGTGAGGTCGTTTTGATTATCAAAAATATACCATAACTATATACACGCCAGGATCAAGAACTTCCATTTTTGATTCTGGAAGTGTGAAAACTCTTCACATATCCATTTGATGTGTGAAGATTTTCATGCGGGGCTTATTGTTTATGAAGATGACCTCAGAATGTACTTGTATGAACAGGCATTCTTGAAATGGGTCGTTGGATTTTCAATAGAGCTGTCACCTTCAATCTCCAGGGCTAAAAATGTTTGCACATAGTGATCACATATAAATTACTGAAGAAATGCAGACAAGTTTCTTCCATAAAAGCACTGCCGGTCAGTGGGAGATTGATTGTAACGACACACACACACACACACACAACACACACACACACACACACACACACACACACCCGCACACACACGCGCGCACACACACGCACACACACACACACACACACACACACGCGCAAAACTATTGCATTCGTGAATCTGCTTACTAATACTAACGGCGGCAGAGAAGTCTTTGTAGGCTAAAAAACAAATTTTTGTTGCTGGAAAATGGCAGAATACACACTGTATTCCATTTTTGTCATACATTTATAATTATCTTCACAAATTTCCGAAAATCACCTTTTTATCAGCCCGCCAGAGTGTATTACCCCCTTAAATAATCTCTTTGAAAAATATACAATCAAATACTCACACGGAAACATTCCTTAGACTATCAGTTCAAATTAGCCCTTTGGATCATTTGACGATCGTGGCAATAATCTTCAGCTTCACCAGTGAAGTCATGGTGTCTAAAAAGTTAGAGAAATCAAAAATCTCACTCAAGTGTATAACTACAAATTGATGAATGAAATCTGAACTGCTTCAGAATAAATCGATCATCATGATACCAACATTATTTTATCGATTATGGCTGAATTTATGACATATTTTATACATAGGCCGAATGAAGGAGCAAGACTGATATTACATCCCCCCAAGTAATCACAAGCATTATATTATTGCACTTATTCAACCCAAAATCAACATCATTAATGTGGGATCGCATTAATTCAACAGTTGTCAAGTAATGAAGCGTTGGATTAGATTTAAGAATGTAGTGATGCATTACCAATGCAATAATGCTACTTTAGCAATGTCTTAAGGCATTACAAAAGATATAGCATTAGTTCGATCTTAGTGGGGCCCTTTTCAGCATTATTCCAATTTCAATGATGCACTAGACGTAATGCATATGCCCTATATATGCATGCTATTATAGCCTCGTGGTTACTTGGGCCGTTACCCAATAGTTTGCATAAAGAAATGGACTAGCTTCGGATGGTGATGAAAAATATTACTGCAAAAGATAATAATTGCATAAAACAAAACGAAAAGATGGAGTCGTAACGTTCCTCGGCTCTTTCATGGCCTTGTCGATCAGTTGCTTCTCCGTTTTAACCACGAAATTATTGGAGTAGATCCTCCGATCGAGCCTCGCCCAAAAAATGCTATCGGCTGCAGCTGAAGGACGTTGGTGGTCTACGGTACAACGTTTATCTTCAGTCGGCCTTTCTCCTTCAGTGATCTACACTGTGATCAATAAATTCGGATACACTTTCAAGATGCATTTCTTAATATATTTTATGGAAAGTATTCTTTATGTAGATTAACTACAGCATATGTTTCGTAATGTTTTTAGAAGTTGTCACAGGTGGCACGTACTGATTTCTATATCCTCCCGAATTTTCTGGACAACTACCTTGAACTGCTTCAAGTTTGAGATTTTGTAGTCCTTAAGTTTGGATAGCATGTAGGACCAAACGAAAAAATCCAATGGATTCAGATCAGGAGAGCTGGGAGGCCATTCATCATTCGCAAGGAAATCCTTCAAATTATCCCTACATCAGGCCTGAACAATATTCGCCGTGTGAGCTGGCGTGCCATCTTGCTGAAATACATAATGTTCTTCTCCATAGATCTGTTGTAGGTTGGAAGCAACAATTGTCTCCAAAACTTCCGTTTTATAAGACACGGCGTTAGTTTTCACCCTTTTATCGATGAAAATCAACGGTAGTTCACCTCGCTTGCAAATGTTGCCCCAAAACATCACTGAAGCTGCACTTTGAAATTGAGGCTCTTAGCTGCTGCTCAGACCCGGTCATTTTGTGCGTTGTGAAGCTGCTCTAGGACAAACAGCCGCGATAGTATTACCTTTGCTCTATCCAACCTCTTCTGCTTGGATGGTTCGGAAACGCCATGAACCTTACGTTTTTTAAAAGCCTTCAATCCAAGATCACGTCGTACAATATTGTGAGGCGATCCATAGGAAATGTACAGGTCTGAGGCCATTTTCCGTAATGAACGTTGTCCTTTGCGTTGGATTTGCTCCCTTACCGATTAATCACCGACCGAAAATTAATATCACGCGCATGTGTCAGTATATACATGTATAAAATTACCACAAACTCATATACAAGATTTAGCGTATGTCTTTTACACGCGTATGAAAAAGTGTATTCGAATTTATTGATCACGGTGCATTGGCATAATTGGCCGAGGCCAGGTCTGGCCAAAAGACCTCATCCTTCTTCGCGTGATACTTATTGATGAAGGCAACACATTTTGGCAGGCTCTATGTACTTATATTTTCCCGTTCAAGGCAAGCCTGAAGGAAAGACCAGCGGCTTTTTTGATTTTTTTTGACATTCCGTTCTTGCTGATCATCCGCTACAGAAGGACCTTTTTCGGGAACATGGTGTAGGAGATATGTTTGATGTCGTTTGGAAGTACCTAAATTTCCTGCCGATCGTTGCCATCGTCTCGTAATCCATTTTGACCACGACGTTGCGCTTCGCCGGAAAGATGTTTTTCACCAGCATATTCAGCGGCCACTGGTTACCTGGTGCTCAGACATTGTCGGCTCGACTGACGCTTCCTGATAACAATGTCTGCCTTGCCCAGGTACTTCTTCACTGTTTGACCGGTGCCACCAACCTCTCGATCCTCGGCGCCGAACGATGAAGTCTCCTTGGTCTTCCTCTTTAACTTCTGCTGCACTTTACGGTCGCACAGCAGTGTTGCGCCGGAACTTGCCTTCCATTCAACGTGCTCGCCTTTTTTCTAGTAAATGCCGGACCGGCTATATCCGCCAGACACGAAGTGCCTCATGATATCGCCATGGCTATCGCAAATCAATGTGTTTATACTATGAATCTTTGGCCTATTCCAATCAAGTAACTATTGCCACAAGTGATGTTCCAAAAGTTGCACTTGATTTTCGTCCATTTTACATTAATGAATGGCTCATCATAGATTGGAAGTCTCGTCTCTCGACTTGTAAAACTATGTTTTCACCGCCCAGTGTGGATTCTACCCAAAGTGGTATGTTACTACACATTTGGCCAAATTCGTTTGGACCATGGATTCTGGTGGACAATTCGATGGACAGCCTCAAGCCTGCGTTTGATCGAGTGGACCGCTAAAGTCTTTTTAATAAGTTTGAACGACTCGGAGTCTCACGCGTCATGGTTTCTTGGTTCAAATCTTACTTTGCGTACAGATAATTTCTTATTTTGATGTAGTCATAAATGTTGATCCTCAAGAGAATAATATTACACCTCTTTTGTTTCCGCTGTTGAACTCCCATTTTTATTACCTTCTTGATGCCAACAATGTGGTGAGTGGTAATTCCTTTCATTGTTTTTTAAACATGTGTAACTTTGGATGGGTTAATCACAGACGGTTTACATACCTCTTCTTTTAGTGTGTGTGTGTTTTCAAATGTCAACACAGCTTGCAAGTTTTTTTTTTTTTATTTTCATTCGTTTGAGACTTGTGGTAATCATGAACGCAAAAAGGGAGCTCGCGATAAGTCTGTTTTTGAAACATTTGAAACCGTGTACTATTTTAAAGAAATTGAAACCACTCGAAAGATTGATCTTCCGCACCATCAAACGCTATTTGATGGTCGCGTTAAAGAAAGTCGATGATAGTTGCTGATTCATTTCTGCTATCTACTGCTGCAGCTCGCGGCTAGCTCCGACGAAGTTAGTACCGTTATCGCTCCTTATCTCTAAGGGTGATCCGCGCCGTACCAGAAATCGACGAATTGCCATCCTGCATGCTTCCGTGGACAGGGAGCGCACTATCTCTATGTGCACTGCTCGGATGGTAAGGCAAGTAAACAGTGCCACCCATCTCTTAACTAGCGAACGTCCAACTTTAACCATGATAGGACCAAAATAGTCGAGGACAACGAACGTGAACGGCCGGATGTACGGACTAAGTCTCGTCTCTGAAAGCGGCGCTTTGCGTGGACATGATGGTTTGGCTTTTGACACTCATGCAGAGCTTTGCTATATTCCGTACGAGCGCACGGAGACAGGACACGTAGAACCGCTGACGCACTTCGTTGATAACCGTTTCCCGATTTGCATGGAGGTATCGTCGATGGTACCAGTCGACGATCAGGTTTGTTAAGCGGTGTCCCTTCGGAAGAATTACGGGATATTTCGTATCGTATGGCACGAAGATTGCCCCAGTGATACGCGTATCCATTCGAATCACTCCACATTCGTAAATAAACGGCGATAGCTTGTAGATCCGGCTGGTGCGATCAATCCTTGACTGGGCGCCATCTTTTGGTTCCTTCAGTATCATCCACTCTTCTGAAAACGAGGATCGTTGAGTCAGCCGCCAAAGAGCACTCTCGGCCCGGCAAGTTGTTCTCTGCTAAGGTGGGAGGTCAATCGCTGTTGTTTCATTCGCTTTCGTCGACAGTTATCCACGAAGCGGAATAGGTACGCAACTGTCTTCCAGATTCTCTCATACTTAGAAAAGCGATTCAAGTCGATGATTTCCTCTTGCAGATCGTTCAAGTGGACCAGGCAAGGTTGAATTTCCTATTCGGTGATTTCTGGGTCTGCTTGTCGTGGCCACAGATCCTCCGGGCATCTCAGAAACTCCGGTCCTTTGAACCGGCGACCGTCGGGCTTCAAGTTTGGTTTGTTGCGCCATTTTGTACCGTCATCTGCAGAGTTGAGCCCCGATGGTACGTACTTCCACTCCTCGGGATTGGATTTGGTCAGAATCTCTCCAATTCTACAAGCAACAAACTGTCTGTAGCGGTGATGATCGGAATGTATCCAGGAAAGCACGGTTTGGGAATCTGTCCAGAATACTTAACGTTTAATTGGAAGACTGTGGCCGCTGCATAACGTTTTCATAAGTCTGCACCCTATCAGTGCCGCTTGGAGCTCGAGTCTCGGGACCGAGAGCGTTTTTAACGGCGCTACCTTGGCCTTGGCAGATACGAGAGCACTATGGAATTCACCATTGATAACGGCTCGAAAGTAGGCGACGCACGCATATGCTGTTTCGCTGCCATCTACAAAAACGTGTAGCTTAAGGTCTTCGATTTCTTCTGACGATACGCCCGGGAAATACGCGCGTGGTACTTAAATTACTCCTAACTCTTTAAAAATTCCAGTCCAATCCCGCCATCGTTCCATAATTGAGCCCTCCACTTCATCGTCCCAACCGGCCTTCGTACGCCAGATATCCTGAATAATTACACGTCCATGAATCAGGAAATGAGAGAGAAGGCCTAATGGGTCGAACTGGCTCATTACGTAGCGCAAAATATTTCGCTTCGTAGGGATGACTGCTTCCACGTCAACATTGCTGGAAAACACGAACACATCCACTTCTGCTTCCATTGCATTCCAAGCACTCGCTCTATTTGATGTTCGGTCACTCCAACAATATTCGTTGCTGATAAATCACATTCCCCGACCCGTCGGAGCACTTCGGATGAGTTGGACAACCAGTTTCGGATGATGAAGCCGCCTTGTCTATGCACTAGTTTCACCTCATCTACGACCTGGCAAGCTTCTTCCTCGCTGTTGAAACCCTGCAAATAGTCGTCGACGTAGTGGCGACGTTGGATTGCTTCTGCTGCTCTAGGATACTGCTCTGCGTGTTCGGCGGCATTCAGATTCTTGACGAATTGTGCCGAGCATGGTGAGCACGTCGATCCGAAAGTTGCCACGTCGATTACGGAAGTTCGCACTCCTTCACCCGATTCTCCGAACCAGACAAATAACTGGCTGAAACCATCCTCTCGTCGCATCTTAAGTTGGTGGAACATTTCCTTTATGTCTCCCACAACTGCAATCTTTCGTTCTCAAAAGCCATATAGAACTTCTGGTAGGGGTACTACTTTCAGGAAATTCTACATAATCGTAGCGCCATAGCAGGCCGGTTTCGAATCCATTTTCGGTCCGCTATGTTGTACTGTCGAGTATAGATCTAGCCCGCTTGACGTCCTCGGACTCGGGGCTCCGGTCTACTGACACCCTTGTATTTTCGACCGTAAAGTACTCCTTCACATGCTCGTGTAGGTTATTCTCCTTGTCGCATCCACAGGTATGAAGGTTTTAGCTGGGATATGTGGTTCCTTTTGGCGCCGCTCCGTAGATCGCCCAGCCGAGGCGAGTTTTGGCAGCAATTGGTTCACCTAGTTGACCCTCTCTTATTTGCTGGGTAGCGGTAAGATGAGTATGCTTCGCACCGATCAGTATACCTGGCGCTTTGGATTCGAAATCTTTTATCGGTAGTTTCCTGAGGTGCCCATAACGTTCGCTAAGCTCCTTGTACCGCAGCGTCTGCTTCGGTTACGCCAGTGATTCCACGGTCCGTACGTCGTCGAGTGCGTATTGCTTCTTTCCTCCAGCTCCCGCAATCTTGATTTCCACTTGCATGGAGTCTTCTTCTTCACGAGTGATGTTGCCCGTCCAGGTCAGGCATAGACGTTTCCTTGCTCCTGCAACCTGTAGTGAATCGGCGAGGCTCTTCCCCATTAGCGTAACGGACGATCCCTCATCATTAATGCCAGCGTATTGATAGTCTGTTCCTTGTTGAAGAGCTTAACCGGTAGGATACGAAATAATGTAGAGCTCGCAGTACGATGAGCGTTTACACCTTCATTCTGGGTTTCTGGTTGCGGAGCACTGGCTCGTAGTAGTGTTTGCCTTTTACGAGGGGTGGGTTCACTGGAGTGCCATGCAAGAGTGGATGATGCCGGATTTGACAACTTTGTACATTGCAGCGCACTTGAGACCGACATGGTTTCCTACCGTGTTTCCCGAGACACATTCGGCACAGGTAATGGGTATGCACAGCTTTCCAGCGATCTTCTCGAGTCATTTTCTCGAATACTTCACAGTTCTTCACTCGATGATCCGGATTCCTACAGATCAGACAATAAACGCGACAGCTTTCGGCGACTCCGATTTTGGTTTCGGTGAATCCGTCGCACTTGTTGATGCTAGATGAACGTTGACGAAACTTTACACCTTCTCCTCTTTCTTTAGCTTCGTCCCCTTGGAATCCATAAATAGAGACACCTCTGCCGCTGCTGATACCAAGTTCGACATATATCTACCGAACACGCGCAAGTCGACCAGCTGAAACTGCCGTTTGAATGTTACCCACTCCAGTTTGAGGTGAGCCGGTAACTTTTCTACTAGCTCCTGCAGTAGCACAGGGTTTGAAAGGTGTGAAACTTGACCAGCAGCTTCCAAATGGTCGCAGAAGTTCTGCACTGTCATGCCAAAGGCTATGAGCGTTTCCGCCTTCGGTGCAGGTTTTCCGCCTTCGGTGCAGGAACTTCTCGAATCTTCGAAAGCAGGGCGTAGATTATCTGCTCCGGTCGCCCATATAGAATCTGCAACGTCTGGTTCACTTGCGGCACTGATGCGGGGAGCAGGAGTCGGCTGCGAACTGATTCCAAAGCGACGCCCTTCAAGCACCTTTGAAGGCGTCCAAGGTTCTCCACTTCACTATACCCACAGGCTTCTGTGGATGTATTGAAGGCACTAAAAACATTGGCCATTCCTCCGAAATTCCGCTGAATACTGGCAGGTCCCTAGGCATCACATGTCTCGCCGCCAGTTGACGAAGTGTGGGCGCATTTGATTCACGATTCACTACCGGCACTTGATGATTCGAAAGCGGTAATGGTTGATTCAGTAGAGGCACATGCGATACGTTGGCATTCATAATTGGTAGCGAATGGCTAACGGGGTACACGTGAGCGAATTGTTGGGGAGGATTTGAAGGCAATATCAAAGGTACATAGGATTGATTTACATTCATTGGGTTCCCTGACAAATTGCATTGGCTTACACTAGTGTTGGTATATTGCAGGTAGGGGGCTTGACCTAACGTTACTTTATTTCCTACGCTATTCGTTACCTGATAGGGTTGGCTTACGTTCTCCCCTGTGGCGGGGTAACCTCCAAGCTGACCTACTGAGCTAATTGTTGACGGTAACATTGCGTAGGATAGGTGTAGCCCGATGCCAAATTGATCGAATTATTCTTCGTAGTCGGTGTCGATCAATCCAGCTGGAATGATCCTCCTCCGGCCTTGAAGTCGTAAATGTAGCCCGACGTTTGACCCAATACCTGCGACGGATGGACGTAGTTCGATTCCTTTGAAGAGATACCAGCGGGTGCTGACGATTGGATGATGGTTTTTGGCCCATAACCAGGAGCGAGGGTTGCGGGCGGTATCGACGAAAAAGTTTATTTATTTATTTGTCGTCTTCAATTTTTATTGTACAGACTACATCTTAACCTAAATTCTCAAGCCTATGTTTAAATACGGTCTTCGAAATGTTAAAATCAAACGCTACACTAACATTGCTAAAATCTCTCAGGCATGAGAGGAAAGGGTTGAAATAGCCATATGTTGTCCTATTCGTTGGAAGCGTAAAGAATAGCTGGTTACGTAGCCGGCGATGAGGTACCGTTATGTTTACATTTTAAAGTAGAGCTGGGCAATCTATATTCGCTGAAAGCAAGTCGAACAGTCGTCGTAATTTGGTGCGTCTGGATACAAGGGTCTCGAGATCGATAAGTTTGCAACGATCGGTGTACTCCGGAAGCCTATAGCCGGCCCTCAATGGTAGCGGATGATTGTTCTGCATGGCACGGAGCCCACACCGGAACGGCATATTCCAGTATACTTCGCACAAGCAACCAGTACAAAGCCTTGAGTGCGTACACATCCGTGAAAAACTGCGTGCTACGTTTTATGAAACCAAGAACTGTGAATGCTTTGGCGGTAGTCTGTGCTATGTGCTCGTTAAACTTCAGCTTGCTGTCGATTAAAACGCCCAAGTCACGGATAGAGTTGACACGCTCAAGAGGGTCCGAGTTACTTCGGTAGTCGAACTGGATGAATGACTGTCGGCGAGTAAATGAAATTACCTTCGTCTTCGCAATATTTATCTCCATGCCGTTATTGCAACCCCAGTGCAACAACTCGTTCAAGTCAGCTTGAAGAGCGTAACAGTCGAGGGCTGAAGTAATAATACTGTATATCTTGAGATCAATAGTAGTTTTGATCGCAGTCATAGGCACAAGTCGTTGACAAATAGAACGAAGAGAAGAGGTCCCAAAATACTCCCCTGTGGTACGCCGGAAGCGATGCTAAATTTCTGGGACTGCGTTGATCCAAGTTTGACGTAAGCGCAGCAATTAGTTAGATATGATCCAATCCACTCGGTCACCCAAGAGGGAAATCCCATGCGATGCATCTTGGCAACGATTAATTCATGCGGAACTCTATCAAAGGCTTTTGAGAAGTCAACATAGATGGAATCAACTTGACCACGTTTCTCCATAGTCCTGCGTATAACACATGAAGTTAGATATCGTGGAGCGTTTTTTGACAAATCCATGCTGAAATTATTTTATCAATGGCTGCGATTTCCTCAGAAGTAGCCCATGAATAATCCTTTCAAACATTTTCCCAAGGCAACACAGAATGGAAATACCTCGGTAGTTTTCAATTTTGTTGATGCTCCCGGATTTATGAATCGAAACTATTGCAGCGATTTTCCACGCTTCAGGGAATGTTCTGCTCTGCAGTGATTGAATAGCAAGGCGATAGGAAATGCTAGAGAATCAGCACATTCTTTGAAAAAGGACGGCGGTAGACCATCGTCACCGGCACCTTTCGTGGTATCAAGACCTCTAAGTACATCAAGCACATCATGCCGAGTAATTGTCATCGGCGGTAAATGCATTTCAACTGGTTGAATGTTTCTTACGTTTTCAGATATACTTACAGAGGATGCGGTGCAATACACGTTCTGTAGGAACTCTGCAAACAGATCAGCTGCCTCGTTCACTGTGTTCGCATTGCATCCGTTGTACTGAACATTTAACGGAATCGAGTTCTGCTTCTTCTGGTTTTTCACAAAAGACCAGAAACCTTTTGGATCTTCCTTCAAGTTAGCTTGCACACGATTTACATAGTCACGGTAGCATGATGTTTGGCCTTCCCCGTAGAGTACTTCCATGTCACGTAGAAGTATTCGGTTTTGTTCTGATCTGCATCGAAAGTATTTTTTGCGAGTCTTCCGTAAACGATTGCGCAAACGGCGAAGCTCAGCAGTCCACCATGGTTGTTTGAAACTCTGATGCGTACTCCTCCTTTTAAATGGAACTTTGCCGCGGATTATTTCAAACAGTCGATTGTTGAAACCGTCAACAGCCCCGTTTAATGATTGCAGTTTGAAATAGTCGAATCCAATCAATGTTCACCAGTTCTGCATTCAATGCGTTGAAATCACATCGTCTAAAGTCGAAATCCATGTCTAAGCTACGTCCTTCGATCGGTAAATTGACGTGACAGCTTGCATCTACCCATAGTACAAACGGCTTATGATGGGAGTTAATTTTGAGAATAGAGGATGACGGTTCAAAAATCTCAGTGCCACATGGATCAGTCACGTACGCCAAATCAAGCAGTTTTCCATTCATGTTCAATAGCGAATTGATCTGCACCATGCCCATCGCAGAAAGTGATTCAGTTAGCTCTAACTCATGCTCTGAGGATGCATTGATAGGAAGAAAACCGTTCACATCTTCGTCAAAACTCCACACTAGATTTAAAAGATTGTAGTCGCCCAAGACGATGATATAGTCGGAGTTAACATAGGTAGAGTTGACATAGGTATGACCATTTGGTTACTCCCAGCAGCAGAAAACTGTGGCATCAATTCGTAGTTGATCGTAGGAATCGTCATTGTGCTAGCTGATGTAATTAATTGCTGATTCGTGCACGCAGTTACCTGATTCAACCGACTCATCCACTCTGCAGTACGGCCGATATTTTCCGTTTCTCCGCTTGTAGTACCGGCGCCATCACGGGTGTCATTCAAAATGTCGTACTGTGCCTTCAACATCTCCTTCTCCAGTTGCAGTTTCTTCCGTGCGAGCTGATTCGAGTGATCCAGCTCGATTTCCTTAAGCAGATGCGCCTTTTGCTCCTCCAGCAGTTTCAAGTTGAGACGGGTGCGTTCGCTGATCGGGTTACTTCCTTCGATGACATTCCCATTGGAATTGTTCTCCAGTATGTTCTCACCTTCCGAGTGGCCTGCGCTAACGCACTGGTTGCACTTCCAGACTTCGTCTATCCTTCCCTTATCGTATCCAGCACATCCGTAGTGAAACCACTTGTTGCACACTTCACACATGACCATATTATCGATGTGTTGGCCTGGTCGCACAACACTCAATCGAATCGACTGGTCTCTGGCATCCTGTGGCCCTTATTCCAACGTGATAACCTCAAATCTTTGAGTTTGTTGGGGGAACTTTTCGGAAGCTGTTTGCAGCACGCAGGGGTTAGATGTATGGCGAGCTCAAAGATTTGGTCTCCTCGTACAAATTCAATCAGGCACGACAGGATGACACTTGAATATGGTATGCAACTAATGGTAATAACTCCAGAAAAACTACCTAACAAAACACTTTTTTCGTTCTACCTTTTCAGAAATAATAGAGTGGTTTTAGCGGAAATAATAATGACGGCTCGCTGTCAAATGGGTGTCAACAGGCCTGTCAAGAAGTGATGTTGCTAGGGTGCGCACGGTTGGAAGATGTCGGTCGACAGTGGCGTAGGTTGCACTCAACAATATACCATTGAAAATTAAATTTCTTATCTTATTTTTATGATCCTAAACTTTACAAAACTTTACAATAAACTTCACTGACAGGAATTTCCACTCACCCTCTATAGCATTATTCCCTGATTGTATGTTAGCTACTTGATGGAAGCTGCTTTGAATTGTGGTTGAATCACTCTTAAACATTTTTATTGTAGAAATATAATAGGCAAAATTTGGTATTAAAAAAAAAGGTTTTATTGATAAAATTGGACCAACAGTTCAAAACATTTTTTTTAAATTTATTTTTTGGACCACCCTGACGCAATACGGTCACCCTTATGACGAAATAAAAAAAATAAGGGTCTTATGATTTTCAATAAGAAATAAAACTAGCAATTATTATGATATTCTGAAAGATCGTATATCTTTTTTCGATGGAATTTCTGATATACCTACAACATTAGATCCACCGCTGGTCGCTTGTTTACTGAAGTTCCACTAAGATAAGTCATATGAAGAATATCGTTTTTTATGTTGGCTATAGTTTGCCAAATGCCGGCACAGTTGTGCAATCATCACAATTCGAGAGTCTCATTCATCTCTCTCTCTCGAAGGAGAAAATCACTTGTCACAAAGTCACCACCCCGATGTAGCAAATCGACAGGCAAAGGGTGAAAAGTGAAAATCAATCTAAAAGAAGTTGTCTTTCTTTCCTTTCATTGCTTGTTTGGCCAGAATCGCACTCAGTACTGGAACAAGCAGAAATAGCAGAAGAAAGTTTGAATCAAAGCTAGAAGGTCCCACTCTGGCAATCGTAAGTACATCACCGCCGAGAGTTGGGTTTCAAGAGGAACTTTTCCAACAATTGGAAACTGTGAAAGTGTTGAACAATTTTCCCCGTTGCTGGCGAGAGTGCGACGGGCTTGAATGTGGAATATGTCATCCATGTACGAGTAATGTTTTCACACTGTAAAGCGCCAAATGAAAAAGAAAAACTTTTCAATTATGCTTTGCTTTTCCAGGGAACTTGTTTGAGATGTAGGAAAAGTTTTTGCCATCCATCTATACCTTAGGCTTTGGGGCATGGCACACGATGAAGAGCATGCTGGTGGTCACTTCTCACTTCCCCGTTTGTTGTCAATGGGTTTCGAACATATGGGTTAGTTGCAAAGCTATGCACAATCCAAACAAAGTAGAAGCTTTTGCTGAACAATGATGAACTGTTTGAAGCTGACTCAGCACTGTGTTTATGGAACTGTTCTCAATTTGTTACTAGTTGATAGAGGAAACTTTGTTTCAAAGTTAAACATGTATTGTTAGTAGAAGAATGTAGTGGTAATATGGACAAAATATGTGTGTTTATATTATACGCCAATTAAAATGAATAAAAATTGTAATCCTACTATCATGATGAATCTGTGAATCAGGTCACGGCTTATGTTCGCGAACGCTCCCCTTGATAATCATTTTCATAAAAGGAAAAACAAATCGCAAATGTTTGCAGTCATCATTTGCAGAATGCTTTATGCTCCGCTTTGACTGCTTATCGCTCAGTAAATTGCATTCATGGAATTGAACGAGATAAAAGGACTTTGCTATTACGACGACAATAATGCAGAACGACGTTTTACGGACGCTGAAATAAGGCTGCAGATTTTTTACTGGGTAGAGAGTAAAAGAATGGTTATCTTGAAATAATCTCACTTTTTGGTGAAAACCCAAACTTATTCAAATTCTGGAATCATAAATATAATTAGTGTTATAATTATAAATTAATTATAATTATAAATTGTTATAATTATAAATTATTTTATGCGTATGATTGAGGTATTTTCAGTTGATACAAAAAAGATACACCGCAGCAAGTGAAAATTCGGGGTATGTGAGAATGGTGAGAATAACTCACTTTAAAAGCAATTTTGAGGTTGTACCTTTCAGTAGCTTGAAAGAACAATGTCGAAAGCTGTATTGAGTTAAAAAAAAAAAGAAAAAAATAAAATACAGTTTTCATTCCCAACATTTCATTTGTCTAGGCTTTCATTTTTCATGTATGTGAGGAAAAACTTCAACAATTGTAGCGTACCCGTAAAAATACACGGGTCATTACATAATACCGGGGTAAGTGAGACCTACCCCTTCCGAACTTAATCCGAATTGATTGCTGAACCGATCAAAAAGTGCCGTATCACGACACCCGTACACTAGTAATTTTTTCCCTGGTGTAAGTTTTTCGGTGAGTAAAACACAGTGTCATAGGCGATTTGCTGTTCCAGCAAAGGAAATGTTTAGAGAAACATCTTTAAACGGCGGCTCTCTGGACAGACCATTAATAATGCTGGATTTCTATATGGCTTTTCTTTCATCTAACAACTTCTAACCTGGCTGCGATATGATAACATTCTTCTTCTTCTTCTGAAAAATCTCTCAGAGATCGCAAAGAGACGCTTGCTGAACTTATCTTATTTCTTACTTCGAAACAACACTGTACCGCCTGAGTGGAGACAGGTTAAAGCAATAGCTAAAGATTGTACTCGAAAGAATGCAACACTTTTTTCGGTTTATAACTTTTTATTACATGAGTAAAATATTATGAAATTTTGGTAAAAACTAGTTTAGAGTGTAGTGTTTACCTGTGCAAAATTTCGTCATTTCGTGGATCGCGAAGTTAAGAATCGACAATTCGTCCGTGTCCCGTATGGTAAAATCGTTCAAGGAGACCCACATAGTAGACACTCATCTTATTTCTTTTGAAAAGTAAGGGAACAGATGAGTTTGCTGGTCGGAAGATCATGTTTGGTCACCTATTTATGGGTCCCTTAACATTGCTAAGTCCCAGGCAATGAGAAACTGAACTCGCTCATAAAGGTGGGCTCCCTTGAAAGGTGACTTGTTCGAAAGGCAGATTTCACACGATGAATATTACCATTTAGTACGTCAGAGTAGCCTTTCGAGCTGGCAAACAAATTGGGTCACTGGAAATCTAGGACGTCTGTTACATTCCATCATTCCTATTGTTTCATAGAGAACATGGTTTAAGGACCTGCACGTAAGTCTTGATTTCATCCGTGTGATGAACAGACTAATGTCCAACTACTACACAGAAAAAAATATGAAAATTACTTACGATGTAACCTAAAAACCTAACCTTGAAATTTACGTGATATGATCACAGTTTAGTACCACCGCTCAGTTTCTCAAGTCAGAATAAAAATTTTGTCCCCGGCATTGTGGGGAAGGGGCAGGTTGGGGGGGGAAGCATGAAAAACTAAAAAAAAATTTTTAAAAAAAAAAAAAAAAGTGGGTGGGGGTGGGGGGAATAATGGGGGGGTGGGGGGGTTTTGTTGTATCACACCCCAACAACCCCACCACCACCAGTTTTCGGGGTCCCGGGCGAAAATTAAATCTTCCCCCCTCCCTAAAAATTATAATAATAATACTTATTATTGGTGCAGAAAAGAAAAAGTAAAATAAAAATTTTTTTTAAAAAAAAAATAAAAATAAAATTTTTATAATTTATATTTTTTTTTTTTTATTTTTATAAAAAAAAAAAATAAAAAATATATTTTATTTTTAATAAATACACGATTTTTGAAATCAACAACTTATTCGATTTATTTTTATCAATGAAAGAAATCAAAAATATCTATTTTATTTCTAACCTTAAAAAATTTGAGCCGTAGATTATAACATATTTTAAATTTACAGCTCATACATAGACAACACGAGTAAATCTACAGCTAAGGTTTTTCAACGTTGTAAATTTAATATCACGCGTAAATTTCTATTAAATATAATAGTGGTAAATGTGTTACATTCAAGTACTCATAATTTTACAGGCTTTGTTCGAACTGTGTACAACACACTACCAAAATCTCATGAAAATTTTTGCCCCCCGAGGGGGACAACACAAACCCGCCCACCGCACAAAAAAAAAAGGGGAGAAAAGAAAAAAAAAAAAATACAAAAAAAAACACCCCTCGCCCCGCCGCGGGTGTGTTTTCGGGAGAAAAAATTTTTTTACAAATTTTTTTTTTTTTTTTTCTTTGTTTGGTCGCAGCCCGCCGTGCTTAAAAAATTATTTTTTTTTTTTTCCTTGTTTTTTTTGGGGAGAAAAAAAAAAAAAAAAATTCTTTCATTAAAAAAAAAAAAAGGGGGAATATTTTTTTTCCACGTGCTTTGCGGGGGGCGTTGCGAATGGAATCCCTCTCATAGTGTGTTATGGTCGTGTTTTTTTAAATGAAATGTGTGTCGGTAGTTACCCCTTTTTTTTTTGTTTTTAGTGCCCCGCTCCCGCATCCGGACGAACTTTCCAGCATCAGATAAGGAACATAGGTGAGGTGGTTTCATATTATCAAAAATATACCTTAACTATATACACGCCAGGATCAAGAATTTCGATTTTTGATTCTGGAAGTGTGAAAACTCTTCACATACCCATTTGATATGTGAAGATTTTCATGCGGGGCTTATTGTATATGAAGATGACCTCAGAATGTACGTGTATGAACAGGCATTCTTGAAATGGGTCATTGGATTTTCAATAGAGCTGTCACCTTCTATCTCCAGGGCTAACAATGTTTGCACATAGTGATCACATATAAATTACTGAAGAAATGCAGACAAGTTTCTTCCATACAAGTACTGCCGGTCAGTGGGTGATTGATTGTAAACACACACACACACACACACACACACACACACACACACACACAACACACACACACACACACACACACACACACACACACACACACACACACACACACACACACACACACACACACACACACACACACACACACACACACACACACACACACACACACACACACACACACATCTTTCTTTACGTTCACTGATTTTTTAAAAACATAAAATGCGTCTCGTGTAAAATTCATAATCTGTGAGTGTGCAGTTAGATGCACATTTCTATCGAATTAACTATGTGGCAAAACGATCTAGTGCTGGCAACAGCTCTCTGTTGAGACTACACAATTTAATTTCCATGTTCCTTTGTTCAATCCATCCTTAAAAAATGTCACTTTTTTTCATCTCGGTTAATCCGTGAATAAAAGGTTCAAGTCTGATTAAGTCAATCATGTTATCAAAAAACAATGCATTATCGGCTCCGTCAAGCGAATTCAATTAAGCTCACTACGTAAACAAAAAGTGAGGCCTATTGAAACTATATCTATGAAAGCAACATTGTTGCTTCCTGTAGCCCTGAATATTTATACCTTATACTGGTGCAACGAAGGTTTGGAGAAATGATGATGATGGTCCTGCCACATATCTCCACAAAGGTGTGAGCAGGACGTTTTATCTCTAAGATAATTTAATATTGAACAACAATTTAATCAGATCTACAAACTAAAACAAAACTGATCGGATTACATTTACAGATATAAACTCCTGGATCACTTTCCATCACTATACAGCAAAGTTATAAATTTAAAAATGCCATTGATTTCAACTTCAAATTTTCGTGAGCATAGCCTAGTGATCAAAGAGGCCGAGAAAAGCCAGGACATTTCCAGTAATTAAAAATCCCACTAAGTTCAAAAACTATGGGCACCAAACGCATTTCCAAAACTTATATGACATTCTAATAGACGGCTCACTACTGGTCCAAAGAATCCCTCAAACCGCATAAGCTTTCAATTTGTTGAAAAAAATATATACAAAACAGTCACCTATACCTGTTAACGCGCGTGAGGCTCCAATTTTTAAAAACTACATAATAACATAAAGAAAACAAAATTACTATAAATCCATCATCATCATCTTCAAATATTAAACATAAAACAATAAACCATACAAACTAACCGCTATAATAACATCGTTAAAAACAAAATTAGTCAAGAGTAAAAAGTTAACAGAGAAGCTGTTCAAAAGGAAGCTTTGACGTGTGAAATATATTATCTCTTAAAATCTATTAGTGTTGCTACACGTTTGATGCGTACAGGCATTGAATTGAAAACATTTATACCTTCAAAATACAAACAATTTTGTGAATCTATGTATAAAGAATATGGTGTTCTTACATCACGCGGATGATGTAAGAGTGTTAGTGTTATACTAGTGTTATATCTATGAATATCACTTCCCCTTTCAATTCGATTACACAAATATTGAGGCAGCAAGCCGTTTACTCCTTAAAAAATGAACACCATTGTCAAATACACAACTGTCTGCTTCACCAATATCCATTGTAGGGCATCGTACAAAATAGAGGAAGAAGTGAAACTATTACATCCCAAAATCAAACGCATTATCTTATTATGCAAACGCTGTAATCTCGATATTTGTGTTTGATTGATTTGTACAATTGTATTTTACTAGCAATAGTTAAATCGTTTTTCAAACGACAGAGAATACCGTACTTCTTGGCTATTTTTTTGATGATATCGTCAATGTGAGAGTCAATTTTTAATCTATCATCAAAAATCACGCCAAGATATTTAATCTCACGACTGCGATCAATTGTCTTATCATCAATTTTAACAGAGGCGTCTTCAATTACTCGATTGCGCGAAATTACCATGGATTTAGTTTTACCTATGTTAAATTTGAATTGTTTGTACTTCATCCATCTGCTTAGAGCACGTAAATCTTCGTTCAAATGTAAAACGGCCTCATCAAGGCCTTTAATAACAAAAAAGCAAAAAGATCAATATCATCACAAAATCGAACTTAGAACACTCTGTTGGCTAACCTGAGCATCTCTTCAGCTCTGTTGCATCACGAATCATCTTTTCACTTTTCTTCAACTTCTGTTTGACAGATACCCAATATTTCTCAATTGAATGGAATTGAGGGCAGTTGATATTCTGGATGAGTGGATTAATGTCTTTTTCGGAGAAATCCACCCCGTTGTCTCGACACTGCTGTAGAACTTCTCCGCTGTAGTGGCAGGTTTCCGAATCAGGCCAAAACTTTGCAGGTCCACTGTGAGCATTAATGCATGGAAGAATCCGTTTTTTCAGGCACTCCTGCTTTGTACAAAACCTAATTTTTTTTTTGCCGCAGAGCCAAATAACTTGCCAGATCATAAGCTTTCGTGCAAAATTATCAGCAATCACGAGTTTGAAATTGCAAGGGACATCACCTCGATCAGTGATTTAATAGAACTTTTGTCCGGGTACTTCATAAGAACTTCAATGTACAACTTATTTTAGTGTCCTGTTTGGTTGCATAATGGCCCGAAAAGATCAAAATCGTTCTAGCCGATGAATCCTTCTGACCGTGCTTTAGTTGGAATTGAATTACTCGGTGATATCATAATCCAACAGCCCTGGGTTTGCGCTAATCATTATCAACACTTTCATATCCTACTTCCGATTCTTAGTTCCACTACGACGCTTGCTATGATCCTGCCGCTCGAGAAAATGTTCGAGAACACTGCAGACGGTCGATTTAGCCAATTTCAACTACTTCGCGAATATGGAGTGATTTGGTCAATACTTGTTTCTCCTATCTGTGTAGATATGCACTGAATTTGCTTTTGATGTTTGTTCAAAATCAATCAATTCCTAAGATGAAAATAGATAGTAGTTTGTTTACCACTGATATATAATTTCAAAACCGTGTAATAGGTTGGAGAAAAAAGGGTGCTCAAATCACTCCGTATGCTCATTATGCCCTTTGTCCCTCTACTTTCATCTTAATCAACGCTGACGTTCTCGTAGATCGCTTTCGACCATTTCCAGGCTTTTTTGGTATTGTTGGGAGTTCAATTAAAATCTTAAATCGAAATAGAGTACCTCTTGAACACCTTTTGAGAGCCATAATATCCGAACCTTAGTTCCATGATTATCAAAATTTTCAGCCCTGGGCTGGTTCATCTCCCGTCTTAGTCTCTTAAATACTTTTTGGATATTTTCGTAACTTGTCCGGGGGTGAGATTCGAACTCGTAACTTTGGCGTGAGAGGTATGGATGTTAACTACGCTGGGGTCGCCCCCACCCGAAACTGACTTCTGAGTAATCTGAGGATTTCTATCTTGTCGTACATTTTTTACAAAATCCTTCTTAATACCAAATACACCAATCTATTTTTAAACAAAAACTGACACCTGGAGCTTAATTTGGAAAAACGGCTTGAGCGGTAAAATAGGATTAGTAATAGTTTCAAAGTTTTCTGACGCATATGCAAATGAAAATTGATTGATCATTTCTGGAAAGTATGTGTGCCGGTAAGCAGGATTTCAAGCTATGCAAAGTGCCAGTTTTCAATATTCTTTTACGTTGATATGTGATAATATTACTGAAAATTTTTTGTTGTGTATATTTCATTATGTTTGTTGATAATGGTGTAGGTGATAAAATCACTGCGACTTTCAGGGATGATTGTTACGGTTTTTTTGATACTCCACATTTTCGTCGATGTTTCTATGTATACATTAAAATGTTTAACTGTCTTGCAAAGGATTCACAGTTAAGGATATTTTAAGGATGCTAGATGGTGTCGCCATCTTCAGATTACTAAATATTGTAAACAAATGAACTTCGATCGTTACGCTGTGTATAAGTGTTTCACTGAAAAAGTGTAGTTTAAGAACATTTCGTTTTTTTCCAATTTCGAGCGTTACAATGAAATTTGATCTAAAGGGTGTCCCACATCAAATTGCATCACAAAAAAAAAAAACGCTGTAGAAAATTATCCATAGGGTATTTTCTCTTGAAAATTTGGGTAGAAGTAGTTCATAGTGTTTTTTTTGTTGTATTTTTATCGCATTCAGTTTTTCAAAACTTGGAAAAATGGCGTCACCCGAAAAGCAACGTCGCGGATTGATTTTGCGCAAGCACCTGGAAAATCCTCATTTCTCTTATTGGGACATCGGAAAACAACTCGGAATCGTGCAATCAACGGTGAGTTATGTGATTAAACGTTACAACGAAACTCTGAGCATCGAACGAAACGAGAAATGCAGTCAGAATTGATGTTCTATAAATGATCAGGATCACAAGAGTGTCGTCAAAGCGTTTGAGCGGAATCCCAATGCTTCGGTCATGGATGTGGCCAAAAAGTTGAATCTTTCAAAGTCTTTCGTTAAGAGAGCCAAGGACCGGTAGGGACTGCATACGTATAAAGTGCAGAAGGCTCCAAATCGTGACGAACGGCAAAATACGGTGGGAAAGTCATGAGCCCGGAAACTGTACACTCAGATGCAGACGAAACCTCATTGTCTCATTATGGCTGACGAGACTTACGTCAAGGCGGACCTCCGGCAGCTTCAGGGGCTACTGTTCTTCACCGCTCAGCACAAGTTTGATGTTCCGGATGGAGTAAGGAAGCAGAAACTTTCAAATTTTGCCAAGAAACGCATGGAATACAACGGAGGGTGCCGTTCGTGACTACCGGGACTGTAAACGGGGAGATCTACCTCAAGGAGTGTCTACAGAAGCGTTTGCTTCCAACACGAGGGCCCTACGATCTTCAGGCCAGATCAAGCTTCGTGCCACTGTTCAAATGTTGTCATGGAGTGGTACGAAGCCAACGGTGTCACTTTCGTACCCAAGGACATTAACCCCCCCAAGGCACTGAAATACTGGGCAATTATGAAGCAGGCACTACGAAAGCATCCCAAGGAGGTCAAATCTGAGGAAGACATGCAGAAAAAGAGGGTTTTAGTACAGAAGGAGCTGCAGCCAGATGTTGTACAGAACCTAACGAATGGAGTTAAGCGTAAGGTGCGAGCGTACGGTTATGGTATTGAAGTCTAGGGTTTTTTTTTTCATTAGGGCGAATCTACAATTGAGAGATTCTCTCCGGGCTCGCTCTCCTTCATTCATTACAGTGCCATTATAAAACTTTCGAGGTATTCTTTAGTACAGATCGAAACACAACAGTGCTGGCTAGCATACTCTACAAATAGTTGAATGAAAAACGTAAAGTTGATTGGTTTATGAATGAAAGATAGCGAACCCGGAGAGAATCTCTCAATTGTAGATTCGCCCTAATGAAAAAAAAAACCCTAGAAGTTGAATGAAATAAATTTGCCGAAAGCTAATAATGGGTTAAGTTTTATTGTCTGAAAGTTTAAAAAGGATCGGTTAGCTAGATAATTTTCTACAGCGTTTTTCCGGGATACAGTTTGATGTGGGACACCCTTTATTATACATATCATGCAACATGAAATAATTGATTTATAACACTAGTTTACAAAATAAATCACATGTGATGAACTTTATAATTCGACTAATGTTTTTAATGTAAAATTTTATGCAGAATTCAAAAATGCCGTCAAAAAAACTTCAAGTAGAACAGTTTTCGAGATACGGATAAAAGATGATTTTTTTAATAAATGAACAAAAATACATTTACTTAAAATGGAATATCTCCCACGCGTGTGATCCAATTTCAAATATTTTGTCATCAAATGAAGCAGGTCAATTAAATTTAACTTTGATCTTCTGAACATTTCAATATTCTAGGAGTAATAGTTTCGACGCTATTCAGAAGTATACATAATAAACATATGATTAATACCAAAATAACTTCACAAAAAAATATATTGCATGTGCAACTTAAAGCCAAAAAATATAAAGAAAATTAGGGATCAATGGTGAAAATCGGTTGAAAATGAGGAAGTTATGCTGGTTTTTGGAAAAAGTGCAGAAATGCGGGGAAAAAAAGAAATTCGAAAAAAATACGCCTATCGCTCTCTCTCTCTCTCTCTCTCTCTCTCTCTCTCTCTCTCTCTCTCTCTCTCTCTCTCTCTCTCTTTCTCTCTCTCACACCCACACACACACACACACACACACACACACACACACACACACACACACACACACACACACACACACACACACACACACACACACACACACACACACACACACACACATACACACACACACACACACACTTTTTGAACGGAATGCTCCTTACGTGCTCGGCTGTCCCATTAACAGAGAAAGCACATGTATTTTGTGTAACCCAGTCAACATGGCAACAACCTTAAGATCGGAGCAAATCTTCCAAGAGTGTTGCTTATAGGGAAGATGTACCTATATTAATCTCATCACTTTGCAATTCATCCTACTAGAAATAAAACGATATACACGTGACAGGATTAGTTAGTAATGTTTGTTGTAGTTATTTAACGTAAGCAAACATTATTAGAAAACGAAACCGATTCTTCAACTGCCCAATTGTTTGATTCATCGTAGGATGAATATAGGAACAATGAGATTAATATGGAGGCAGTTTCCCTAATTTATCAAATTCAGCAGCAGCGCCATTGATTCCTTCATGTTAACAGCATGAGCCGGCGGTATCGAGGGTTTCCTGTTTCCTTGATGCGGTAAAACAGCCTTCAAACTCAGATTACAGCTGTCGATAAACAAACGCCATTCACTTGGATTCTGATGCTCCCCAAACTCTTCGAACAAACCGCTTACATCTCGGCAAAAACTAGCGTTATTTTGTTTGGAGAAGTATTTAGCGAATTGTTCATCACGATTTCTGTAGTACGAAATTGTCACACCAGGCTCTAATACATTTCTTCCTTTTAAACGTGATGCAAGCAGTTCAGATTTCTGTTTCGACAATTCCAAATCACGAACCAAATCATTGAGTTCTGCTTGGGAAAATAATGACGGTTTTGTTTCAAATTCTGTGTCGCTTTGAGCTGGACCGTTTACCAGCTTGTTTTGGGAAAATAGGGTACCGGTTTGAATTCGAACGTGGAGTTGGTTTTTCTACGGATTGCACATCAGCATACTGCACCGCGGCCTGCTTATGGCGGCCATGTTGTTGAACTTCGGTGAGGCAGAAATAACAATCCGTACCATGGCAAAAAGGTTCGTTCCAAATAACTGGCTTATCAAAGGACAAATAGCGGCTTTACAGTGACAGAAATGAGAGTATATAACAAATTTGAATGGGACCAGTGGTAAGCCATACATACCTTTTACCTGCTATCCACCTAGCCAGGCATGTTTTGCACGAATTACACATAACGTTAGGCACCCATGATTCTCCGGCCAAATTTCAAAATATAAACGGAACGCAGATTGAAGGGAAGCAGTGAATTTAACCGGTGTCGTAAAAATGTAGACGCCAAAACTTTTGTGGATCATTTTTGCATTTGAATTCCCGTTTTGCAGCGTACATTTTTCTCACTCCGATAACTGAACAACGAACTGTTACTATTTTTTTTGTTTTGAAGGGTTACCAATAGCTATTAAATTTAGGTGCCAGAATATCTTACCAAACAATAGAACAGTAGGTAAACCAAATCTTGTGTGTGTGTGAGAGAGATAGAAAGAGAGAGAGAGAGAGAGAGAGAGAGAGAGAGAGAGAGATGGGCGTATTTCTTTCGAATTTCTTTTTTTCCCGCATTTCTGTACTTTTTCCAAAAACCAACTCATTTTCAACCCATGAACTTTTTCCAAAAAATTCCTCATTTTTCAACCGATTTTCACCATTTAGCCCAAATTTTCTTCATTTTTTCCTCGACTTTAAGTTACACATGCAATATATTTTTTTGTTGACGTTATTTTGGTATTAATCATATGTTTAGCACAATTTTTCAACTTATATCCATATCTCGAAAACTGTTTTACTTTAATTTTTTGACAGCATTTTTGAATTCTGCATAAAATTTCACATTAGAAATGATGATCAGCTAACCGATTTCATAAATGCTGTAAACTAGTGTAATCTAATACGGAAGAGAACGATTTTGAACTTGTGACTTGTCGTGATGCGTGAAACCGACTGCGTTAAAAATAGGTCTGATGCTTTTATAACGCCAAAGACAAAGATCATGTAAATTTAAGACTTGAAAATCCCAGTATTCAGTCAGGTGGCTATATTTTAATGCTTTACGAACTTAGATTTGAGGTTACATTAGGACCTGTTGTAAATGTTGCATCCTGAACGTAACTTTGAGTGTGTCAGTATTTATTATTTTGTGTTTGAAATATGGGTTTAGAAACACATATAAAAGAACATACTATTGAGTCATGTTTATCTTTCAGTCTCAAAGTATTTACGTGCAATAAGGATTACATCACTCATAATAGTCATTACTTTTAAGAGTGATATTACACAACAGTTAAGAAGTGTATGGAGAAAATTATCATTGTCCAGTCTGTATGTATATGACATGGTGCAATTGAACGTCTATCCTGATCAAATACACATAAATATTTGTATTTACTGGATCATCACATACGATTGGTCATACCGAGAGGCGAACTACACCGTAATTAGGATCAAGTTTCGTTCAAGTAATTACCATACTTAAGATGTTTAGTTGTGAGCACCAAAATAAACCTCAACTGCACAATCATTAGGAGCGTAACATTTCAGTCACCAGCAACATTATCCCAAGCAGAAAACAAACGAAGAGTGTCATTCAGTGTGCAATTCAGCTGTACAACTCTTCAGTACGAAATGCTATTCTAATTTTCCATTTACAATGCATTTATCCTATTTGCTTAGGGCTGATGATGATACGATAGAAATGTCGTCGTGCTGGAAAAGAAAATACCTAAAAGGGTTTAGAAAATTTCCAACTATTCCATCTAGTCTAGTGGCGGTGGCTGTATTTATGTACGGTATGTCTTTTTGTTTGCATATGTATGCACTCACTATTTTTGTGCTCTCCACAGAGAATGTGCATTTGGAAATTGCACACGGTGTGTTTTGGGTAGGGAAAGGAAGGACTTTGTGCAGCCCGAGATAACGCCACCCAGTCACAATGCTGCAATGGAACTGCACTCCAATACAAAAACTACATACAGTCACAACATATGCACGTCATCCTTCGATCTGTAGTCTGTTGTACTGCTGATGCTGCTGTTGCTCGGAGAAAATCGAATTGTACAACGGGTGAAATTGGAGAAAATGAATTTTGCCCCGGAATAAGATCAGGTGCCTGGAATTGATGATGTGTAATGAAGAAAATTGAATTTCTCACTTTTGCGCTAACGATGCATCCGATCGCAAATGTTTATATGGGTCGAAGCGCGAGTGGGTGAAGAAGGTAGGTGCATACAAAATAGACAATACCATTGTTAGATTCTGATCCCATTAGGATGGAAAGTGAGAGGAATAATATGATGTTCGGTTTATTTTGGAATAACTCGAGCTTTGGATGATAAAATGAGGATTGATTGGAATTTATCATGACTTTGTGGGGCGTGAGCTGAACATATTTGACCTTGTGATTATAAATCTTTCTGAATCATGATGAAGATATCAGTTTACCTTCGGCTGCAGCATAAACTATCGTCAGTGTTTATTTTAGAAAAGAAAAATAGGGGCGACCCGGCGTAATGGTTAGCATCCACACTGCCGCTATTTCGTGGCAGTCCTATGACGATTCTTTTTGTACTTATTTTTGTAGTACAACATTATAGTTGCATTTGATAAAATGGCGTCGGATCAAGTGGAAGTGTTTGCAAATTATGTGACTAGCCCTTGACTGATTGGAAAATTGATTACGACCGAATAGTATGCTCCAGTCAAATCGACAAGAAAGTGGTAGCCATTATTGAGAAAAATTCCTTCCTGTGCCAAAAGTAAAGACGAGGCATGGAATCAATGCGTACATTGTGAAAAATTTGCCAAACACGTGGCAAATATAGCCAAAAAAAAAATGCCAAATACGTAGCAAATATAGACTGTCCAGAATTTTGCCCGGTAGAAAAATACTGGGCTTTGGTTGAGCGGAAACTCTTTGATACTAAGAAGAAAGCAAATGCGATCGACAATTTCAAAAGAAAATGGAGCATTGCCACTGATAGCGTGTCTAAGGGTATTGTACGGAATGGCAGGGTAATAAAACATCAATAAAAATGAAAAAAATAGCAATAAAAATGTGTGAAATCGCCACTACATTATTAAACACTGTGCCAACGAAAAAATAACAATTCGCACTAGAAAAACATAAAATAGCAATAAAAAATTGATAATTCACTTTCAATAATTCAAAAGTGACCGGTAAAACTTTCAAAAAAAGCAATGATAATTAGTATAAACGCCATAATAAGCTGATAGTTTTCTGTCATAATAATAAGTTCTAGCACTATACATGAGACAAAAATCTTCAAATCTTTCAAATCTTCCAATTGAAACCAAACAAATCGCAATAAAAAATCAAAAAAATAAAAAACAAAAAATTGAAATAATTTGTTTGATTTTAATTAGAAAGATTTGAAAAATTAAAGACTTTTTCACTTGTATAGTGCTAGAACTTATTATTATGACGGAAACCTATCAGCTTATTATTGCGCTTATACTAATTGCCATTGCTTTTTTTGAAAGTTTTACCGGCCACTTTTGAATTATTGAAAGTGAATTATCAATTTTTTATTGCTATTTTATGTTTTTCTAGTGCGAATTGTTATTTTTTCGTTGGCACAGTGTTTAATAATGTAGTGGCAATTTTGTGCATTTTCATTGCTAAATGTTCATTAATTAGTGCCAGTATATATTTTAGTCGTACGGAATCTGATGGCGGGTGTACCATAGAAAGTTAGAGAATCCTACAGAAAGAAGGATCAACATCTAAATCAGCTGCTTTCACTGTATATATAACTCTATTCTACTGAAATTATCGGTTTGTTGAATTATGTCTACGTTTTATTTTCTGACATTATCTTAGTGTCCGAAATTGATGTTCCGAATTTTATTCACGCAATTGATATTTATTCAAAAGTGTTCAAAGTGTTTGGAATCCGTGTCTCATATGGTCAAAACATTTGATTCTTTGGAATGTGTTCTCTACAAAATCCTTAAACTTAGCTCAAGAACATCGATCAATCAAATTCAGAAAAGTTGCACAAGCTAAAGATTCCAATAGTTCGTGATTTTAAGAACATTTTTTGTTCGCCTTCTTTCCTTTTTTGTTTTCCTCATTAATCCTATTATCGGCTGAAAAATAGTTTGATGCATCATGTCCATTGTTTTACGTTTGAGCCTATGAAATAAACAAAATGCATAAAATATCTGCTATATTCTTATAGTCTTAAAGCCGCTCACATGTGTCGGTGCAGCGCACAAAAATGAAGTTTTTAGTCGCGTGTGGCGAAATGTTTTGTCTATATAATTGCAAATGCAAACTTTCAGGCTAACCACGAGATATCATATTTGCATTGTTTGATAACACGTTTGACTGGATCACTTCCATGCCTTTCAGTTCATAACTCATTAGTAAAAGGTCGTTTTATGTCTTCTCGCAGTGCTCACGGAGACGATATCTGTCACGTGCAGGGTTTTAATAAGAGCACCACAGTGCCAGCAACTTAGTTTACTGCTTCTACGGCTATGTTAAGACATATCCCATTAACACGAAAGTTAGTTTGATGGAGCTTCATGCTATGGTCGTGATAAGGGGAGCAAACATAAACCGATCAAATATCCTAAATGCGCTTTTTCTCGGCGAGAAGTCTCAATTATCTTAGCCAATTCATTATCTTGATGTACGTGGTGAATGCTTCTAGCCTCTTTGATGTTTTGACTGCCCTGGTGAAGCATGTGCCTTCTATCCACACACCTTCATAAAAGATGACGAACTTTTGGAAAAAGTTCGAAACTAGAGATAATTTGCAGCTTGAAACCAAGCAACATCATCTCCTGAAACATCACTTGAATCATTGGTTATCTATTCCACATTCTCTAGTTCGATAACAACCCGTGCAGCAAATCTGCTATCAATTAGCAACTTTTCCTTACTATTATTTAAACATATACATATATTGATCAGTTGTTATTTCATTTTACCGATTCGATTCAAGGTTTCCAATAACAATCCTTAGTAAGTACCTCGTACAGAAAATCCATAGTTGTTTCAATGAGCACGTACATTGTACAACTTACATTGTGTGACTTAGTTGTTGCTGGTTCTGCTCTGTCGATATCTTTCGAGTATACCAACTATACCGTAATCACACGACTGGCTCGTACATTCGACTATACCGATTGCCACTTCTGACTGGTTCCACCGTTATTGCCGATGGTAATGATGACGATGCAAGCTGGAAACAAGCATGATTGCAGTGAGTGCAATTTTGTTACCACAATTTTCCACAAACCTCTTCAATCCATCGACACAGTTTGCTCTGTTCGTTGTTGGTACAGTGTGCGCCCAACTATATAAAGAACTTTCATTATGCTCTTATACTTGGACGGAACAATGTTGAAATTACCTTGGACCAAATCCTTCTAAAATGTATAAAACACTAACAGGAATAATAATATGCAGTTTTGGAAAGGATGGTTGTGCTTTCGATTAATTTTTCAGAATGTAAAACCAATTTCACCAGCGCTGAATTTAAATTTTGGTTAAGAGATATGACCATCAGTAAAATCCTGTTATAAGCTGCCCAAAGGCTCAAAATCAGTGTAGTATTAGCATTAGGGACTATTCATAAACCACGTAGACTTTTCTGGGGGAAGGAGGGGGTTTGACAAAAGTCTACGCTCCATACAAAATTTCAAAAAATTGGTTGAAGAAAAGTCTACGAGGGGCGGGGGGATTAGATTCTCAAAAATGAGTCTACGTCGTTTATGAACAGGCCCTTAGCATTAGCACTAGCATTAGCATTAGCATTAGCATTAGCATTAGCATTAGCATTAGCATTAGCATTAGCATTAGCATTAGCATTAGCATTAGCATTAGCATTAGCATTAGCATTAGCATTAGCATTAGCATTAGCATTAGCATTAGCATTAGCATTAGCATTAGCATTAGCATTAGCATTAGCATTAGCATTAGCATTAGCATTAGCATTAGCATTAGCATTAGCATTAGCATTAGCATTAGCATTAGCATTAGCATTAGCTGAAATTGAAGTCCAGAAAATTGATGATTAATCATCGCTGCAATTTAATTTATTAATATTTTTTATTAATTATGTTTCATCTACTTTTTCGTATTTTTTATCCGTTAAGTAGTGGGATACTTTTTTTTTCATTCGTATTTAGCTTTTCAGTTTCATGAGTTGTTTTGCAATTTTTTTGGCTTTTATTGTGAACATCCTTCGAACTACGCTTTTGATATGGATTTGAAACGAACATTTCCATTATGCGCCCACGATACAGCTTTTATTTTTTTTATCGACTTCCGCTTTGGTTGCGTTCTCTTGAGAACGATTTGTTAATGCAAATTTCATTGCTCCGTCTAGACAAACTGCAATTTACTCCATGCAATCTTTCAGTTCTATTCTTCCTCCTATTCATACCTTCCCGTTTATCGGAATGAGTGTTCAGGTTCAAGCTAGGTTCGGCTGCTGGATTCCATTGGAAATTGAATTGTAAATGTTTGCTTTCAAAGCAAATGAAACGACTCTGTCACAGTTCAACATCGTCGGCCGGTCTGTGTGGCTAGAGTCTTCTGATGCCAGCATATAGGACTCAATCGGGCACAGTGAAAGTAAAAGTTCAATGATCAGTTGAACAATATTGAAGTTTCATTGCTTTTAGCCGGTGAGAGTATGTTTTCATTCTGATACTTGAAGCTGTCAGATTCTAAATTGTTGTAATATTGGGTGTGGATTCAGTCGATCAGTTTCTGATAATCTGCTTGATTTTTCGTCAAATGTGTGTTTTGTGTCAAGTTTATTCATACGACAATTTTCAAATAGAAACAAATGTGAACATCGGTATGGGATAAATGTGATCAGTTTAAGGCCTATGTTGTTTTGTTTGATCACCTGTCTGCTAATATTGCTATTGATTTGGGTCTCAAGTAGATTTTTTGTTGAAATCAGTAATAAGCTTTATCTGAATTGAGTGAAAAGTTGCGAGTGGGAGGGGAAGGGAGTAGGTTGGTATGACACCCTCATGGATTTTTTAACTGCTATATCTATTTTGAAGGACATTCTAGATCCAACAAAAGTATTAAGGTATATTCTGGTCTACATATTCATATTACTAGTCTGGTCTATATATTCATACAACTAGTCGCCAAACTGTGGTTCCTAGGAATGAAAATACAAAAAAGTTTGTTTTCCTTGACTAACTTCTAACCAATTGTCCCCAAATTTTAGATCCCAAATAAATTTAAAAGATAATTTTGCTTGCTTAATTTACTTATTCTTAACTTGAGCAATTAATATGGCCACCTTTAGATTCAATCGCGGATTGTCAACATTCTGATCCAAAATGAACTACAAGTTTTCATGTTCGAGCTATGGTGTGGCTATTCTAATAGTTCAATAACCTTTTCAGAATGCTGATGTACGATTCTGCCGTCATTATTCCATTTATTTTCTCAAGATTCCCAACACCAGACTTCGCAAAACATCTTTACACCATAATACTACCATCTCCGTGTTTAGTTGTCTTTCGCATATTTTTGACGGCAAGCTTCTCTCTAGGTTATATCCAGACTCGTGCTTTCATCACTCCAGAGAACATTTTCCCAGAATGTCAATGATTTGTCCATACATATTTTGGGGTAGATTTGAGGCGTGTGACCCTATAGATATCAATCTGTTATTTATTAAGGTGGAATAGTAAGTAAACAAACCTGATAACATTAAGAATAAACGATCATTGGGCAAACCCATTTTTAAGCCCATTTTCTGCAGTCTACTACGCACAACACGTTCTCAAAAATTAAAGTAAATATTTTTTCAAATTACCCGGCTGGTAGTAATGAAATTTTTAGTCACTTCCTTCTTTTGCCAGTTTAATTTTCTGCGGAATAAGGATATTGAACCTGGGAGTTCTCAATTGGATGAGTCTACTCAGCCGAGTGGTTCCCTCGCCAGGTGAGGACTTCGCAGTATTTTTTGCAAGTTGTAAAATGCAATGACAGGAAATGCTGCAAG
Source organism: Aedes koreicus (assembly GCA_024533555.2). Lineage (NCBI taxonomy): Eukaryota > Metazoa > Arthropoda > Insecta > Diptera > Culicidae > Aedes > Aedes koreicus. Next base: position 125,380 of record JAHHFK020005154.1, read on the forward strand.
AAAGCACGAAGCAACTATTTCATTGTGTTTCAGCAGCAGTTCATACCAGCACCGGTTTCTTTTAGACAAACACCTGATTGTTCGAAAGCGTCAAGCCAAACAGAAACAAACAATACTTTTTCATCACTGTTGTTCGCAATTCTATTGATTTGGCAATAGTTCTTTCTAAATCACTTCCTAATTGGACCTCCCGTACGACATCTACTGTCCATCGCAATAGGCGTTGTTGAAAACAAACATTTGTAAAACGTGCTCTGTTTATTTTGCATCACAAGTAATGCTCAAGAAACATCAAAAACTGCACTAGACTGGAGTACCTGGCAAACATCGATACACAAAGAAAGCGCAAAACGCGGAAAGGAGGTGCTAGTAGGGGAGGATGGTACAAAACGCACCGTTTAAGCAACATCGTGAATTACTAGTGAATGGAAGCTGAAATTTAGGAACAAGTTATTGGGTATGGCGCATTACTTGTTTTCGTTGTAGATCAAATGTAATTTAAATTCAAAACGATGATTTTTCGTGATTTTTTAAACCTTTTCCAATTTGATACCAAGACGACACAGGGGTAAAACGCCTGTTTCATTGCTCAATATGCACCCCAAATTGGTGTAAGCGCACCACAGCCTGGTTATGATGCACCACGATTTGGGATAGCATGCACCGCTTGTAAAAGGTAAACACACGGCTATAATAAGTTACTCAGAGTTGTAAGTGAGGAGGTTGCAACATCTCGCCACATCTTTTTACTCAAGCAACCATGGGTTGGATAAAGATAGCAAAACGTTGCGATTGTTGCCAACTCATTTATACCGCTTGTCCCTAGAGCTTTGGGAGCCCGGTTTTTGTTTTCCTCCTTGGGTTCAATACGTTTAGGTAGATTTTACCATAAGTATTTTTATACTCAGCGGTAGATTACTGATTATACCCAAAGTTGGTTTCCTACCTCAACTGCTCCACTTGGTATTTTTAAGGGGGAAGCGGTGGGTTTCCCAGATTTAGTTGGTGGTTTGTAAAAATTGGAAAAAGGAGATTTAGAAAGTTTGGATTTGAAGTTTTTTGGGGGGGGGAGAATTTTAAGGGAAGGAAAATTTTTTTAAAAATTTTTTTGGGGGGGTTTTTTTGTGTGGGTGGGGGTTTGTTGGAAAAATGGTTGGTTTTTATTTAAATATAATAGTGTGGGTTTGGGGGGGCGCTAATAGAAAATAGCGACCCGACCTGGACTAATGATGACTCCGACGCTGGACTGCAGTTAGCTTGGGACGTGGAGTTCACCGATACCTTTCCCGTTAATACAATCGAAGACCACTTTCGTCCGACGGGGGCCGATGCTTAGTTTGTTTTGAGTTTGCTTTGTTTTTTTTTTATGTAACTTTAATAATTCTTACTGATCTGTTGTTAGTTATACAAAAAAATATTTTAAATTTGCTGAATCAGTTGGACTGATGTTTTTGATAATATTAAAAGCTTTAAGCTACAACTTGTTTAACTGTTGCATCGATTTACTAGATTTAAGTGATCTGAATCAAACTGTTGAAGTTTAGTTTGTGATATTTTTAATAATTTAAAGGCATTTGAGTAAACATTTGTTGAACAAATATTTGTAACGTTTTTGGAAACATTCAGTTACCTGAATAAATGCAATAATGCGCGTATTAAAAAAAGCAACTATATTCAGATGGATGGTAGAAAAGAACGGAAAAAATATTTTAACAAAAGAAATTGCATTTTATTCATTAAGAAATTAAAAACTTCACAAAAATATTTCTATTCCCTGCTTCGCCGCCTTGTGGCAGTTAGCCGGAACTTTGGCCATAGATGAAAAAAAAAAAGCTTGTAGGCAAATTTTTCAGTTCCTTGGTCGCCTTTTTGATCAAATCATCGGTCGTTTTGGCCACAAATTAACTTGAATATAATCTTCTTCAAATTGGTCCAGAACTTCTCAATTGGGCGGGCACGTTGGGAGGGTTGGAATGCTTGGACACCACCGGAATGCCCAACCATTTCATTTCCTCCAGTGCCCGCTTCTAGAAGTGGTCGACGCTAGATCCGTTCAAAACACCACGGTGGCAACTTCTGGGACGCACTTCGTACCGTAGATTTCACCGTTCACTGCTAGCCCCGACAAAAAGAAGAGGGAACGAGACATCCCCTTTTCATCGATTGTGAGGCACAACATCACCTTCTTTGGGAACTTCGTGTGCGCTTTGTACTTCACATCGCTGCTAATTTCTTTTGTTTATGAGGTGAAGTAGCCTTTGGCTTGCCAGTCGTTGCCGTCCAACGGGAGAAACGTCTCGTCGTCCATAACGACCACAACGTTCCGCTTCGCCGGGAAGAGCTCTTTGACCAGAACCTTCAGCCGTTGTTTATGGGTTTCCGCTTGGTTCTCCAACATGGCTGGCTTGGACTGACGCTTCCGCATGTGGATATCCATTTTGGCCAAATACTTCTTGACCGTTTGGTCGGTCGCACCGACCTTCCGTCCCAACGCACGGAAAGAAGGGGCCATCTTGCCTCCCGTCTTTCATTTGAGCTTCTGTTGAATCATCCGGTCGCTTAAAACGGTCGGACGGCCGGAACCAGGCTTCCTCTCGATGGACTCTCCCTTCTCCAGAAGTGTCAGAATCTTGTAAATGTTTTCGCGATCGTATCCGGCCGACACGAAGTGGGTCACGATGGCCGTCTTTGTTTAGGCCCGGACGGAGCAGGCGGTACGAACACACCATAGATCGAAGTTGTTTCAGTTGTTTCGAAGTTGACTACTGACTGGTGCACCGACTACCAGGTGGCAGGGTAATCGAATGAAAAATCGGAACATTTAGTCGATTTTTTTAATGCACGCTTTACAAACAGTGTAATGTTATTTCCCAGGTAACCAATAAGCAGTTCCAAAGCATCTTAATGGCAGCCTATCAAGCAATTAATTCGCCTTGAATGCAACATAAATGCCGCTTTTGGCCAAATATACGGCTGCTTTACTGTAATGCTATGATAATGCTTCAATAATGCTATTTTGCATTCGAAATGCTTATTACAGGCTACACGTATTTAAATACCATTGGAAATTCAACTTTACAACAGATAGCATTCAAGATGCTGATATAATGCTACTATAATGCTTGTAGCATCTGAAATGCAGATTTAAGGTTGATTTACTGCATATGCTAATGCTTATTGGTTACCTGGGTTGTTATCTTTCTAATAGCTTGAAGTTACTTGAATAAAATGAATGGAACGTTGTTTGCGATCTTTTACTAGTTTTAAGTTACTCAATTAAAATGGTTGAACTGTTGTTTGGAATGTTCTTAAAGCAATGAATTAAACACGTTTAACAGTTGTTTGTGCTATTATAATTTTAAAAAATATGAGCATAAAACATAAAAACAACAACAATTTGCGTAGTGTTTTTATAACAATTGAAAAACTCTGGGGGAGGAAGGGGGCATAAACTGACCACATGTTACTTATTGTAACATGGTGGGAGGGGGTTTTTATGTTTTTTTTATGGCAGGAGGGGGTTTAAAATCCCTTTTTTTGCGTTACGCTATTAGAGGACAAATTTTACACGTCCCACAATATTAGTAAAGAGGTGAATCAAACACGGACCATTTAAAATTCGTCCTCTTTATTACGACCAATTTCATTTTCCCAGCTAAAGAGTTTGTTTGGGTTGGAATATATCTAACATACCGCTAAATTTTTTTGTAAAATGGAATCCAGCGATGGCTAAAAAAGTTTAAGTTTTCCCTTCGCCGCATACCTAAAATCTTTTGTACAATTTAAAACATACGGCTCGGAAATTTAAGCGGTCTCTTTATTACTCCGAAGCGCAAATATAAAGCAAGCTTATTTCAAGAGCAGCATGCCAAATAGAAATTTTACAAATGACGAATGTCACGATATGTTGAAACAAATGATTATAACATTCATTACGTAGTCCCACGTCACCCATGCAACCTCATTTTTTTGTTATTACACAGTTTGAATGAAACATTTTATTTTCTACGTTATCTAATGCACATAAAAGGAATGCTAGATTTGGCATAAATTAACAGGATTTCTCATGTTAATTTAAGCCAGATATCACTGGATTCAAGTATTTCGTATGGGAGATTCTCAAAAACGTTGTATGCTGTATGAAAGATAGCAAGCAATTACGTTGTTAACGCTTGCGTTGGCTTGCAATTAACCGAGGAGTAATCTTAGACTTCTGTTAAAATTTGTTATTCTTTTCTGTGTAGATACACGGTTGATCATTCAAAGGAGTGACCTTAACAAATTCCGTTAATATTATTGTTGATCTCTTGCACATAGAGTTATCTACATATCAACTTAAAGAGCAACCCAAAACAATCATTGTTACCCACGTGTTAATCGCACGTGCTATCAATACTACCGTCAAATATCAAAAAATTTCGGTTTTATGGCAGCTATTAATTAAAATCAGTCACACTTAAATCTTTTGATGCCATGGCTGGTAATCATCATAAGTGTAAATCTGTTGTTCTCTGCTTCTTCAGACTTCAAGGACACATAATTTATCAATTCCCAGCATCAGGTGGCTCTATTTGCCTAATTAGAACCCCAATAGCAATGAGCAGCGGAAACTTCTCAGAATCCGATTCGAGGAAAGATTCTTGTTTGCCAATGATGGCTTCCTCAGAAAGTTATGTTTAATTTCGCATTCGTTTAGAAGATTCCAGAGAAATCCATTAGCTTTTATTGAAACTCAAAGGAGCTCAAATTCATTTTATCCGAAAGAGGCTGGGGCCCTATTGATATGATATTAAATCGACATGTTTTATTAAATAATAAACAAAACGAAATGGCCTTATATCTACTTTGCGAATTCATGTTGCGATATTTCACAATAATTTTTAAACGCCGGATATCATTGCATTAATTATACGGTGGGTGCTGCCATTCCATCACCCTAATTAGTTGTCTGTCTGGCAGCCAATTTTACTATTTTTTTTTTTACAAATATAAACATTACAAAACAAACCACTTACACTAGAAATCTATGATTTTGAGTAGGATGAATGGTGAATAAATGAGATTTATAAAAGAACATTTTCCCTGCATGCCGTACTTATCAGAAGGAAAGCGAACAAGAAATTCGTCGTAGTACACACCAATTAATGTATGAACACAGGGATTCGAAAGAACTCTAAAGCCGGCTCTTTCTACCTTTTAGTATTTTTATTTGTAAGAACCTTGTGTCCGACTCATGTGTATACAAAAATACACTGTTTTTTTCTGGCAATGTTTCACATCAAGCAATTTATTGACCTAATTGAACTGGTACGATACACGTTAGAAGAAACATTCTTAGTGAGTATGTACTTCTTTTTAAATTTTACAACACTAAATTTACAAGAATCTCTTTTGTGAAAAATGTATTGTTTCAAAAGATTCTAATATTTCACTTTTTAAGAAACTTAGTCGTTAGCAATGCAAAAAGAAAAGAGAAAGCCAAAGCTATTCTCTCATTGAGTTACTTTCTGTGAGCGTCAGCAAGCGCGTTTTATTTTTTCCCAGAGTTGTCAGTTTGTCCAAAATTGTTAGATTTTCCATAAATGTCAGGATCATGGCCAACTATGGTTTCTCCATACATATGAGCGCCCTGGTACTGAATAACAAAGATTTGTGTTCTGCTAAGGTAGGAAAGTACTACTTAAGCAAAAGCGCCAATTCCGTCACTTAGAAATCAGTTATCAAGAAAAGCAATGATTTCACTTGGGAGCTTCTACACCGTGTCCAATATATTCTCATACACTTTTTCCTTGCATTGGTGTCGTGCAACTACTCAACATGCCTCACGTATGTGTTGGTGTAGTTTTGCACTATGTTTATACAAACGCTTTTAATTTATGTCCGATTGTTTTCATTCGGTGTTTATCTTTTACCAGCGATGAAGGAGTTTCGTGCTGTGGTGATAAAAAAGTTTTTAAAAGGTGAGCGCCCGGGCGCTTTTTTCAGAAATTTGAAAAACCTCGGAGTAAAGCGGGATTTTGTGCACCGAACCATCCGAAGGTACCGTGACACCTGCTCGTTGGATGACCGGAAGAGATCCGGTCGTACTCGTACGGTGCGGACTGCACGAGTTTTTAAAGTGGTCAGGGAACGGATTAGACGATAATCACAGCGCTCTGTACGTAAAATGACCGCAGATCTGAATGTTTCGAGATCGTCAATGCACAATACTGCAAACGACCTCGGATTCCAAGCTTTCAAGAAACGTAAGGTTCACGGAGTTTCGGAACCTTCCAAGCAGAAACGACTCGAAAGAGCAAGTCTACTTTTGTCGCGGCACGGTGGGGAAGAATTTATCTTTTCCGACGAAAAGTTATTCGTCTTGCAACAATCCCACAATGTCCAGAACGACAAATTGTGGGCTCTCTCTTCGAGAACTGTTCCAGAGAGTGATAGGAATATTCCACGATTCCAAAGTGCTGCGTCAGTGGTGGTTTGGGGAGGAATTTGCAAGCGAGGCACATTACCAGTGGTTTTCATCGAAAAAGGCGTTAAAGTGAATGCCGTATATTATAAAACGGAAGTTTTGGAGAAAGTTGTCAAGCCATATGTAACGGGTGTCCACTAAATAATGAGAACGAAAAGAACTGGTCAGGAAAAAAATACCAGTGAAGTTTTGTTCAAACTGATTTATTTTATTAAAAGGGTCAACTTAAATCTTCAAACTAAGTTTAGTGAATATTGTCATATGGTCCGTGGTCCGCCGTGCGGCGCAGCTTAGTCGTTATGCTGGAACATGACCGTTGGACGGCAGCCACATCGATTTTTCGGATGCAGCTTTTGATCCTGTTGGTAAGTTGCTTGGTGTTCTTGGCCTTCCAATTATCCTTGTATACCATGGAGCTCAAAAGACCGATGAAATCCTCGATAGGACGGCACTGTGGCAAATTTGTCGGATTCCGGTCTTTTGGGACATATGGTATATTTTGGCTCTCCAAAAACGTTAGCGTTTTTTTTGCGTAGTGCGATGATGCCTTGTCCGGCCAAAACACGTATTTGCCATCCGAGTGATGTTGTTTAAGAAATGGGATGAGTATTTTCTGCAAACACTCTCTTTGGTACACCTCCTGGTTGATGGCCAAACCGCTTGGTTTGAACCACGGCTTCGAAATACCCTTATCGGATATTACGATGTATAACATAACCTTCGATTCAAATTTGTGCTTGAACTTATACATTACTTTTGGAGGAGTAGTAGATTTGTCCTTAGTGTAGAATCGGTCGTTTCCCGGTATCTGAGACTTCGAAAGAGGAAAGTAGCTTTCGTCGTCCAGAACGAAAGATTTTCCGCCGTAATTCCGAGTCATCCAGCGGCATTGGGATTTCACGGTTTGAATCTGCTCATCTGTGTACTCTGGGGATCTGGTTTTCTTTCTACACACTATTCCTTCTTTCTTTAGCGTCTTGCAGATGAGTGACTTCGAACAATGGAACTTTCGGGCTGCTTCCCGTTGACTTACCGAATCCTTGTTGTTGAACATGCTGCGCAGCGAGCGGAGCGTTTTCTCATTCATTATTTTCGCTGGACGGCCGCAACCTTTCTTCCGGGTTACTCTCATGCATGCCAGGATACGGTATACGGTGGATACCGGAACTTTTTCACGACAAAAATGGTCCACCGTGTATTTTTTTCCACGATCTTCGTTCGCTTGAAAGAATTGTACAACGCGCGCGCGCAGTTCTTCCTGTTTCGACGGCATGCTGAACACGACTGAACATGTTAGAGTGAAATAAGAGTGTATGAAAATTTTCTGGAGAGTGCAACGATTCATTCATCTAAAGTGACATTTCTATGCGGCCGTTTTTGTTCTGATGGAAAAGTATTGAAATCATTCTCATTTTTTAGTGGACACCCGTTACAAGAGGTGTTTGGAGATAATCACTATGTGTTTCAGCAGGACGGAGCGCCATCGCATACTGCAAATCTCGTTCAGGGCTGGTGCCGAGAAAATTTGACCGACCGATTATTTCGTATGGTCATACATGCAGGCGAAGGTAAATGACCACATGGCGTCTAAGATGAACCAATTCAAAACCGTAATCAAACGAATTTGGGACGAAACGCCGATGGAAGTCGTGCCTGCCGCTTGTGACGGTTTCGAAAAACATCTGGAGCTGGTCAAGAAGGTTAAAGGCGGTGTAATTCCAAAACATATGCTGTAGTTGATCAGTATTATAATGCAATATAATGGGTAAAGGTATCAATAAAATCTGGATTCTCGATTTGAAATAAATAGAGTTTTATTTTGTATGAGAATATATTGGACACGGTGTAATGTTCTATCTGATATTTATGTCAAAGTGGATTCATTGGCGTTTTAATGTTGAGGTATCCATACTTATAGAATTATTTTTTTTAATATATATGCATGTTTTTTTTGGAAATCCTAATGCACGACTAATTGTTAACCAACATTAGATGCGAAATTATGCGATGCTTGAAGTTGGGGTGTCTGACGGTAGTTGTATGCCAGAAGTGTGGGCCTGTTTATAAACCACGTAGACTCATTTTTGAAAAACTCAAACCACCCCTCTCCCCTCGTAGACTCTTCTCCATATATTTTTTTTTAAATTTTTTATGAAGCGTATACTGGTCAGACCCCCCTCCTCCCAGAAAAGTCGTCTTATATTTTTTTAAATATCAAAAATTTACGATTTATTGTCAATCCATGGATATGACGTATGGACAAATAAAATTAATTAAGCTGTGTAGGGGAAACGCACCTGTTTTGGCTTTTATTCTATTCTGGCCAAATTAAGAATATATTTTACGTTTTTTTTAACAGGTAAGAGTTAAATAATTGTAACATGATGGCTATTTCAAATTCTAATACTGGGATGAATATTTCTTTATTCCTTATAATGCAAATTTCTTTTAAAATTATCGTATTTCTGAAGTATTGACAGAATAGGAAACTATAGTGAAAATCGGAGCGCTTACCTCACATGGAAATAGAAATGTACAATTAAAAAAATATTATAATAATAAGCTCGAATTAATCAAAATCCAAAAAATTGAGGGGGTACACTGACGTACTTAATGGTAGAATTCATCGTGTGAAATTTGTCTTTCATTCAAATCGCCTTCCCGTGCACCCACCTTTGCGAGCGCGTCCGCTTTCTCATTGCCTAGGATTGAGTAATGTGAAGGGACCCATACATAGGTGATCAATTATGATCTTTTGACCAGCACACCATCTTTTCGCTTAGTTTTGAAAGGAAATAAGACGGGTGTCTGCTAGAATTCATCGACCGAAGAGCCTCAATCGAACTGAGGCTGTCCGAAAAGATGAAATAGTGGTCTGCAGGCAAGTTGGAAATCATCCCCAATGCGAAGTTGATTGCTGCCAACTCAGCAAAATAAACAGAACAAGGTTCTTGAAACTTTTGGAAGGCACTAGAGTTTCGATTGAAAAAGTTCAAGCCCGTGAATTCATTGACGAGAGACCCATAAGTGAAAAATATTTTACCGGAATTTACGTGTTGGTGCTTTTCAGTAAAAAATTGGGGAATAATAGCACAAATTTTATCCGGAATCCCATGAGATGCTTGATTCATGGAAAGAGCATAATGAAATAAGCACTGGCTGGAGTATAGAAGATATGTAGTGATGGAGAATTCTCATAAACCAAGCTAGTGTGTTCAGGCTTACAATTTTTTCAAAATTTTCTTTTTTAAATGCGATTGGCACTCCACATTTGATCAATATTTCTGAAGAGGTTTTCTCCTATCAGAAATTCAAAACTCATTTAAAGCGTTGAGTGCAAACAGCCAACAGGAAGACGTAGACAACGATGTTAAACTCGTTACAACTTTATGAGGTGACTTTTTCTTGCCGAGAGAAAGCAAAAAGAACCGTACTCTAGAACAGAGAGAATTGTTGTTTTACGAAGAATTAGGAGGGCTCTCGGACGAGCACCCCACAAATTGAGCGAAGAATGTTGATCCTTTATTTTGTATTTTTGCTTCGAATACTTAATTTGGGCATTCCAAGTGCACTTTGAATCAAAGCAGACCCCAAGCTATTTGAAAGATAATGATTGGGCAGTGTTTCTGCCCACAAACATCCGCCCAATTGCACCGCTGGGTACCGCATTCGAGTAAACATTACCAGGTCAGTTTTCTGCGGTTATAATTCGTTTCCAAGATTCCTAGCCCAAGAAGATAAGTTATCTAGGGAATTTTTTAATTGTTCTTGCAAGTTGACGGTATGTGAGCCTCTTAAAGAAACCACACTGTCGTCATCAAGTTGTATTAGCGTGCATTGTTCTGCCAAACAATTTTCAATATCTTTGACGTTGAAGTTACAAAGAAGAAGGCTGAGGCATGAGCCTTGAGATTTGTCAATTGTCCAAGTGAAAAGTTCAGTCAGTGACAACCAAATGTACAAAAAGAAGATTGAATTTTATCACATCGTATCCAAGTGAGGAGTTGTTTGATGAAAGAAGAGCCATAGAGAATTCACAGCATTGTCAATGGTTTCCAGAGATCCGCCGTTTGGAGACGTTTCTCGAAAAATATGTTTTGCTGGGTCATTGATCATTGGTCACTAAAGTTTGTCGTGAGAGTCGCTAGACAAAATTTTTTGCTTTGAAAAGTTGTTCAGCTGCGTTTCATGCTATGAATATTCCTCGAGATTAGTGGAAGTTATGTGTCTACGAAAAGCTTTGAAAACCTCAGATTTTTTTAAATACAATTTTGTGTTTTCACTGTCCCAGCCAGATGTAGCTGGTATCAGCCAAGGTGCACTTAGAAATTTTCCTTTTATGTGCTTTAAATGAGGTTTTGTAGATCAGATCGGCATGGAATTGATATTCTTTTAACGGTGGAAGTGTGGATTCAGTACCAATTGTCACCGTCGTTGAAATGATAATAGGTAAATGACCATGGGGATCATTGATGACTTTCCACAGATAGTCCTATGAAAGCGGTCTTGAACAGAAAGATAGGTCAAGTCTACTCTCTTGAGCAGGAGGTTTAGGTATGCGTGTCGCTTCACCAATGACTTCTGGTGGTAGACAAATTGAAATTGTCTCTTTTGTTGTAAAAAAAGCCGCCATGTCATCGTATAGGTCCCCCATCCAGTATCATGGTAATTCATGTCACCCGCAATCTTGTTGTTGCGTTCTTGGAAGAACCTAGACTGAAGCTATGCAAAGATCTTTTTTCACAGTTTATTAATTCTCTCTTTGTGTATCTAGACAGCAGGATACTTATGCAGCAATTCTCTCGAAATTTCGGGAGTTTTCAATTGTTTGATTTTGGACCTATAAAAAAACCCAAGGCCCCTTTGAGAACGGATGATATTGTATAATTCGTGTAAATTTGACCTCAGGAGAGGTCATAATTACGCAAAAAAAAAATAAATAAATAAATAACCCTTCACCTATCAGTGAAAAGCAATTGAAAAAAAAATGTGCCGCAAATACCATGCAGGAGTAAAACAAAAAAAATAAAAATGAAATAAAAACTTACAGTTAGTGACAATAATCGGGTTTACCACCTTAGTTTAACTTTCTTCGTATCTCAACTAAACAGGGAGATACAGACGTAAACGCTGTGAGGGACAATTTCACAACAATAGTTCTAGAAAAAATCGTCAAAAGGTCGAAAGTAACAATTGTAAACAATGACTTAAAACGTAAATTTCCTGGAAATGCCAGGTGGCTAACATCTATATCCACTACGACGGGGAGACAATAACTCCCTGTATCTGTTTCTCGTGCTATTTTGTTAGTGGGAGCAAACAGATCCCAGAAAAATACGCTAGAAGTCATTGTTTACAAATGTTACTTTCGACCTTTTGACTATTTTGTCTAGAGTTATTCACTGGGCTTGAAGAGCTATTCAATTATATTACACGCAGCCAGTGGCGGTCGAAAAGCAGTCCGTTTGCCTGTTACTGTAATGTAGCTGGATTGAGATCGATGATTTATTGCGATGATGGTAAACTGCGATGTTGTCTTATGATGTGCTCTACCAAGAAAGAACTCGGCCTAACTGAAGAGCTTCCGTTTGGAATCGAACACCTTTTCATTTTGTTCTTTATGACTGCTCGGTAAGAAAACCCACGTGGATAGGAAAAAAAAATTGTAGACGAGTGACGTGATGAGACACGGCACAACTTGTCCGGCTCAGTACATGATACGGAATGGTGTTATTATTTCAGTTACAGTTTTGGCGAAATAAATTAAGCGCATAGATTGAAAGGTCATACATTTTTTAAACTAAATTTTAAATTATCATTGGTTTTGCTTTCAATTTCTTAGAACGTTAACCCATTTTGTAGCTTTTTTAAAAGGAAATGTTAGCTTCAAAAATGTTGTCTCTCCAATTTTTAAACCTCTTAATTAGTATATTATGTCATCAAAACACTTCACTAAATATATTCATATTATAACTTGGCTTTTCTGCTTTAATTTGATTACCTTTCAAATTGTGAACCATTCCGTTATGCTATATTTTTCGTCAAATATGCTAAATGCACTCGAAAATGCTGATGACTTAGTATGAACTACAATAAAACAGCTTTTTCATTCGAAGCTTTGATGGAAAGATATAAAAAAATAAGAAAAAAAGTCTGCGATAGCAATCATGTATCATTCTGTCGATTGTAATTGATAAATGGGCTACGAGTTGAACAACATAAATAAACAAAAACGTCAGATTAAAGGGTGAGCTCTGCTTAGATTACCGAGAAAAGGTGAAGTCTCCAATCTATTTTAATTCCAATATCAGTATCTCCTTGTAAACGAACGGTTTTTCCTCCAAAGCAAAATAGAAGCATTAAACAGTTTCAAGTTAAATAGTGACTCCACCAAAGCCATGAAAATCTCTTTCTATACAAAACGCAATCGCAAAAAAGTAAGTGCCGAAAAATAGACGACAGACCGCAAACAGAGAGATTCGCTTATGCTTTCGGTTTAGGGCGAGGCATCCACAAAAAAGCAAACCACATGCCAAATTCTCACACGCTCAAACCACAGTCATTCTGTCCACTTCCTGCGCAGCACACGACTCTAGACCTTTTACTCGGGATGACAACTTAGTGCACAGCGGCTCCCTCCAAGAAGGATAAGCTTTTGGCATGCTTGATGCTCCCTGGGAGGGACAAAAAGAATCATCGAGTGCCTTCGAGTAAAAAGTCCTCTCATTCGGAATAATTAAAATCCTGTCCCGTTGAATGCGGGGGGCACTGAGATGTTTCCTTTTCCTGTCCAGGTCTGCCTATAGATGGTTGCTGTTGTTGCGGGGGTTGAGTCAAATCACATCTTTTTTTAGGCGGAAAACTTCCCATCTGCGGGAGATATGCTACGCTTCACTAATATTTTTTGTTCTGGTACTGTTCAATGTTTGGGAAGGTAAATGAATTATATAAATCGTTCGAAAACATCTTGCGAATTGCTGCGATATCCTGCGTAGACGTTATTTGAGTTCAGTTAAGCTGAAACTTACTCGATATTTTGTCAACTTTAAAGTTGAAGACTCAGTTCAAATTCAACTTGTGCAACGTGTGCAAAGGGAAGTATAAATGTCCACTGTTCTAATAAAAAAAATATTTGCATGGAATGATTGATTGAAGGTGCAAGGTTTTGGGGTTAAATAAAGCTCGAATCACTTCCCTGCCCTTCGGTTCAGAAAGAGGTATGGGAGCGTTCTGCCGACTTGGTGGAGGCAAATTTCACGTGTGAGTGGTAATGGTAGTGGTAGTGAGAAGTAGTGCTGTAGTGTGAACTTGCGCTTGGAAGGAGATTCTCTTCCCTATATTCGCGGGTTCCACTTTATTAACTCTGCTTATGGGACCGCCTAAACGTTTTTGGCCTTTCATACCGGAGTTTGATGATCACGAACTACAATAAAATCCAGATCAAATCGTTTTTCAGGTTATTTCAGTGGTATGGACAGCTGCTTTGCTTCAATAGATGGTAGTATTACATCACCACATCATCATAAAATAAAGCTCGATTCACTTAAAATTTGGACACATTGCTTTTTCACAGTGCTCCTCCTCCGATTTTCAAAAATTTTGTTTATTTTTGGTAAAAGTTTTGTTAGGATTCATTAAGATTTACAGTAGTTGTGACAGATGGAAGTCGAAAGAAGTGAATTAATTTTGGACACCCATGTTGAACATCCAAGGGTCAGAATCAAAGATTGCGAAATAGTTGAATTGAACTAAATTTACCCTATGCGGTGTCCTAAAACCTTTCCGTGAGCGGAAAACTACGGAAAAACTCGTATTGTTCGGAAGGAAAATAGTTAGCGTCGTAGTGGAATTTATGATCGACACCTGCACACATTGCTACACATTGAGAAAAATCAGTACCAATCCAGAACCTTGGGGTAGTGAAATTGCTATACAACACAATTCTAACAAATGCACCATCCGGAAAACGCACAACCGGAGGTAACTTTTTACCCCACCTTACCCCTGTAATGTTTTGGCCAGATTTGGTTAGCTGCCACTACAGTCTGGAGACACTTCAGGGGTACTTGGATTTAATCGAAAAATACCTCAACCCACCCAATTGCCCTCAATTGCGCCCAACCGAGAACTATTGGCAATTGTTAAGCGGAAACTGAAAACAGTTTGGAAAAGCTGAAAAAAAATTGGTGTAGTAAAATAGCCGCTCAAGTTACCGATTACTGTGTCCAAAAGATGACGCGAGGCATTTAAAAACCATAACGGAATAAGACAACTGATGTTTTCTGTTTCCAGAAAGTGCAATAAAGACCTTTATTTTGACTGCTCAACTGTTTTATTTCATCTAACAAATCCCGAGATGGAGCTGATTTCTCTTGCGTCCAGATATTAACTGAATCGAGGTTTAGTAGTTTATGCAAAGAGCTCCTGGCATTTTTTTTTCTGCATATTGGTTGCCTATTTTTTGTATAGATGGAAAAGCATTGCAAAACGTAAAATTCTCTGCAACTGATTATTTAGTGAAGAAAAGTAGGCTGTTATTCTAGTAATGTCGAAGTGACGAAAAACGAAATAAGGATAAGATCTAAAATAAACTGGCAACGCTTATGATGCGCTTACACATACATGCGTAAGACTATCGGTCAATGCCTACCTACATTCGACGCGTTCTTCTGTCAACAACTTGATCAGCTCTTGAACTTTTGCGTAAACAGTGGTCGTTATCGAGGTACCGCAAATCGAAAAGAGAATTAAAATTCTAGTGGTTGACACGTGGTTTGGTAGAAGGATGTGTCGATGAACAAAATAGCGAAATGTTTCAAAATTCATCTAGACAGCGTAAATCTATCATCAACAAGTTTGCAGAACACTACTTGTTCGATGAGCTGTCGAGAAGAGGAGGAAAACCAGGTCCAGCTGACCCAAAATTAGATCGGAAGGTGATCAACCTCATCCTTCGGAACAGAACGATGTCGATTTGACCATAAAGGAATGGTGCAAATAATCAAGAAGCGCAACAACATGAAGACTTATAAGAAACAGAAAATAGCAAAACAAAGTGCTGAACAAATATTCAGGGTGAAAACTAGATTCAGAAAGTTATACAGCCAACTTTTGTCGGTCTGCGTTTTGATCGATGACAAAATATATGTGAAAGAGGACTCCAGAACGCTTTCAGGACCGCAATTTACATCGAGGTCATCGGCAATGATGTTAGCATCTCCGAAAAGTCGTTCGAGGTGGAAAAATTCGGCCAGAAGGATCTCGTATAGCAGGCAATTGGTTCTTGCCGCTCCAAGTCATAGATTTTCTGCAGTAAAGGTATGATGCTTTCGTTATACAAGCAGTACAAGGTCCCTTCTTTATTTTGGCCTGGTTTGGCGTCAGCCCATTACGCCAAAACCACAGTACAATGGATGCAAAAAAATGGAGTAGATTTGGTTGAGATCCTTAATCTCCCAATTGTCCACAGCTTTATCCAACTGAATGCTGCTGGACTATCATTAAGCGCAAATTAAAGAAGAGTGGTAAGGATGTAAGGAGGGTCCTGTTAGGGCCTCCAAATTCTGACTTATGTGGCAGACGACGAGAGTCGTCTGCCAGATCTCAAAATCGGTTTGCCCTCCTAGCTCTTTGTCCAACCCTACAGCAGAATCCACCTTCAAGGATATTCAACGCTTCCGAAATTTCCTTTCCCAATTTCTTATCTCAAGAGATTCCCCAAATGCATAAACCACAAATTCCGTGTTGAATTACCAAATTAAAAGAAGGATAAAGCATTTAATGAAAAGATAATTTTAACTTCTATTAAGGACACATGTAGTACAATTTTAATTGGACCGTTTAATGTAGATTTCCAAAGTCTATAGTTGTTGCATTTTGCATTTATATTTAAAAACATTCCCCTCTTCCTACCTTCTCCTATCTTGTGACGTCATGCTCTCAGTGAGTCCTACCCTGTACGTGAGTCCTTCTACTCCCAGTTTCCTTTTCACCCTTTTCTCTTACTAATACAATATCTTGGCTCTTCTAATGCTGGTGGTGTGTTCCTGTGGGTACTTAGAAACCTGTTCAGGTACTTATAAAGGGCGATACGGTCAAAATTTGGTCAATATCAACTTGACGTATTTCTTTCAATTTTGCATTTAAAAAACCTGAACACCCCTCATTTTGAAGGTGTGTGTGTGTAGAATGTTGCTCCTATTTTGATTTTGGAATTCACTCTTCAGTTGTCAAGATGCCGTCCAAGCAAGAAGAGCAGCGTATCAAAATTTTGCTCGCGCATCGCGAAAATCCGAGCTACTCGCACGCAAAGTTGGCAAAATCGCTAAAAGTTGCCAAATCAACCGTTACAAATGTAATTAAAGTGTTTGGGGAACGTTTGTCGACAGCCAGGAAGTCTGGATCGGGAGGAAATCGAAAACCGGAAGCCGCTGAGACGACAAAGAGAGTTGCCGGTAGTTTCAAGCGAAACCCTAACCTATCTCTCCGAGATGCCGCAAATAAGCTGGATGTATCGTCTACAACCGTGCATCGAGCCAAAAAACGAGCCGGACTATCGACTTGCAAGAAGGTAGTGACTCCAAATCGCGATGATAAACAAAATACGACGGCCAAAGCGCGATCCCGGAGGCTGTACACGACGATGCTGACGAAGTTTGACTGCGTGGTAATGGACGATGAAACCTACGTCAAAGCCGACTACAAGCAGCTTCCGGGACAGGAGTTTTATACGGCAAAAGGAAGGGGAAAGGTAGCAGATATTTTCAAGCACACGAAACTGTCAAAGTTCGCAAAGAAATATCTGGTTTGGCAAGCCATCTGTACCTGTGGCTTGAAAAGCAGCATTTTCATAGCTTCCGGGACTGTCAACCAAGAAATTTACGTGAAAGAGTGTTTGAATAAACGTCTGCTGCCTTTCCTGAAGAAACACGGTTGTTCCGTACTGTTTTGGCCGGATTTGGCATCTTGCCATTACGGTAAAAAGGCCATGGAGTGGTACGCCGCCAACAACGTGCAGGTGGTTCCCAAGGACAAGAACCCTCCCAACACGCCAGAGCTCCGCCCAATTGAGAAATACTGGGCTATTGTCAAGCGGAACCTAAAGAAGACCAAAAAAACTGCTAAGGACGAGCAGCAGTTCAAGGCAAACTGGCTTTCTGCGGCGAAGAAGGTGGACAAGGTGGCTGTACAAAATCTGATGGCAGGGGTCAAGCGTAAGGCCCGGAAATTCGGATTTGGAAAAGCGGAAGCCTAACTGAATATTTTTCCTGAATTTTATACTAATTGAACTTGAAAAAGAAATTTAATTTGATTTTTTAAATAAACGATTTCACCGATTTACACGCGTTTTCCCTTGACCAAATTTTGACCGTATCACCCTTTAGGTTTCGCCGATTGTTATTTACCTGGATTGCCCACCCTGGGCAGCTGAGATGCTGAATATGACGCCGATCGGTCCCGATTGCAGGGACCCTTCAGTATGCGCGGAAGATGGACGTGGTTCAATGGTACGACCGGTCGTGGTGAGGTTACGGCGCTCCGTACGAGGACTTCTTACATCTGTAGGTGAGGTTGGAGATGTGCTCTGTGCTGCTGGACTCTTATCGGGACTGGTTGTACATTCTTTACCCGGGACGTGAGTCTAGGAAAAACGCTCTGGCAGTGGCAGATTTTCCCCAAGCAGATCATTCGTGAATTATGACAACCACGTGGTGACATGTGGTGCTCGCGAGGCCAAACTTTCTTCTCCGATGACCACGCTCTCTGAAACTATTCTTAGTGGCTAGTGATGGGAGGCTAACGTTGTCTTTTTGTGAGCCTCTTCCTCTTATGTATTCAGTCTTTCACACAATAATGACAAGTCCAATCCTACTAGCATCTGCCTGTCAGTCTGATGTAACACATCGGTCAATAAGTCCCAGGCCTAAGTAGGAAAACAATTTTTTTTCTTTTGCCAAAATTCATTTTTATTCATCAACATAATTTCTTTTTAGAGTGATAGAATCATTTCAACGTTTCTCTAGCTTTTCGATACCACCGGTGTAGAACGATTTATTGAGACCTTCAAAATATGCTTCAGTTTCAGCAATCACTTCCTCATCTGAGCCAAATCTCTTTCCACGGAGCATCTTTTTGAGTTCTGCGAACAGCCAGTAGTCGCTGGGGGCCAGATCTGGAGAATACGGTGGGTGTGGTAGTAATTCAAAACCCAATTTGACCATTTTTGCGGCTGTTTTTATTGACTTGTGACACGGTGCATTGTCTTGGTGAAAGAGCACCTTTTTTTCAAATGAGGCCTTTTCTGGGCGATTTCGGCCTTCAAACGATCTAAAAAACCGACATTAAAGTCGCTGTTGATTGTTTTTCCATGTTCCAAGTAGTCAATAAATAAAATTCCACGCGCATCCCAGAATACAGAGGCCATTACCTTCCCAGCCGATGTTTGAGTCTTTGGACGCTTTGGACGGCTTTCTCCGTCTGCAAGCCACTCAGCAGACTGCCGATTTGATTCCGGAGTGAAGTGGTGAATCCATGTTTCATCCATTGTGATGTATCTACGCAAAAACTCCTTCTTATTTGCGTGAACATCTTCAAACAGCTGTTTGAATCATCGACTCGTTGTCGTTTTTGCTTTCGGTGCCGCCGATTTGGAAAAGAGCTTTTTGATACCCAATGTTCGTGTATGATGGTGTAAACACAACTTTTTCATACCTTCAGAGTGTCAGCTATCTTTTGCAACTTCATTTTGCGATTGTCCATGATGATTTTCAGGGTCTTTTCAATATTTTCCGGAATAACTGCCTCATTTGGCCGGCCAGGGCGTACAGCATCATCGGTGTCCGTACGACCACGTTTGAAATTGGAAAACCATCTTTTGATGGTTGTTTTCGATGGGGCAGAGTCTGGATAACATTTTTCAAGCCAAGCTTGGGCTTGAACGGTGTTTTTACCCATCAAAAAGCAATGATGGTATCAACACACGAAATTGCTTTGAATCCATCGTTTTTAAGAATCACAAAAGTAGCGTCACTTAAACCACTGTAACTCGATAAATTATAAAGAAAAAGTCATAAAATTTTGACAGTAATCTTTTGAAGGTTGGTTCTTTCCAAAAATTGTATGGATATTTTATGAGTGGCGCCATCTGGTAGTTAGGCTTGGGACTTATTGACCGATGTATTACGTTTCCGCCATCGTCTCAAAGTTGCGTGCATCGTCCTCCGCTACCGAAACTCATATCTATGGGCAGCTTGAAGAATGGATATTGAGTTCCAGTTTTTTTTAAAGAAGTCTTAAAGTAGTTCAAATACCAGAGACGAAGTCCGACCTGAGTGTTGATCGATCGAATGACTCGGAGACTATTGCATTGGAAGACGATGACGAAGGGGTTTGGTTCAGCCGATAAATGGAAAATTGACCACTTGTGGTCGGGTTGCTGGAGCTGGGTTTTTAATAAGTAATTGTAGGTAGATTTAGTTCAGTAGTTACCTTATCATAGTTCGAAGAGGGTCCTGGAAGACCAATTATTATGTTATAGTTTTAAGTGATTGTGTTAGAGTTAATTAAAATAAATGTGTGCTGTGTAATGAGTGTTCTCCTCATAACACGGATTTTTTCGAAAAAAAAAATACCAGATGGCAGTGTCCACCTTGGGCACCTAGTTTGCCAAGGCTTACTGCCATCGAGCCACTAATGATGATGTAATAGATCCCAATCACCAACTCTCCACAGAGCTAAGTATTTACGGTTTAGGTTTTCCTACATTCAGTAATATTGGTAAACTGATGTAAAACAATGTAAAAATCACAACCTCTACGCAATTTAAATGAAAAAGTCAGTTTTGAGCAGTAGATCCGACATAGCTGAAAATGAACGGGAAAGTTCTACGGTATTAAAATTTATCATAAGGTGATAACGGGTTATTTAAGGTATACTCTGAACATGCTACCGATTGTCGTTGCAAAATCAACTACATCCCTGCAATAACTTATACAACATATCTTATATAAGTATGGAGGATGCAAGAAGACTAATACGCCAATCTGTCAAATGTGTAATAATAACTTAATTTATAAAAAATAACTCAATCCACTCAAAAACTCTTCATTTGATATTTAGCCATATTAAGATTTTCTGTCGCTAACAAGTACAAATTTTGGCTTTGTTCCATATGCTTATGCCACTAATGTGTGCAGTTTTGTGTGTTTCAATTGTTTTACTAATCTTTAGACATTTCTGATTTTGGCCTCAGTCGGTAAAAGCACGGTTTATCAAGCTAAAGGTGGCGGGTTCGACTACCGGGCCGGTCGAGTGAATCTTTTGGTTGGAAATGTTTTCGACTTTCCTGGATATAGAGTATCATTGCGCTTTTGCCAAACAGTATAAAAATTCATGCATTGGTGTTAGCACAGAAAGCATTCAATTAATATCTGTGGAATACTATGTTGAGAGCAGGCAAAACCTCGTAGAAAAAGAGAGCCAAAGCCAGTTAGAAGAAAGAGAACTATTATCATGCTTGGTCATCTTCCTTTATCCCTTAAACCAGGCTGAATAAAACGTTTGATCATATGAAAATTGGAATACCTTTCGTCCTTTACCCACGCTCGTGGTACACCGTAGTATCATCTTATCAATTTTTAACTCTTCATTGACTCTTATTTTTTTTTGTTTCGTATTTACGTGTCTTCAGGACTGGTTCGTCACACCAGGAAGACAATCTAGACCCTACATATCTAAATCAACGGCTTTACTTCCCTCCTGTAAAAAGACGTGATCAGAGATTTTTCGTCTAAGGAAATCTCTGGAATTGATAAACAGACCGACTGGGGTGAGAGGCAACCACTCTTGCCACTACACCACCGGTGCCTTTGAACATCATATAAAAAGGTAATCAAATCGATAAGTCACATTTAGAACAAATATCCTATTTAGTAAAAAAATCTTCAAATTATCCCGCAATCTAGGAAGCTTCAAGCATCTATTTAGCGGTGGCTGTATAATTCACCCGCCGTCACTTAAACTCATCTGGTTGCACACGGCGACCAACGAACGAAATAGAAATGCATGTTGGATTGTTGCCGCATGGGAAATCGCTTTTCCTTTTGCTCCTCTGCTCATCCATTACGCCGGAGATAATCGCCTTATTCAAATTTTGAGCGATGCGACTTAATCCTATGAAAATTTATGAGCACTGAATTATGTGGCAAGAAAAACAATTGAAATTTTAATGTTATTACTGTGATGGAAAAAGTTCATGTCTTGGTAGCGGAAGAATACCCACCGTTTGCAAAAATGTCTCTCAAATGTGAGACAATGCGGAGCATGAATCCTTCACATAAGACTTTGTAGTTGGTTTCAGCAGTCACACGACAGCGGTAGCTCAAATCTATCTCTCTCCATTCATTAGCGCTGGGGAAAATTTGAATGCAAAAACAACTTTAGATGTATCTTTTCGTTCCGAGTTGAAGCATAAAACTTTCGTCGTTCGGATAAAAGAACCCTTGTTGCTGGTTGTTCTAGCAAGATCATACAAATGTAACAAAAATATGCAAATTAGAGCTCTACGATACTGTGGAGCTGCCTGTGTCGGATGTAGAGTAGAGAAAACCGTAGGTACGTACGTACGATTGCCAACGCAAAAAGTGTTCAAGGAAACGAAATCATGTAGCGGAAGGAAGCAGCTAGGAAGTGTACATAATTATAACTTTTTCGTTGTTCTAACTTGGTGCTGTATGTACTCGAGAAATCATAACGTTGTTGGAATTTAATTTGAGACGAGCTACAAACGAATTCCCCAACGTTTTCAACTCTAAGGCTCTCGACATTCGTGCGCATCGAATTATCGTTGATGAGTTAGATGCAAATAAAAGATCTGAATATTTGTACTTGAAATATTCAGAGTATCTGAATGATAAAATAGTGTAAAGGTTATAAGTTCGAAGAGTTTGGTCCAAAAATATAAACATTGCATTGTTGTTTTTTGTATTCTCCCAATGTGCGGAGTAACAATCAATTTCACAGACTGCCGTACGCTAAACGGAACTATTGTTGATGGGAAATTATCTGCTTCTGACAAATTTCATCAACTTGTTCTGGTTTGCTTATTCGGTTATCCTTTGATATTCAGTTTTTTAGTGAGTTGACTTAGTTATTTATTTTTCTCTGCATTGACAGAAATTTGGAACGATATGTCATATAGATTCCAATCAAACAAACTGTTTAGCTGGGAAATTCAAATTGGTCATCCTAAAAAGGACAGATTTTAAATGGTCCATGTTTGATCTTATTTGGACCTGTTGTATGGCCCGTTCATATCTTTACTAATATTGAGCGAGCCAGCAATACTGGCGTCATACTTGCGACAGTTGTTAGCAGATAGTTAAAATCAATTATCTGCTAATTACTGGTTACTGGTTATGCTTATGTAGCTAGTTACTGCATTTTCTGCACACATTAGCGATGATGTTAGAAGCTGGCTTATACCATTCATACCACTCAATGGCCTTACCGAATGATGGCTGCCTAGATCATACACAAGCACCTTGTTAAAACCGGTTAGCTACAAATTCACCACTGGCTTGGCTAGCCGACTGCCCATCACACGGCTACATAACCGATGGCTGCCTAGCAACGGTTGCCTAACCAAAAGGTGATAGAGCCATCAGCTACCTGGCCATTGGTTGCTCGCCAGTGTACTCCAGAGTACTTAATACTGGCTCATTGCCGCTCCGCACAGCTTCGTAACTGCCAATCGATTGGTGCAAAACATTTTAAAAACTCTCGAGAAACGACTGAAATATTAACGCTCAAAATCTGACCACTTTTCGCGACGGTCGCAATTCGATTTTTGTAATTGTACGCCAGTATAGGAAGCAAAGACGTTGTCCTTCGTCCAAAAACTCAAAGGGTTGATATTGAGACTACTAGGGGACAAATTTCTTTTTCTCAAAATTCTGCAACATTTTCCGCAAGTCATTTCTGTGTTTTCTTAGCATTATGAGCAGGTGGCCCACCTTGTTGGAAGATGAACGGAAAAGCAACGGAACAGCAACCATCTTTATCTACGGTACAATCACGGCATCCTGCAGAACAATCAAGTATATATCGGCATTTACATTTAGCCCTTGTTCAAAGAAAAACGGGGGCATTTAATCCCCCTCGATAAAGACTACGCTTAGAACTATTACATGAGTTGGAAACTTGTTTAATAAACAGTAATAACGTGCAATAAAACGACGACGGCTGACCGATTGCTCTCGTTTTACGACAACATTACGTTTACTCAACACTGTTTATTTAAATCTGACACCTGACAGTATAAACTATCTGTCAGGTGTCAGATGCTGCCTGATTTAGATATATATGGCAGAATTGATTTAGATATCTAAATCAGTGCTGCCATATATATCTAAATCAGTTTTTGCAAGTTTGAGAAATTTCTAATTGAAATTTACAGCAAAATTTGGTCACGCACCCTGTACCAAAAAGTTGTGCTGCTTATTAAATTACGTTGTAGAACATTTTCAAATAACATATTTTTTAATCCCCCCTAAGGCTGCATTTATACAGAAAATAGCATAGAATAGCATAGCATAGCATTTTCCGACCATACACTCTCCTGAGTTGGCTGTTGTAGAGATGATGGAAGCGCCAGAAAAGCTGCCTTGGGTATGGCAGGTTCTCCACCCATCGATCTCGTTGCACAACACCTGGCCAGGTCCTTATAATCAGCAAGGGATGAGAGGGATGTGTTGATTAGTTATCTACTCAAGCAAATACTGAGAACTTATGCTACCATCATACACATCGGGAGTTGAAAGTTGGATGGGATTGTGCGGGAGGCTATGCATGACGAGAAAGCATATGTATATTTATATGTATATAGGTCGTTGGGAGTGACGAAGCTAAGAAAGTTAATGAACCAGAAAGGTGAGATGCTCTTCAAGCTGAAGGAGAATCCTGTCATCGAGAGCACAGCCTTCAAGATGCTCGTTGAAAAGTCTCTTGGTGAGCAGGCGATAGTTAGAGCTCTCTCCCAAGAGACTGTGATCGAGTGCAAGGATCTTGACGAGATCACAGCAGAAGACGAGCTGAGGAGGGCACTGAAGGGACACGGCGATCGTGGAGATACACCAATCATAATCCGGTCGAGGAAGGCGTACGGTGGCACACAGGTGGAGCTACGTCTGCCAACACCTGCAGCCAACAAGCTGTTGGAGTCTGGTCGAGTAAAATTTGGGTGGTCGGTGTGCTCGCAGAGAGTCGTCCCTCGAGTTCCAAAGGAATTGGAGACCTGCTTTAAGTGCATGGGTTTTGGTTACTAGACGAGGAACTGCAAAGGTCCTGACAGATCTGATTTGTGCAGGAAATGCGGGGAGTAGGGTCATTTTACAAGAGACTGCACAAAGCCAGCAAGATGCATGCTTTTCAAAAAGGAGGACGAAAACGACCACATGACGGGGGCTTCAGATGCCCAGTATATAAAAAGGTGACAGCAGGTCGGCAGGAATACTGGTAATCAAAATAAACCTCAATCATTGCGACACAATACAGCAACTGTTGTGACAGCAGAAACAAAGTGTGACGTCGCAATCATTGCGGAACCGTATCGTGTTCCTCCCGATAACAGAAACTGGGTAGCAGATAGAGTGGCGATGGGTGCGATGCAAGTAATGGGGAGATTTCCCATCCAGGAAGTAGTGTCCAGTTCATGCGAAGGGTTCGTGATCGCCAAAATCGACGGGATCTCTTTTTCAGTTTTGTTCAATCATGCGGAACCAAGGAGCCGAATAAACGTGACAGCTTCAGAAAATTCAAACGTTTACGAGCGCCGTATGCTACGATCTTTAGGCTGCATTAATACGGAGAATAACGAAAAAATGCAACACTTGTTGAGAATTCATTAAGTGATAACACTCTTCAGCATTTGGTTGTCGATGCAAATCTTAAATCGGAATGCGATTCTAATAAAAACACCGTACCTTACCAGTCAGGCTAAGGCCTGGGTGGCCTCTGCTATACACAGAAGTCATCTACTGTCATATGATCACAAAAGACTGCCTGTCATATGATCACAAAAGTTTCCTGCCAAATGATCACAAAAGACTGCCAGCGGAAACATGGAGGAGCTGGTGCCATAGCCTGGGCAATGTTTTCATTTTGACAATAGCGAAGTGAGGAGGTGTGACAGAAGATCGTATAAATCAATTTGTGTACCCATGCCTGTAAATCATGACATATTATTTTCCATTCTCATTTAATTAATAATTTCAGCCCACGCATATTTGCAGGAATCATCTTTGCATTCAAAAACCATTTATCTCAAGAGCCTGGGGCATCATGACAAGCATCAATGGCTCAATTTGTTTTTCAGTATTTCAGCATAACATTACTTTTAAAATTGCACTTCTGAACTTCAACTACGAAAATACCCAAAAGATGTTTGAGTGACTACGACGGGAGATAAACCAGCCCAGGGCTGAAAATTTCGATAATCAAGAAACTAAAACAGACTGGAATGCACTTATAAGCAGTATTGAATTATATTTAAATATTTTGTTTAGTGGTATTATGATTAGATAAACCATTTATTTCAGAAATCATCAAACCAGACTCTCTGATCACTCCAATTGCTATCTTTGAAATCTAACTAGAACAGTATGAAGGAAATGTTCAACAACATGTATTATTAACTATTTTTTTTTCATTGAAATTTTATCTTTGATATATGGAATGGTCTATTCTGTTTTTAGCTTTTTTAGGACTAGTAGGATATTAATACATATCTTATTTTTAAGATTTTTGAGTTACCATCCAGAGGATCGCAGATATATTTTGTACATACGCATAATATGTTCTCATATTGACTTACTGTAGCCGCTTTTTACATGGTTAAGTAATTTAGTTTGTGTCTTAAAATTCCATATAAATCATTTAAGTTTGAAATTTGTGCAATGAGCATTTTTGCCTTATATGATGTCTTAATTTTTTATGTGAGAAAAGTAAGACCTTGTACGGAACGATCAAAGTATATGTATTAGGTGCGCTACTAAGTTCCCGCTGTTTAGCAATAGATGGCGCCTGTAGTAAGTGCTGGTCGAATGTTGTAAATCTCAAGCGTCATAAACCAAGCTCAGACATATGGTAAACAAACCGCTTTGCCAAATCAGTGATTTTGGCTTAATGTTATATATTTTGGTTGTTTGAAGATGTCTGATTTCGTGCCAAATAATCGTCATTTGCGGGAAGTGTTGATTTTCTTCTTTCATTCGAAGAAAACGGCGGCTGAAGCACATCGAGAGCTCCAAATAAGTTTACGGTGATGCTGCTCTGAGTGAAACAACGTGTCGTGATTGGTTTCGTCGCTTCAAAAACGGTGATTTAAGTGTTGATGATCGTCCGCGTGAAGGGAGGCCAAAAAATTTCGAAGACTCTGAATTGGAGACATTGCTCGATGAGGATCCGTGTCAAACGCAAGAAGAGCTTGGTTCTGGACTAGGAGTTTCCCACCAAGCCGTTTCTAAGCGATTGCATGCGTTGGGAATGATTCAAAAGCAAGGAACTTGGGTTCCTTACGATTTGAAGCCAAGAGATGTTGAGCGTCGTTTTTTCGTCTGTGAACAACTGCTCCAGCGGCAAAAAAGGAAGTGTTTTCTACATCGCATTGTGACGGGTGACGAAAAATGGATTCATTACAGTAACCCAAAACGGAAACATTCATGGGGACTGCCCGGGCATGCTTCAACATCGTCGCCTAGGCCGAATATTCACGCTGCGAAGGTTATGCTGTGTATTTGGTGGGACCAAGTTGGTGTTATTTATTATGAGCTGTTGAAACCAAAAGAAACCATTATCGGGGAACGGTATCGAACTCAATTGATGCGATTGAGCCGAGCAGTGCACGAAAAATGGCCACAATACAAGCACAGACACGAAAAAGTGATTCTTCAGCATGACAACGCTCGACCTCACGTTGCGAAACCCGTGAAAACCTACTTGGAAACGCTCAAATGGGAAGTCCTACCCCACCCGCCATATTCTCCTGATATTGCACCGTCCGATTATTACTTGTTCCGTTCGATGGCACATGGTCTCACTGGTCAGCAATTCCACTCATATGATGACATCTCAAAATGGCTTGATTCTTGGATAGCATCACAAGACGAACAGTTCTATCGAAATGGTATTCACGTTCTACCAGAAAGATGGGAAAAAGTCGTAGCTAGTGATGGGCAATACTTTGAACAATTCGTTTGTAACCTTTGTTTTCAAAATGAAGTTCCTTTTTCACCAAAAAACAGCGAGAACTTAGTTGCGCACCTAATATTTTAGTTTTTGATCCATTTTACATTGGATCAGCTTATAAAAGCATATGAGCCGTATACCAATAACAAGCAGTGAAAGATGCGTTTAAAGTTTTATTCTTTGATTATTTGGTACAACATAGAGACTGGTATTTTTTATGGTAAGTTATTTAAATCTTGAACTACTATTTTAGGAACAGTAGACATTTACAATATCTCAGCACAATTACTAGTACAAATTGCTGTACAAATCGGACAAATTGCTGTTTACAGGTTTACCAGGTATTTGTGGTATATAACTTGATGTAATTGTTAAATGACCTATTTATTTGTAGAAAGCGGTATATATTTGGCAAAATTATCAACTATTAACAGAGATGAACGCCAGCAAGAGAAATGTGGATGAAATATTCCATTTTGACCAGCTGGAGATGAGATAAAGTGAGTGTAAATATTTGGTAAATGTATAGATAGTATATGTAGTATACTATATATAATATAAATATAATCTATTGCAGGGATTACGGTTACTGGGATTCGAAGCGATTGAATTTATTGTAAAATGTATTTGAAAATATAATAATTTTTTGCCATAACGATTTACAAATAATATCTAATTGATATGCTTATAAACTTTAACAGTTGTCTAAGACCTTGTCAGGTAGTTCCTATAAAAATTATAACGAAATTCGTATGGTGTTGATGTTAAAGTTTCAATGATGTTTATATTATATGATGGCACATGGCACTTATCATGATGAGGGATGGAAATCATAAGCTTGACACATATTTTCGATATGGAAGGAAATATGGTATTCATCATAGTGAGGGATAGTTGTTATTGGAACTTCCTGTTAAAGATTATAAGCATATCGATAAGACATTATTTGTAAATCGTTAAGTATGTATGTTTGTAAAGTAGCCACCATCCTTTCTAAGACCTTGTCATGTATGCAGCTTCACTTAATAGCAAGATCAAATTAAGGTACCAGTTTGTATTCACAGTAACGTTGTATGAAGGGCCAAAAACGGTGGGGCGGACCCGTTAGCAGAGACACTAACGCGAAACCCGCGGCAACATGAGATTCTTCTTCCAACGATACGATCCAACAAATAAAAAAACCATATTCGCAATACTTATTAAGATTTCTACGGGATGGCTTGTTAAGAAGGGCGCGTCACTCTCGTTGAAACTGTTGGAGTAGAATTCACAGCATCACAATCGAATCGGTAGGATAAAGACGATGATACTGTTGGTTCCCTCCTAGACGCCGGTTGTCATACCACTCCATTGTCCAATTCCAGCTTGAGTTATACCCTAGCTCCCTCCCTTCCCAATATTTATTCAATGTCATATAATAATATACAAAATATAGTGAATAAATATTATAATGATAAAAATATAGTGAATGAATATTAAAATGAAAAATAATATGATGAATGGATTCCATTTTTGAACCTGAAAGTTGAAATTGGTTGCACATTATTTTTTAAAACTTGGGATATCCATGGAAGATCTGAAATTTTATAGCATATAAAGAATAGTAAACCCTAACCTTATAGGTATTACAGTGATTTTAATGAAATAAATATGAATGCAATAATATCACAACATAATATTACAACATAAAATTATAAACTGACGTTGTAATGTAAAATAATAATACGAGCAAGCCAGAAGAATATATATCCGTAACATAGCTTGTCATCCACTCATCGAAAGACTTCCACTGTTGCAGCTTCTATAGAATTAAAAATTTGTTTTCACAATTAATGTCAAGGGGGTGGATCATTTAAGAAGTGTACCGAAAAGTAGTTTTAAACATTTGATATGTAATTGAGCTTTAACTAGCCCATGATATTTTAGCGTGTATTCGTATTACGCTTTGTTTACCTGTCGGAAAGCTTATTTTGATTCATTTGTATGTAGGGAAGATGTACCTATATTAATCTCATCACTTTGCAATTCATCCCACTTGAAATAAAACGATATACACGTGACAGGATTAGTTAGTCATGTTTGTTGTAGTTATTTAACGTGAGCAAACATTATTAGAAAACGAAACCGATCCTTCAACTGCCCAATTGTTTGAGTCATCGTAGGATGAATATAGGAACAATGGGGGCAGTTTCCCTATTTATTATCACAGCTTTTTGCAAAATGTCGCGGATTGTATTTGAAGAACGATAGAAAATTCTGCAGGCTTGGAGAGGATGTAATGTAAAATCAGATTGCCAAGAAGGTCAAAGTGCATATACCAAGTGTAAAACGAGTGATTGAAAAGTAAAAAGTAAAAGCTTAAGTGAAGGCAGTTGTGGAAAAATCCAGAAAGTCGGTCCAACGTAAATTTAATCCGTTACATGGTTAGCAGTACTCCCTGCTGAATCTACCGAGAACTGGACGAATTTCCGGTTCTAGCAATCCCATATTGAACCAAACAGTCGTCAATTTTATACAGGAGAACAAATCAGCCTGTACTAAGGATTTGGCCAAGAAATACAGGGCCAGCATCTAGATGATCCAGCAACTTAAGTTACGATATTATTTGTAAATCGTTATGGCAAACTATTACTAGATTTTCAAATACGTTTGTTATGATTATTTTTATCGGTGTAGGAGTGGACAGCATTTTCTGCTACACCCAAAAGTTGAAAAGGTGGCAAAAAATGCAATTGCTGTTTTTGCAATCATATCTTGAGAAATCCACATGGTTCAGGGAAGGCAATTTTGCCCATCTTGATCCACAAAGCGTTTCATGGTCCAAACGAAGCCATGCAAATGTATGCAACCAGCTGGCAGACACAAATAGATTGAAACAAATTTCTATAGAACCAAAGATGTGAAGATGAAGTATTGATAGGTCCGTAAGAGCACGGCAGGTTGTGAAATTGAATAGGAGTAGTTGATGTGAGCGTAGGGCATGTTCTAAACGCTACTTATCAAATACATAATTAGTCAAATGTAAAATAAATTTGTTAGTTGAATCTTAGCTTGAATATGTGAAATTTCCTACATTTTGTAGCTTAACATTTTTTTAAATCATCATTAAGGTGAATTGCTGCTCCATGTATTTTTTCCTATCTTTTATCTCTCTCAAACTTACCAAACTAACCTCGCTATTTCAAATTGATAAATCTCGATTGTTAGTAAATGAACATCGAATCGAACTCTATCAGGTTGCTCACAGCAAGTAAGTATACACACTGAAATGATGAAATATTCAATATCAATTACAGATTCTAAGTTATATCAATTCTAAATTTTGAAGTAATGGCTGCCGTCAAGAATGCTTCAGCGTATGCCCTTAATGCTGAAAATTTCCACTGTTACTATAACAAATATATAAATGGGATTAGAGGGTTAGCCTAAGGCAGTCGAGGGATTTGTTGACTGGATAAGGGTACGTGAAGTCGCAAGTCCCTTGTCATGTGAAGAGAAACACTGTTTTGGCCGTGGTCCTCCGAAGGTCCTCATTGAGATCGACTGGCCCTGCTACAACAAGCCATCGCGTAGGCTATTCTCTCGAGGCAACCTGCTGAGGATAGTCCTGCAGACAGAGGTAATTCTTGTACTGATGTTGGGTTCTTGTCACATCACTTCACAATAAGTATTCCAGCTGCCTTTTTTAACAGTCATCATCGATTTTCAGGGCCATTGGAAGGTTTATCGGGTCGATTCCACATTTTGCTCTATTTAAATCATATTTTCTACAGTGCTGAATTATATGCCGAACATCGATGACCGTCCCACAACACTCGCATATTGGTGGTGATAATTTCTTTATTAGAAACTCATTTGCGAGCTTTGTATGACCCATGCACAGTCAAGTGTGTCTCGCTGGTCGGCAGAATTTCTTTGATCATACCACATTTCGGTTCCGGTCTTAGATTTCCTCAACTGAACGTCAGTTCGATCCACCTATCTGTTATCACACGCCTTAAGGATCGTTTGTTTAATTGCTCTAGTCAATTACGTGCCTCGTTGGCGAGTCGGTCAACTTCTTCGGTGTCACAAATCTCGTCATGGCCGGGAATCCAGCAAACTTGAATTGGGTTACGCAGACGATTCTCAATATCTAGTATCATAGGATACTGTTAGTGGCGGTGCTGGGCTTTTTTTTAAGAAATAAATTATAGCGAAACATTCAATTCCAGCCACTACTCCACTAATAGACTTACCACTGTTGTTCAAATCTTACCGCCTTTCATTTCCCAGTTTGGTCGGTACGTCCTACATATCTTTAAATCATATCACAAACAAAACCACAAAGTAAAATGAGCGTGGAATGAAATTTTCCTCTTCAACTATTTTCCGAAGCTCGCTCAATTCGCCCCGAAGGCTGTCGGAAGCAATACCGCCTCTGCCGCCTCTCCGTCACTGTCACTTCACAGTCCATTCCATCCGGTGCGACTTCTTATAGTTTAAATTCTCACAATCGAAAAAGGCACCATGAACAGAAGCAACCAACGTTAGTATCAGAAGAGAAGCAGGATAGTTGAAAGTTTTTTGCTTCTGTTATTTTTCCGACATTTTCTTCCTCCAAGGTAGGTACGATTGTTTCCGGCTGCTTGATTGGTGTGCAACCCCAAAAAAGCACAACCGCTCTAGTTAAATTTCAAGAGTTACCCTTAGGCGGTCAGAGCACTCGGAACGATAAACATTTGTTTGAAAGCGTTTGAACAAATGCAATGTTTTTGTGGGTTTTCAAGGTTCAAGTTTGCACCGAACACGATGAATGGGGTGAGCCGGGTAGGGATAGGAGATACCCGCCAGTGTGAGATAAGTAGACGGAATTGTAAAATTCAGTACTGCTTGAATCCTGGTGAAACAGCCAAAATTAGTTAAGTCAGGTTCACCAATAATTAATGCCTCATTGCCCCACTCACTTGATCTTTCCATGTTTTGATGTACACTACCCGAGCAAAGGATTATACCAAATTGATAACAAGTTCTAATACCAGGTTATCATTTTTTTATCACTGAATATGTTATCATTGAGGCTGAATAAACAGCCAAAATAACAGAATCGATAACAAAAAAAAAAAAATACTCGTTGAATATCATAATAATTACTTATTTTGTTATCGCTGCGAACAACTTGATAACAAATCCTATATTTTAAGCAAATTTATAGAAATAGTTTCAAATTTTGTTATCAATTTGAAAGCAAATACTCATGCTAATAACTGAAAACAATATTTTGATTTAGAGCAACATTTCTTGTTCAAATATGCTGGAAATATTTATAGTTTTACAATTCAACTTATAACGGTCATAAAAAATAGTGTGTTCAAAATGATAACATATGATAGCAGAAATTGGCCAATGGTGATAACTAAATTTGTTGTGCGATAACAGCGGAAATCAAAACGATAATGCGGATAACAGAACTTGTTACTTAATGATATAGTTGGTTTTTCTTGGGGGGGTGGGTAGTATGGTGGCACGCATAAGCGCGAGGGTGGGGGGGGGGGGGGGAGCGAAACGTGACAATAATTTTCGTCTTTTTGTTGTGTTGTTTTATTTTTTTTTAATTGGGGGGGGGGGGGGGGGAACCGGGCGGGGGGAATAGACAATGTTTCGACGTAGTTATCAACTGGAATTCTGTGCTTCTAGTCGGATTATGAAGAAATTGTGCGATTAAACGATACCCGTGTCTTCAGTCTCCAGCTGAAGGTTATGGGAATTGCTCGATGCTAGTTGCTTGATCGGGCTTTTGGATCGGACACGTAATTAAATGGAATGCAGCTAAGTACTTTTTGCTTTTTATATATTTGATATCAGTAGAGTTTCAGCTCTTGTAAGGTTTGTTGTTCAGCGGGGGAAATTCCTTTAATCGCACATAAATTTTTTGATCGTTCTGAGAATTCAAAAATGAGTCTACGTGGTTTATGAACAGGCTCTCTCGGCACGCTTGTCAGGAATTCGTTTTATCGGTCGAGAAACTGTTCGTGCTGTAGCAGCCGCACAATGTGCAAAATGAGCGGGTGTGGGCGCCAACGAGGGACAGCATTTCTGAATACAATTGTTCGCGCGTCAACACTGTTCTTTCGGACACCAGTTAAATCAAATTCGCGATTTCACTTTCAAAACACCGTTTATTACGCGAACAGAAAATAACTTTATTCTACCAAACGACGGTGTTGTATCCGAAGCGATTTATTGACTTCTGGTGTATAACTACTTGATTAAAGATCAGTTGACCCACGATCGATAAACAATCGGGATAACCTTCGCACACTTCCACACTGGTCAATCGTCTCGTGGAACGAGACGAACGTGCGAGTGACCGAGATGACTAGTGATTCAGAGAGTGTGGAACTTATTTGGTCACTCATTTCTCCTATATCCCTATCTTGCTCGACCATAAGCCGGCCGCCTTGGAATCAATCCGATTTCAAAATTTCCTTCTCTAGCTAACGTTTGTTGACAAATGATTGTTTTCCTTAAATACTACACTGTTGCCGCTATTGCTCTCGCTGACCTACATTCACTGGTGATGATGGCCATTGAAACGACCTTCAGGCCTCCGATGAACGCCCTTTTGGCGTAGACGGTCCCTCTTGGTGACGATGACGGTAGCTATGACTAGTCCGGATGCTGCTTGACACTGATACTGATTGGCTACGATGCAGAATGTGACAGTCGAGAAGCTGGATTTTTAGTGCCGAGACGGTCCGCACAGGTTGGCCATTCCCGCAGACAATCATGGCTGAAACCCAGGAGGATGAATTGCGCACTTCTTCCTTTGGCTGTTGTCACGAGTTGCTCGTACCTCGAAAAATCAAGCGGGATTGTGGGTTTTAATTTTGGAACTAGACAAATACTACCGTGGCTACTATTACAACACTTGTTGAGACGAGATTGACGAAATTGAACCACTTTGATGCGACAGTTTACATGCAACAACCACCAACATAAACGACGAGAACTCGGGTTCTGGAATGGCCGTTAGCGGCCGCTGAATTAAAAAGTGCCCAGGAGTTAGAGCCTCGAAATCGTCCGGATCGTTGCTAATCGGTGTGAGAGGTCTAGAATTCAAAATTGCTTCCGTTTGAGCCAACACGGTTTGCATCTTGTCGTAATCCAAACTTCGCGTGCAAATCGTCCGCTTGAAGAAGGTCTTAAACGACTTAACCGCTGATTCCCATAGCCCTCCAAAATTTGGTGACAGGGCTGGAATGAACCGAAATTCGATCCGGTCTTCTGCTGTCTGTCGAATAACTGCGTCTCGAAACTGCTGACTTACGAACAGCTGGACAAATTTATCCAGCTTTCGTTTTCCACCGACGAAGTTCGTCGCATTATCGCACATAATCAACGTTGGTTTCCCACGTCGTGACGAGAACCTCCGTAACGTTGCCAGGAATGCCTGCGTCGTCAGATCTGCTGCTAACTCCAAATGTACTGCCTTGGTGACTAGACATACATACAGTGCCACGAAGCATTTAGTCGGTCGATTTCGGTGCTGTGGGTAGGCCACGAGAAATGGACCACAATAGTCAATACCAACCTTCTGGAAGGTGAAGCATGGCGTGACTCTTTCTGGGGGAAGATCAGCCATAAGTTGCTCCTGAATTTTTGGTTTCGCACAAAAGCACTGGACACAATCGTGGACAACCTGTCTGCCAAGATTTCTGGCGCTCGTAGACCAAAACTGCTCTCGCACTGCCGACACAATCTGCTGTTTGACCGGCGTGGAAATGTTTCCGGTGGTAGTAGACTACGACGGTTCTCGTAAAGGGATGCCGATTATCAAGAATGTAGGGATGCTTCCAACTTTCTGGAATAGTTGCGTTCTTCAACCGGCCACCAACACACAATATTCCTTCGACAAGTTGAGGATTGAGTGACGAGATCCTTGAAAAGTCTTGCACTTGTCCGTGATTTGAGATGTCCGCAATTTCCTGTGGGAAACTCTCCTGTTGCGATAGCTTGACCAGGACCTTAATAGCGTCGTCGTATTCCTTGGAAGTGATACAGCCTACCTTTTGGCATGATCGATTAGCAGCTATCGAATTCCACTTGAATCGTTGAACGTAGACGGTTAGGCGCACTAGTTCAACCAATGACGAACGAAGACCGAAGATTTCACTTGGAGAGATCGTTGGAAGAACTGCAACGATAGACTTTTCTTCCAAATCTGCCTTGTTGATGCTATCCTCGTCGACCAGTGATTAACTGGGCCAATACTGCTCACTCAACATCAACCATTGTGGTCCATGAAACCAGCGTGATTCATATTGTAGCTGTGCCGGACTCATGCCTCGCGAAATAATGTCTGCAGGGTTGTCTTCACCTGCAACGTGGTTCCACATACTGCCCTTTGTTGAATGCTGGATTTTGGAGACACGATTTGCCACGAACTGCTTCCATCTTGATGGTGACGATTTAAGCCAACAGACGACAATGGTTGAGTCGGTCCAAAAATAACACTTGGTGTGGACGTTGATGTTCTTGGAGACCTTTTCGTACAGATGTGTCAGGAGTAGTGCCGATGACAACTCTAGCCGAGGAATTGACAGGGACTTCTTGTTTTTCTTCAAGTTCTCGATTGGAGCAACTCGAGACTTGGAGCAAAGCAAGTTAACGAATACGCTCCCATCTGTCATTAGCGTACGAACGTACACGCATGCGCCATATGCCTTGACTGAAGCATCGCAGAAGCCGTGCAACTCAACTGCTTCGATTCAACGAGTAATTCCTACCCATCGAGGAACAGCGATCCCATCTAATCCCGTCAAATTCAAGTCTGTACTCTCGCCATTGCTCCTGTAACTGCGGACTTAGTGGATCGTCCCATTCACACTCCTGCTTCCAGAGATCTTGAAGGAAAATCTTCGCCATTATGATGACCGGTCCTACTAATCCCAACGGATCGAATACACGGGAAGCATCTGACAAGACACACCGCTTCGTAATTTCTGCAGAATCACTCCATGTAGGCGAACTGAATCGGAAGCAATCAGTGCTGGGCTCCCAAGATAAACCCACCGTTTTCATAGCTTCTGTTGACGAATCCAAGAATCGATCGCTCATCGCTCAATCCCTCCGGCACCGCTGGCAGCAATTCATTGCTGTTAGAATTCCACTTCCGCACCGAGAATCCTGCCGTTTGCAGTAGCTCAATCATCTGAGACACGAGTACCGTTCCTTCTTCGATGTCGTCCACACCAGACAGCATGTCGTCCACGTAAAAATCCTTTCGCAGGACCCTTGCCGCTGTTGGGTGTGATTCTTTGCCTTTATCTGCCAGGTGCTGTAGACACTTCGATGCTAAGTACGGAGCTGACGCTGTACCATAGGTAACTGTAGTGAGGCCGAAAGTACGAATCGGTTCAGTGACGCTGTCTCTCCAAACAATCAGTTGAAGTTGCAGATCAACAGGATTCATCAGAACCATACGATACATTTTGGCGACGTCTCCCACAAGTGCGAAACGGTGGGTTCGAAACCGAAGAGTAATGTCCACTATCGTATCCTGAACCACGGGTCCCACCATTAATTCATCGTTTAGTGAGACACCACTGGACGATTTGCATGATGCATCGAATACGACTCGCAATTTTGTCGTTGTCCGGCTTCAAGACTGCATGATGAGGCAAGTAATATGACGGCGTACTCGTATCTTCCTCCAAAAGTTCTCGCATGTGACCCATGGACAGATATTCTCGCATGAACTCCGCGTACTGCGCCCTTAGTTTCGGATTCTTTGAGAATCGTCGCTCAATGCCCAAAAAGCGCTTAATTGCTGCCGATCTGATCTGGACTCACCGAGCTGATGGATTATTGCTTCCTTCTTCGGTAACGTGATCACGTACCTCCCTTCTTCGTTCGTGATCGTTGTGCGGTTGAAAAACTCCTCAAAAGCTGATTCTTCAACCGATAGCGTGCTTGATGATTGGCATGTCTCTACTTCCCAAAATTTTAAGAGATGATTCTGAATCTCCGACGTTGAACAGACGTGTACTAGAGAATGCGATGCAGTTTCCAAACCATCCAAACAACCAGACACAATCCATCCTAATACGGTATCTTGCAGAGTCGGGGCGTCCTCTGCTGTGTTGCGTTTTTTCTCTTAGCTGCACGTCTTATTATTCTCTCCGTGGATAATGCCCTCGAGTTGGGGATCGGAAAGCACGGAAATTTGGTACTATCGGGCGGGGGGATGTGGGTGGGAGAAGTTAGGGACTTCACTAATGTAAGTTGTATCGGGAGCAACACCAATTATCTAGACCTTATACATAGTGTGTAGCTGCCGCTTCGCTGTCGCTGCACAACTTACAAAAAAAACACAAGCCACCCCCCTAAAGGGTGTATTCGATAAAAATGGCACACACATATATACTCATCAAAATTAAACTGATTATCGGATTTTCTTGAAATTTTCAGGGAATGAAGAACTACTAATGAGTTTTGATTTACAACATTTGTTTTATTCAATTTCGTCTCCCATCCCGAATGCCCACACCTTCCTTTTCACTCCACCCATCAAATTTTGTACAACCGATTTTCCCAGTGTTTTTGTTGTTTTTACCCAAATTTTCTTCAATTCTAGCTCTGTTTTTATAGTTTTGGGATGTTTGCGAAGTTCCGTTTTCATAATTGCCCAGAATTTTTCAATTGGACGAAGTTCCGGTGAATTTGGTGGGTTCATATCCTTTGGCACAAAATTGACTCCGTTGGCTCGGTACCACTCCAATACGTTTCGAGCTTAGTGGCAGGATGTTAGATCAGGCCAAAACAGAGTTGATCTTTTGTGCTTCTTAATGAATGACAAGAGACGCTTCTTAAGGAACTCTTCCGTGTAAATCGCACCGTTTATTGTTCCGGAAGTGATGAAGGGAGCACTTATTTCACCACATCCGCAAATCGCCTGCCAGATTAGAAACTTCTTTGCAAATTTCGATAGTTTCTTCTTTCAAACATCCTCCGGAACATCGAACTTCGACTTGGCAACGATATATTCTTGCCCAGGAAGTTGACGGAAGTCGGCCTTGACGTATGTTTCGTCATCCATCACGATGCAACCGGATTTGGTGAGCAGCTTCGTGTAAAGTTTCCGGGCGCGGGTTTTCGCAGTGATGTTTTGTTTTTCATTCCGGTTTGGGGCTTTTTGCACTTTGTAAACATGTAACCCAGCACGCTTCATGGTTTTCTGCACAAAACCGACTGACACCTTAGACGTTTTAGCGACATCTCGAATTGACACGTTTGGACGGTTCTTGAATTGTTGTACGACTTTCCTGGCCATTTTACTGTCCATTGGACCACTTTTACGACCACTCCCTTCCTTCTTTTGGACACTCAGACGCTCCTTGAAAGTTCTTATTACACGAGACACAGTTGTATTTGCAATTCCAAGCCTTTTAGCAATCCACCGGTGGGACGCCTCTGGATTTTGATTGTGAGTGCACAACATTTTCTCACGGACAATTTCTTGTTTCGATGACATGACTGGAACTACTGAATGTATAACTATGAAACTTGGCAGATGTAAATAATACACTATGGATAAGATCTACTCAAATTTCTAGGTTTTTTACTCATACGATTGAAAAGTTACAGAAGATTTTCTGTGTGCTATTTTTATCGAATACACCCTTTATCTCGTAATGGATCGTAACTTGGAGAAAAAAT
Source organism: Aedes koreicus (assembly GCA_024533555.2). Taxonomy (NCBI): domain Eukaryota; kingdom Metazoa; phylum Arthropoda; class Insecta; order Diptera; family Culicidae; genus Aedes; species Aedes koreicus. Next base: position 164,789 of record JAHHFK020005154.1, read on the forward strand.
GCAACATTGGTCGTCACATCAATTCGCTTTGAAAAATTCAATGTGTGCGTGGGTTGTGCAGTGTATTAGTGGTTGAGTCCGGACTGACAAAAAACAAAAATTCGTGTTGTTACCAGGATTCGAACCGTGGCCGCGAACGTCGTGGCTCTACATAGTAACCATTCAGCCACTTTAACAAGTTGAAGTGAATGGAATAAAAGCCGTGCATATGCTTCGATTGTCGAGGCACTCAGTGGTTCAGCAACAAAGCAAATGTCGCTCGCACACACTTGCATGGCTTCACGTGGTGATCAAGAAGGGCACACTTGATGAGAGGGAGATGGGATTGCGATGACGAGTGAAAATAAAAATAGAACAGTTGACAGCGGAATTACAACAGTGACCAATAGCGTTGCTTTATTTTGTGGTATTGTCTCACCCATATTGAACCATGGCTTCGTTTATACCATAAAATGCTTTGTGGATCATGATGGGCAAAAGTGCCTTTTCTGAATCATGCAGATTTCTCAAGATATGATTGCAAAAACTGCAATTGCGTTTTTTGCCACCTTTTCAACTTTTGGGTGTAGCCATGTCAAGCCTAGAGCACACAATATAAGCTAAAATGGTATTCCACTCAGATGGTTTTTCCCCGATTTTTTCCAGCATCTGCAGGTTTTTCTCGAAGACGCCTTTTAACTGATTGAGCCCCTCGTAGCTTTCCTTCTTGAGACCTTCTTCCGCAAAAAGTGTATCCAGATGAGCCTTAACGATGAGTTTTTTCAACGTTTTCCAAGCCACCATGTAGTTTGCTGCAGACAAGTCGATGGAACTCACTTCCTGTAGCGCTTCGCCGGACAATGACGACCTAATATAGGTAAACTTGTCAATGTCGGTGAGGAGGGTGCAGTCATGAATGAGACTTTGAAAGCAATCACGATATGGCCCCCATTCATGTAGCCTTCCACTGAACGACGGCAACTTTATTTCCGGTAGTTTCACTTTTGCAAACTGGGTTGCAGCTTGAACATCCGGTGGCTGATGTGCAGACGACGACGAGTTGGGCCCAATCGGTTGAAGTGAAAGTAGATCAGCTTTCAGCGCATAATAGCAGTTTTCAAAATCCTGCCTCACTGTGTCGTTCTCCTGCGCGAGATTATCGCCATCTTTCACTTCACCTTTTGTTTATCGGCATCCTCCAAAAGAAGTCAATCTGCATTCGAATTCCAAGGAACTGGCTTCTCCAACGCCTCCAGACGTACGCTGATTTGCCGTGCATCTCACTGCGCTTGAAAATTCGTGACGAACCGCTGGATGCCATCTATCGATTGTCGTAGTTGATGCTCTTGTTTGTTCAGCACTCTTAGATCTGGCATGATCTAAACCTTTTTCAACGGCACTAGCACTAGCGATTGAGATAGGCGGCTCAATCAATAATAGCACACATACACTCCACTGCACAAGATAGTAGTTTTAGTTTAGTTTCATTATTATCGAGATTTTCAGCCTCGGGCTGGACCCATCGTGGTCACTGAAACACCTCTTTGGGTGCACAAGATAATTTATTGCCAGTCCACTGCACTGCAGCATTCGCAAACACTTTGCACTACGATCTACTCGACGAACCACCCAACGCAATCCCGGATTGACAAATTGAACCTCCCTAAAGGACGGTAGCCGGGGGAAAATCTAGCAAACCCACGAGGCCAACAAATTTCAGTAAAACCAATATTTTTCAAGACTTTAATGGGCGAACAACAGGGCTATTGCTTGAAATAAATAAACTCACATGCAATTCAATGATTTATTTTGCACAGCCACAGAGTTTATAAGGGCGCCACATGCAATACGCCACCACACAATCATGCACTCTACTCCCTTAAATCCGTTCGACTTGCTCCAGTTCACCGTCCTTTCCTGGTTCCAATCGTCTTTGCATCTGCAGCGCCTTGCGATGGCTCCTTTTCTCCGTAAGCGTCCTCGATCCAAAATGTCACCGCTCAAATGGCGCACAATTCACTATGCGATGGCGCAATATCGCGTTGAAAAATGGTGACACTATTATAGACAGTCACTTATCCTCAGCACAATAGCTGTTTCGTCCATCACAATTCATCACAAAAATGTCCGTGATAAATCACCCGTGGTGTCCAAGAATCTCCACTGGGACAACGAATCCGACTCGAAGGACCAAATGTTCACGCGTCAACACTGTTCTTTCGGACACCAGTTAAATCAAATTCGCGATTTCACTTTCAAAACACCGTTTATTACGCGAACAGAAAAATAACTTTATTCTACCAAACGACGGTGTTGTATCCGCGGCGATTTATTGGCTTCTAGTGTATAACTACTTGATTAAAGATCAGCTGACCCACGATCGAGATAACCTTCGCACACTTCTACACTGGTCAATCGTCTCGTGGAACGAGACGAACCCATATGTGCGTGCGAGTGACCGAGATGACTAGTGATTCAGAGAGTGTGGAACTTATTTGGTCACTCATTTCTCCTATATCCCTATCTTGCTCGACCAACAATATTAACATCCCTCGGTTCCAAAGTGCAGCGTTGGTGATGGTTTGTGGACAGTATGTAAACGTGACAAGCTTCCCTTGGTGTTTATTGAGAAAAAAAAAAAATCAACGCCGCAAAACTGAGGTTTTGAAGAAGGTTGTTGCCTCCAGTCTCCGAAACCTCTACGGAGATAAGCACTACGTGTTCCAGCAGGACGGTGCACCAGCTGATACGGCAAATGTGGTCCAAGCCTGGTGTTGGGACAATTTAACCGACTTTTTGGATAAACAATTGTGGGCTCCCAACTTCCCGGATTTGAATCCTCTCGACTTTTTTTGTTTGGTCCTATATGATGTCGAAGGTGAACGAATACAAAATCAACACCTTGGGCCAGTTTAAAACGATATTCAAAAAATCTGGGACAAAATACCCATGCTGTCCGTGCGTGCCGCTTGCAATGCGTTCGACAAACGTTTGAAGCTCGTGAAGAAGTACAAAGGGAATGTCATTCCAAGAGAAATTTTGTAAACACGTCTTATGAAGATTGCTTTCAAAAAATTTAACCCAGAAATAAAAATTATTCTCATTTTTTTAACATATTCTGAAAGAGTATCCGAACTTTTTGAACACCGTGTATTATTTATATCTTCATATAGCTTATAATGCTTTTACAGTGCTTTTATTACTGAATGTATTTTTCATTTCCGGTTTGCAAATGGACATTTGACCAAATCTGAGCTGATCTGATTCATGCAGCGCTGTGTGCCATTTGGTTAGTGTCTAGTTTTACAGTTCAATCTCTTTCATTACTTTATCACAACACACAATATCATTATATTTGATGTTATTTCATGGATGACTTAAACATTACTTATTGTTTTTTATGTCCATTTGTTTTTAACCCCCTTTAAATTAAATCGTTCCTGTTTTCCTAAATCAGGAGCAATAATTATTAGGCCAGCAAAAATAAAATTGGATTCTAGAAAATAAGAAGAATGATTAGTAATTTCCATTTAATTCCAACTACCTTTATTGCTTATCTTGACAGATACGCGTATTTCGTCTACAATGTGCAGACTTCTTCAGTGTCGTGTACTAATACTCGACTAGCAGCAATTCACAAAAATCTTGACTTGAGATATCCTGAAAAGAATTGTTAAATCTATTGAAATTTTACAAAACTAACATTAACACATTTTAATTTGCTGTTGCCTTGGCCACTATTTGCTGCTTGATGCTGATTTTATAACAGCAATCCAATTTTGAATTATGGTGAGTGTGAGCTGTTTAGTGGAATACCTGTAACTGGAAAATAAGAAGAATGATTAGTAATTTCCATTTTATTCCATCTTCTTTTATTGTTTATCTTGACAGATACACGTCTTGCGTCTACAATGTGCAGACTTCTTCATTGTCGTGTACGAATACTCGACTGGAATTAAATGGAAATTACTAATCTTTCTTCTCACTTTCTAGTTACAGGTATTCCTTTTATAAGCTCACACTCACCCGGACTCGTTATTTGAGATTTACGTCGACGAAAAACTTTGTTATTTCAAATTTGGATAGATAAAACCTCGTTTTTTGAGATTTCCTTAGTACAAAGAGGTTTTCTAGAGTATTAAATTTGAATTAAATAAGTTGTGTAGATTTAAAATTTGACGGGAAATCAACTCAGTCTCTAACACATTGAAGAAAATGTTGAAAGTGAACATTAAAGAGAGGTTTGTACATGCTGAAATCAATTGAATTCATAACTACATGCGAAACTGTCGTTTGGTCGTACAAGGTCTAAGCTGAAACAAGTTTTTGGGTGAAAGCTTATTTCAGCTTATCCAAGAACTCTCTGGAACAAAGGTTTTCATATCAACAAGCAAAATAATCAATACTTTGGTAGTTTATGGTAGTTTTCATGGAGGTCCAAAGATTTAAGCTGAAAGAAGTATTGCAGGGAAATTTAGCTCTAAGTTGTCCATGAACTCATTGGAATTTAGGTCTTTATATCGACAAATGAAATTTCCCGCACATTTGGTCATCCTCTTCTTTTCACTAATTGTTCAATCTTGTTGTTGGAAGTAGATTCTTGATATCCCCTTGGGTACGTATAAGTGATGTTGCCTATCGATCCGCCCATCCCATTTTTGGTCCTTAATATAATGACCAATGAGGACAATCGGTGTTTATTAAAGCTTGATCAAGTCAAACAGAGATGAGAGCCCATTGCTGTTGGACTTAGTTTCCGTGCTACAATTAGTGGTAGTACATATCAACATCATTTCAACAAGAAAAAGCACAAATCATTTAATTGTTAAAGGATTTAATGGAGGTCCAAAAATTTAAGTTTAAATAAGTATTAAGGTGAAAAGTTTTTCCAGTTTATCGATGAACTCTCTAAATGCAGAACCATCCATCTTTGGTTCTTTATGGATACGATTTGAAATCATGGAGTTCCAAGGAACAAAACTAAAACAAAAGTCTTGTTATGTTTTATAAGGCTCCGCTTTTTACGCTTTCTACGACATATAACAGTTAGAAAAGGAGCCTCCCTTAGCTCAGTCGGTAAAGGCGCAGCTACAAAGTAACACCATACTGGAGGTGGCTGGGTTCGATTTCAGGTCTGGTCTAGGAATTTTTCGTTAAGGAAAATTTCTCGACTCCCTGGGCATAGAGTATGATTGTTCTTGCCACAAAATCATACTAATGCAAAAATGGCACTTGGCATCGAAAGCTCTTAATTAATAACTGTGGAAGTGCATTTAGAATACTAAGTTGAGAGCAAGCAATAAGCTAATTGTGAAAGCAATAAGCCTGAAATTCTAAAGAAGAAGAAGAACAGTTAGAAAAAGAGTATTATAAACTAATATTAATTTATGCATTATTCTATGTTTATAACAAGCTGTGTTGTTTGAAAACTGGTGATCCAAAACTGAGGTAATACCAGCACCGGCCTCGCCCGAATGCAGATCTTATAAAAAAGGGTAGAAATGTGTTGACATAATTTAAATGAATTTGCTCGTGTTCACTAGTGAAAGTTTGAGAAAGAGCTTAAGTTTTGTACTTTATATTTTTTTTAAAGTGAGCAAGTGAAGTGTTAATTTAGATTTTCCTAGTTTCCCAATAAGCAATGATGCAGTTAAGGCCTCTCACAAAGTGTGGTGGTGGTTTTTTTTTTTCATTGGATATTGCTTTAAACCGATTTATAGCGTGATGGTGGTTTCCGTCATGAGGAAAACAAAAAATATTCTAAAAAGGTGCGCAAAAATTTTCAAAATGGCGATGAAATATCAGTGCGTGCGGGGAAAAGTTTTGAACGAGTACTTTGATAATAAGGATCTGTCGCATCGTGCCTTCGGAAAAAAGTTGAGAATGGCGAATTCCACGGTGTCTGGTATCATAAAATGGTTAACAAGAACGATCACAAACGCGTGGTTGGGGCCTTTAAACGGAAACTGAACGCCTTAGTTCGAGATGTGGCTAAAAAGTTGCATGTGAGCAAGACTTTCGTGCAGAATACCAAAATTCGAACTGGACTACGTACGTTTAAGATTCAGAAGTCCCCAAACCGTGACTAGAAACAGAATGCGGTCGCAAAAAGTCGTGCCCGAAAGTTGTACGACCAGAAGTTAACGAAACCAAACTGCTGCGTAATGGATGACGAGACACATGTGAAGGCGGCCTTCAACCAGATTCCCGAAAACCTGTATTTGACTGCCAAGGATAAGTGTGATGTTTCCGAGAACCTCCGGACACAGAAGATGTTGAAGTTCGCCAAGCAGTTCTTAATTTGGCAAGCGATTTGTACTTGCGAAAAGCGGAGTACACCGTTCGTTACCGCAAGCACCATGAATGGACAGGTGTATTTGGAAGAGTGTCTCCAAAAGCGGCTTCTCCCTCTCCTGAAGGCTCACAACGGTCCGCCGATCTTCTGGCCGGATTTGGCATCATGCCACTACACGAAGGACGTGCTAGAGTGGTATAAGGCGAATGATGTCGATTTCGTGCCGAAAGATCTGACACTCCGGAACACTCCGGAACTGCGCACAAACAAAACCCCCGGGGGGGGAATTTTTGCGCGAACCGGTTTGTTTTTTTTGGGGGGGGGTGTAAACCGCGGGCATCTTTTTTGTGGGGGGGGGGGATTTTTTGGGGGGAAAAAATTGGGGGAAAAAAAAATTGTTCCCTTTTTGGGGGGGGGCGATGGTAAAAAAATTTAAAAAAAAAAAAAAAAAAAAAAAAAAATATTTTTTGTTAGAAAAAGGAAATGATTGTTATTTTTTTTTTTTTTTTTTTTTGTGGCGGCGGCACGAGTTTAAGTGGCGGGGGCGGTGGAAGTGGGGGTTGTGATTAATATTTTGTTTTTTTTTTTATTTATGTTTTTTGGGTTGTGGCTTTTTTGTTTTTTTGTTTGTGTTTTTTGTAAAATAAAAAAAAGAAAAAAAAAAAAAAAAAACCCGAAAAAAAAATTCTCATAGATTTACAATTAAATGTATTGTAACCATACAATGGGATCAATAGTTTGTACAATTAATAGTATTGTTCATGACAATAAGATGACAATTGGAGATATTGTTTCCACAATAGAATTTAATGTTAGTTGAGGCATTGACAATAGAATAAGGGGGTTGTTATGTATCTTAACTATAGAAAAAATCATTTTTTCCCGAACAAATCTGAATCAATTACTATTGATTGTATTGTTTCAGAATTGTTAAAAATCCTTGCATGTAGGATGAATAGTAGATCTATTGTAATGACAATATGCATTTTTCATTTATCCAATACGTGAACAATAAGATTCATGTTCGGCAATAGAATGTAATGTTATTTTATATTATTGTATTCTCATTGTATGGTTATTTTTATCCGGGCTACCAGTCATAAGTACCGACTCGCTTGGAAAAGTATTGCAACACTCTGTTGAATATTGCATCAAGCCCCAAAAAGTTTAGGTGCAAAGCAGTTCAAAATGTCCAAGGATCCAGAAGATGGACCGTTTTGTTCAGAATTCCACCGCTACGTGACGCTAGTGAGCAAGCAAAAGTGAGCATTTTTATATTGTCTTATCTAGTGATTCTGATAAGATAGAAAGTTCGAGTCAGCCTTGAATCACTTGAACATCAAGTGAATCACACCTGAATCACTAAAATGTGGAGTGAGGCAGTCCTGAATCTCTTGATTTTGAGGTGAGTGAGTACTGAATCACTTTTATATGACGTTAATAAGACTTGAATCACTTGAATACAAAGTGCATCAAACCGAAAAAAATGTATAATTATTTGAATGTGAAATCGGTCAATCGCAAAATCAATTGAATTGAATGTGAATTTGGCGCGAGGCAGTCCTGATTCACTAAAAAATGAAGTGAATCAGACCAGAATTTCTTGTATGTGAAGTTAGTCAGTCCCGAATCACTAGAATGTGTGGTGAGGCAGTGTTTAATCTCTTGACTATGAAGTTAATCAGGCCTGGGTAACTAAAATATGATGCGAGTCAGCTAACTTAAAAATGATGTGAATTATACCTGAATCACTTAAAATGAAGTAGGTCTGACTTGAATAACTTGATTATGATGTAAACGAGCCTTGAATCGCTCGAATATGAAGTGAATTAGACCTGAATCACTTGACTATGAGGTGAACAAGACTTCGAATGTGTTGTGATTCAGTCCTGAATCACTTAAATTTGAGGTGAGTCCGCCCTGAATTACTTGATTGTGAATCAAATCAGGCCTGAATCACTTGAATGCGAAGTGAATCAGGCATGAATCACTTGAATATGAAGTGAATCAGCCTTGAATCAAATTAATATGAAGTAAATCAGACCTAAATCAGTTGAATGTGTTGTAAGTTAGTCCTGAATTACTTGAATTTTAGGTAAGTTCATCCTGAATCACTTGACTATTAAGTGAATCAGACCTAAATCACTTGAATGCGAAATTAATCAGACCTAAAAAATGTATAATCACTTGAATGATAAGTCAATCAGTCCCAAATCACTTGAATTAGAGGTGTCATTCCTGAATCACTAGAATACGAAGTGAATCAGGCCCAAATAATCCCTTCTGAAAAACTTTGCCGCAGACTTGAACTTTCTATGTTTAAGAGTCACGAGGTAACTTGTTGAAAATGCACAATTTTGCATGCTCTAGCGCCATGTTGCGGGGAAATTTCAAACCAAAGGGTTAATTTTTCGAATGCCTGTGAACTTCTGAACAACTTTGCCTATTACTTTCCATCTTATCAGAATCACGAGATAGAACAAGTTGAAAATGCTCAACTTTGCATGCTTACCAGCGCCAACAAGTTGAGAATGCTCAATTTTGCATAGTTACTGGCGCCACGTAGTGGTGGAATTCGAAACCAAACGGTCCATTTTCCAAATGCCCTTGACCTTCTTAACATTTGCTCTAGACCGCAACTTTGCAGATATTAAGGGTCTCGAGATATAGCATCATGAATGTACCTGTTTTTAGGTGATGCTTAACTGATTGCTTGGGGGATGATGCAATATTCAACTGAGTATTGTAATACTTTTCCAAGCCAGTCCGTACCTTTGACTGGTAGTCATTAATTTCATATTGATTGATACCTTGTTAAGCTCACATGCTTGAGCAGGATTTGTAGCAGATTAATGATAGGAGATTAATGAAATAATAGCGATTATTTTCGAATGGATGGTAAAAAAGAACCTAATTGAATTTTATTCATTAAGAAGATTAAAACTTCCCAAAAATGCTTCTATTGTCTTCCGCGCCGCCTTGCGGCAGTTAGCCGGAACTTTGGCCATAGGTGAAAAATAGAAAATGTAGGCATACTCTTCAGTTCCTTGGTCGCCTTTTTTTATCAAATCATCCGTCGTTTTGGAAGCGAAATTATTTGAATATACTCTCCTCTTCAAATTGGCCCACAAGTTTTCGAGTGGGCGGAGCAAGGGAATATTGGGAGGGTTGGCATGCTTCCGCACGTTCCGCTGCGCCGGGGAGATCTTTTTGACCAGAATCTTCAGCAGTTGTTTCTGGGTTTCCGCTTGGTTCTCCGACACGGCTGGCTTGGACTTCCGCATGTGGATATCAATTTTGGCCAAATACTTCTTGACCATCTGGCCGATCGCACCGACCTCTCGGTCCAACGCACGGAAAGAAGAGGCCACCTTGCCTTCCGTCTTCTGTTTGAGCTTCTGTTGAATCCTACGGTTGCTTTGGACGGCCGAAGCCAGGCTTCCGCTCGATGGACTCTCCTTTCTCCAGAAGTACCAGAATCTTGTAGATGTTTCCGCGATTGTATCAGGCTGACACGAAGTGGCCGACTTTCTTTAAGCCCGGATGGAGCAGGCGGTACGAACAAACCATAGATCGAAGTTGTTTCACTGTTCTCGCCATAGCTGCCGTAAACAAACTGATGGAGCTGTCAAATTTTCATATTATGTAGTCAACTAGTATATACTGACTACTAACTGGTGGACCGACCATCAGGTGGCAGAGTAATCGGAACATTTTGTCGCTTTTTTTAATGCACGCCTTATTTCAACTATCTTAGGTCAATGACATATAAATAAACGTACTCAGGTGATTCAGTATGAAACCACTTGTACTGAAGCGAACTGTTTAAAAGGTACTGAATTCGTTTTCTGAATAAATAAAGTATTTCTTCGTCATCGTCATCTGGTTGTTTTTCCGTTCAAGATAATTAGTTTTCATTTATTTCCATTCCATCATTCAAACATCAACACAAATATTAATCAGATATTTCACTTTCATAGCTGACAGAAGCAAATGTACATGTACAGTCTTGCTGTAAGCAAAAAATTTCCATCACATATACGCAAGGCACCGTATTTAACAACAACGCAACCAAAATAAACAGCATTATGGAGCTAATCTTGCACCCGTGTAATCGAGAAACATGTGGTACTACACACCAACAAACAGCAGCAGGACTGGATACACGAGCTTTAGCGTTTTAGTATTCATAACGAATAATAAATTTGTCTGTGAATTAAATTTTATTTAAATTTATGGTCACAACGGAACTTGTAATAATTGTGGCTTGGCGGGTTACTGCTGCACAGGCCCTATTTTCTTTGGTGTTTCGGAGGTCACGAACATGCCGGTTGGTTGGTAGAAGCTAACAGAGTAATCGCGTTCTGGATTTGCTGTAGTTGGTGGTAATGATATAATCGGTTTGGCCATGCATTGCAGTGGTGGAGGGAGATCCAAAACAAGTTTGCACCGCAGACTGTTGCGTGATAGACAAACGTGCATGCCATTCAGGACTCAGTAATCGTGAGTGTCTAGCAAGGTTCTACTCACTTAGTGATGCCTTTAATATTTTGGCAGGTGACGACAGTGTAACACGTGAAAAAGAGCTTAAAGAACACAACCCACTTGCAGTGTTGACGTAGGACTGCAAAGGGCTACTTAGTGGGCCGTATCACCGTTCGGCAGGTTTTTCAGGCCTAAACATACATTCTACAAACAAACAAAATATACATTCTCAAGGTTGTGTTGACGTCGACTACGTCTTTGTATTCAAAACTGAATTCTGTTACGAAAATTGTTGAAACACGTTTGGCACATTATTGACTCAAAGTCATCGTAATTTACATATTCCGTTAGTCGAGTTTTGATCAGCTTTCGAGATTCATTGAAAAACTTCAAGTACTTCTGCTTAAATGCTACTAAAAGAGTCACACCGATTTCTAAGGAAACGGAATTGGTGTATTGAGTAAGCTGATAATTTAATCGTGTGAATTTTCAACATTTTTTATTAGTTTGCTTATCTGTATGAGTCAAATTCATGTTAGTCCTGTATGTGTCATCAGGTAATTTAGAAAGAGCAAACCCAATGACGTACACTAAAGCATTGAGTTCGGGTGCATCGGGAAATCCGTCGTCAGATTGAATAGGATTGAAACTGCGTCGTAGTAGATCGGGACCAGAACACTCCAAAGGATCCTTTTCTTTTTCATCAATGTTCAGACTCGTATCTACGTCGTTGATTATATATTCAAGCTATTGCTATATTTTTCTGTGCATCTTGAAAATAAGCTAATATGCTATAACCAATAAACTCAAAATGCAAGGACAAAATATAACAATCGATTATATCGGTTGTTAAACGACCTCGAGTAGAGCAAAGCCCATAAAAACCCATCATCACGTGTCATGAAAGGTTACATCCATTCGGTACAGTTCATGTAAGCACCGAATCCCAGTAGGAACGTCTTCCATCCGTCCTATCCCTCATCGTTACTGGTACATTTTGTCTGAAATGAAACCAAATCAGTAGAATTTTAAAATGTGTACCTACAACTGGCAAATGACCGAAAATTGAAGTTGTTAACCGAACGTGATTGAAATTGACATGCACCGAAGGGAGGAAACCGCTGTCGAACGTGTCTGGTGTGCACCGAATCCAATATCGATCAGAGCTAAACTACATCAACACTGTTGTAGTACAGTCCTTGCTGGGTGTTGTGTACGGGGCAAATTCAGGAATTCCCTTCTGTACTCCAGCCAAACCGGTAGCACCGAGCGTGGGACGTGGGCATCGGTAAGTATGATTTGGATCCGTGTTCCATTGCTATTCGGATTGACTACTGAAAGGTGTACGTTGTGCGGATAACCAGCCCAGGAGGTATGTGGTACAATGGTCCTAAAATTGAAACTGTCATACGTACTGCATTGCAACCACTATACAAGTATATGGTTGTGAAATTTACTGTAAAGTGAAAACCGAGAACAGAAACAGACGAATTGACGCTAGATTACGGAATGACATTGTTTCAGGACATATTCAATTTGTGATAATGGTGACAGGGAAAAGTTAGGCAAATTCTTTTATCTCTTGCCTTGACTCATTCGTCAGGCATAGCTTGATGTAATGCAACTTTCTATTGCCTATTTCTCATGAATAAGAATATTTATACAAATCATTGCAAGCAATAGATTGGGAATTGTCTCATCTATCCAACGGTGTTTTTATTTTACTTGAAAGAGTTGCAGTTTGGAACTAAGATTTGTTAATTATATGATTATAACACCATGGCAAAGAATGCGTCCTTGGCTCGAGTATTACTATATCCAAGCCCTTCGCTCAAGTTTCAATGGTTTTATTCAGTTTTCACAACCTGCCGTACACTGACGGAACTTTCAACACTTTCTCTTCATATCTTTCATTCTAGCAAACATTTCTGTGCACTCTTGGGCCTCATGATGATGAGCGCACGCTTTACAGTAGAATGTATGGTACCATATCTTGAAATCTTGATTACGCTAGTGGCCATGTAAAAGAGAGATTTTTTTAACGATATATGTTGTTCCCGACCACCTTGAAAGTTCGAGCCTTCACCTTCAATCTTATTCAGAAGCTCAAGGTGTTCCAGAAAGGGGAGAGTATGGATCGGAATTCCGTCACTACGTGTTATTAGAGAGCATTTTTGAGCAATTTTATATCGTGATCCCGATCACCTGGATAGTTCAAACCTTCAACAAAGTAATTTGGCATGTTTATGGCTTTTGGAAGGTGGAGATTATAGTTTAGATTTCTGTAAGTACGTGGCGCTAGTGGACATAAAAGAGAGCGATTTCAACGATTTTATATGGTAATCTCGACCACCTGAAAAGGTGGAACCTTCGGCAAAATTGTTCAGCAACTCAAGAAATTTCAGAAATTGGAAAGTATCGTTCGTAATTCGGTCACTACGTGCCGCAAATAGGCATGTAAAGGAGAGCATTTTTTCAACGAGTCTATATCGTGATCCCGACCACCAGGAAAGTTTGAACCTTCAGAAAAGTAGTTCAGACAGTCAAGAATTTTTGAAAAGCTCGTAATTCTCTCTTCACGTGACGCTAGGCTTGTAAACTGGAGCATTTTTGAACATTTTTATATCTAGAATATCTAGAAAATTTGAACCTTCTGTAAAGTTGTTTTGGTGGTCAAGAGATTTCGAAACGTAGAGAATATAGTTTGGCTTTTTGCCACTAGATTGCGCTATTGGCAAGGAAAAGAGAGCATTTTCAAATATTATATCGTGATCCCGACCACCTAGAATGTTCAAACCTTTAGCAAAGCAGTTTAAAATATTGCGGGCTTTCGGAAGGTGAAGAGTATGGTTCTAAACTTTGCTTCTACGTAGCCCTTGTGAGCATGTAAAAGAAAGAATTTTAAACGAGTTTATATCGTGATCATGACCACCTGGAAAGTTTGAACGTATAGAAAAGTTGTTCAGATGGTCCAAGACTATCAGAAGGTTTGAATTCGGTAACCAGGTTGCTCTATTGGGCATGTTTTGACGTGGGACTACGTCAGTGTTTTCAATACTGAGGTCACGTTCGAATAAAGTTGGAGCGTCACGAAGAGGTTTTGAACATTAATAACTATGTCATTTCACGATTTATTTCCAAAATGTTTGCACCAATCGATCGGGATATTTTCTACGCTTTCATTCCAATATTTGAAACTTTTGATTTCTAACATAAAACTATTAAAAATATCGCAAATATAAGGTGATTTCTTATAATTGCGTTTGGCAGAGTAAATTTACCTAATGCACAGCAGTATCCTCTTACAGATTTCTAATTTAAGTAAGGGAGGTCTCATTTGCAGCTGTGAACTATACAAAAAGGTACACCTTCTTAATATGCTTTAATCGCTCGGCAGCCTTGGAGCTGTTTGGAGCGGCAATGTACCAGTTTTGGATTGGCAGCTGGTGGTGGAGGGGGCACTGGCGAACAACCATTGGCCAGGCAGCTGATGGCTCAGTAGGTTGTTGCTAGAAAACCGTTGGCTAGGCAACCGTTGTTAGGCAGCCATTGGTTATGCAGTCGGTTGACCTATCCAGTGGTGAATTAGCAGCTGGCGGTGGCAACGGCACTGCCGATCAACCATGCAGGTAGCTGATGACTCAGCTGGCTGTTACTAGCAAGTGGAGCTAGGCAGCCATTTATTTATGAAATGTTTATTATAAATTAATTATTTAAATATAACTTACAATTAAATTACATTGTGCTATGCAGTTGATTGACGAAGTCAGCCGGTTGGCGCAACCACGAGGAGCGAAATATGTGTGCTCCAGTAGCCATCTTTTTATACGACATAACGTTGAGTGTTAAAAATCGCGCAATTACTAAGTCTACACAGACAGAATAGTATTTTTCTGAGTAGAACCATCTGTGTTTCGTTAGCAGTAGTTCAACGGTCCCCAATTTTCGACAGAATGCCCATAACTATTAGATGATGTGTTTTACACATAATCCCTTCTCAGGGCTACTTATCTCATTTTTAAAGAGAGTTATACTGAATTATTATCAGAGTTTGCTCATTGTTTGATCATTATGCCTACCTAACTCGTAAATTCTTGTCGATCCTGTATTTTGATCAATTTTTGTTCGACAAATACCAAATATTCCATAAAATCATGTTTCAGTATTGAAAATTACTAAGGGTTGTTCGTAGTTTGCAAAATGTTTGTGCAATCGCAGCCTCCTGGTTGCTGGTATGTGATGATTTCCCTATTGCAAACATAATTCTCTAATAAACAGTTGTTTAATGTTGGTAATGTTCTCTTCAAATTACAATCAGTGCTTAGTAGTGTTTTTTTTTGCTTTTTAGTGCGTTGGATAGAGCCTTTTGATAGGAATCTAAATATTTTGAGAAAGTGTATAGGAATCTAAATATTTTGAGAAAGTGTTTGAAGGTGAAAGTGTCGCAGCAAATGGCAACATATGCGTGAATCGATCAAGGAGCAGCCATCAGAGCGTTCGCCGAAGCAGCCATGAACCGCTGCTGTGACCTCCGTTTGCAATGCAAGAGATATTTTGTATTATTCTTGAATAACTGTCCAATGATCTTGATTTTCAATGATTAAACATCTAGTAACGGCAACCATTATCATAATAACAATGTGCAAAGCCATAATTAATTATTGGAAATATATTCCCTAACGGTTCCTTACTATTTTCCATACCATAATGATAGAAGCCTTTTCAACCATTGTAGGAAATACAACCGTATCGTCATATAAACCAAATGACCCTTTTCAGGGCCACCAAATTCTTTCTAAAGAGTGAGAAAAAGAATTTTCTCACATATTTATTATCTTAATGCTGGTCTAATGTTCCATTAAGACCACATCCGCGCTATTATGACCTAAACTACATATATAGGCAAGAGTAGGGGTCAAATGAAAACTTGAAAAATAGCGGCCGTCACAAATAATGACATACTCTGAACGGTAATAATTTTGCCATTTCTCGACAGATTTTCTTCAAATCAGTTGAAGATTTTCGTTCGTTCGCTTCTATCAGTTGGTCATTAATAAGTAACTTTGAATTCCGAAACAGACCCTCAACCATCTACAATGCGATAAGGACAATGGTCTCCAGCTGGTCAATGATATCAACACAATTATTACTGCCAGCACAATTGTTTCCCTTTCATTATACCAACATTCAAACCAAACTTCCGTTTCTAGGGTGAAATGGTTTTTAAAATGCAGATCATAGATTTTTTTAACATACATGCTTACTTATTTATGCCGATCCAACAACGTTCCATTAGAGTTGTGTTATACACCACCCCACTGATTTTTGGCAAGCCTTTGAATCGCTTGTTCCAATCTATGAAAGTCGCCTCGTTTCTAACGCAGGCTATTTAAAATTAATAACAATCATTCACATTGCTACGTAGTCCTACGTCACCGTTGTGTACACTCATCTGGAGATGGCGGGCTGCAAAATGGTGAGTCAACAACTGGGAAGGAGCTTGCGTCCCCGCAACATAGCTCTGGCCTCACAAGTTCCTACCTCATGCTTCTACGGGTTAAGAGATTACAAAGACCGCCAGCTAAGGGTTGCGTACTTAGCTGGTAGTGCAGCCTGGGCACTGTTGTCCTTCTGACTTCAGCCAGATTGAGGACGTCATCTTTGCGTACAACCTAATTGGGCTGTCCCTTATAGTTTTTAATGTTATTTGTTCATTTAAACTCATCTGGAGATGGCTGCTTCCAAAGTCGACAGTATATTCGACCGAGCAGACTAGCGATGTTGAAGAACGGAAACCGGCAAACAATGGATGAGATCATCTAGCACCAACGATCGCGTCCGGGAGGCATAGCACCGCCTGTCGGTACCGACGAATGCAAAGTGCAAGGTGACAAATCACACTAACGGGCTGTTCATAAATGACGTTAACTCTTGAGGAAAAAAATCTGGAAAATTCTACGTTTATGGGGAAGGTATAATCTACGAAGACTTTTGTTTTTCTGTTTCCTTTCTTTACAAAACGGACAATTACACACTCGGTAGGCTCTTATTTTGCTTATCTTTTGACAAACACAATGCACATTGATATGCCCCCGACCTTCTCTTTTGTGGATGAATCGGTTACAAAAACGTTTCCTTCGTTTTATTTTTCAAAATTCTGATTCGTTTATCAAACTGTGTTTTGAAAATATTTGTGAATAGACGACTATGTAGGTATATCACATCAATTGAAAATATGCAAAAAGAATGGATCATGTCATTGTTCATTTACGCCTTAGAGATAGAGAAACTAACTAAATATCACGCGAAATTATTTTGCTTTTTAATTACATCATAACCAATATTAGCTGGACTACCGTTTGATTGGAGTTTTGTACGAGGGCTTGATTGGAGTTTTGTACGAGGGGACTTTCGTAGCTTACCTTCTTTCAGAAGCTTTTCACCATAATCGTCTTGAAGTATTAATTTTCAATTTAATTAGTTTGATGTTACACACTTTCCCATACGCCATAAACCACCCATACAAGTTGCGAAAAAGAACCCCTTGGTTTACCGAATTTCCCGCAAATTGCGGTGACACATTAGTTATTTTCGGTGAGATTTATCTCGAAACCGCCATTAGTTCAGCTCGGGAAAACCTGCATATCTCGTTTCTCCAATCTTCCAAACCCAATCGACCAAACCACCCACTACATGAAAGCACAGTCTCTTTTCCGTGGCTGTAGATTTATTCACGTTCGCTGAAATTGACTCAGTATTGGATTTGACTCAAAATTGCAAAAAGTGGCGTCTTGCAATTTTTTTTTCAGAAAAGGCTCGAACATGGCAAAAGGTTACTAAAGTATTAGGTAAACTAATGGATCGATAGAAATATTTAAAGAAGAGAAAACACAATCTTACCTTTTAAAGTAGAGTTTCACCCTATTTTGCGTTATTTTCAAAGATCGTGCACATTTACGTGAGAATGAAGGATGCACCTCTTACCATTTCCACATAAGTGTTAGCAACCAGGCTATGCAGTATATACAGCTGTCGTGATTTTCGTCGATGCTACGACATTCGTCTAACTTTAACTGGAGGAGTAGAACTCGACCGAATGGAAAGAAAATCCATGCTGAGATCTTTTTTCCGCTAAACAAGTTATGCCAGATAGCCATCAAATTTTGCCATAATAATTTCAAGCTGTAAAATAATGTTAAACCACTGAATGCATCCCTGCCATATTTAACAACGGATTCAATCGGAACCACTGTTTTTAATCCAGCCGGGGAAGGTGGTACCACCCAGCATCCCATAGTTTAACGTTGACGACGGTACTGGCAATGGGCTACGACGCTGATTCTATGTTGTGCTGTTATGTATAGAATATAGAAAGCAATCCCTGCTCTGCTCGGTGGTGCAACTGTAGCAGTAGAGTTCCCCAGTTGGGAAGTATAGTTTTCCCATCTTGTGCTTATCGATGTTTGAAATCTTCTCCGTTTTATCACAAAAATCCATTAAGTTTAATGAAAATGTTTCCACACTTTTGGCTGAGTTGCACTTTGCAGCGGAAATGGTAGCTGAGGCATTCAGTGCAGGAAAACGCTTTCATCAGGATAGAGAAAGCAACGACAACGACATCGGCTTGGTGCTATGCTAGAAAATGTCGTTCATTTGAACAGAAGAAGTCCACCATATTTGAATAATTTAATTGCGTGAACCCAAATTATCCCATCACGTCATTTTTTAGGATTGATTTATTTTATATGTTATATGATAGAAGATTTCTTCATCTTGTAGAGGACTAGTAAAGAAACACTGTCTGTATTTACAAACCCGTATAATATTATAGTTTTCGTGACCTGTTCACTATATACTCACTCACTAGAATGGAGAACCTGTGAGAACAACATTATAATATACATTGTTGTCTGAACCCAGTCTGTTTAATACAATACTTAATAACCCCTGCACAAATCATTACTGAGTAACCATCTGCATCCGGAATCTCCAGCCCTGTAGATTAAATTCTATCATACACAAACCAAGCTACCCAAACAGCAAACAAGCATCAAACAGCTCTGTTGTTGAAAGTTAAGCCTGCTTAGGTATTATTGACATCTTCTTTAATAAAAAAAATAGAATTGGGTTATATCAGGGATATAACCGCAAGGTTCAAGTAGGACCGCGTTGGTGTATAGTAATAATGGTATAATCTAATTTAAACATATCATAACACATATGGTTGGTAAATATTTATTATTTTGTTTTGACCCGTCCCTTATTAAATTTTCTACATACTGCACATTTGTTACATGGAGGCCGAAGCCGTCAGGCAACGACAACAGAGCAAAATCATTTCGCTGCTGAGGGGTGTAGCTAGTGCTGTATTAAACATGGAATGAAACTAAATGAAATAAAAAAAAGACAATTTGTTACCCGTTTTTGAGGACCCGGAAAGGGAAAACCATATTTTCAACCTGTTCATATGTAGATTTGTATGGGAGCAAAAGAAGGTCATTTTTAAGTAAAAAAAATCAGTGGGGTTGTGTATAATACACGAGCGGTTCATGTAGACTATGTTAAACCGCTTGGTTAGTTTCTTTAGTTTAGTAGCGGAACATTGCAACTCAGGTACTGTTCTAATGGGACGTTGGGTTAGCATAAGTAAGTGAGTAAGTATGTTAGAACATTCGCTTGATTCGCTTCTTAGAAGTGATTATGTGCTGGCTGTAGTGATTGTGTTGATATGATAGACCAGCTGGAAACCATTATCCTTATCGCTTTGTAGATTGTTCAGGGTCTGTTGGGGAGTTCAAAGTCAATAATTTATGATTAACCAAAAGATGGTTAGCAGCAAGATTACACAAACACAAACAGCTTATATCGCTCGTCGTGGCTGCACCCACGAGCTGGCTACAAATAAATCACTGGCTTGGGTAACCGTCTGCCTAGCAAACCATTGCATAATTCGAGGCTGCCTAGCAACGGTTGCCTAGCCAACGAGTTGCTAGCAACAGCCTTCAGTGCAATCAGCGCAATGACCAATGGTTGGTCTCCAGTGCAGCTTCTATGGTACTTGCCACCGCCAGCTGCCAGATCCATAATAGCTCGTTGCTCCGCACAGCTCCAGTACTGCAACACGAATGAGAAAATTTGCGAAGTTGTACCCATTTTATATCGTTCACTGCTGCATATTAGACCTCCTTTGCTCACATTTGAAATCTTTGAAAGGAATGTACCGTGCATTTAGTAAATTTAGCCTTCAAAACAAAATTATAAGACACCTTTTATTTTCGTTATTTTCAATAGTTCAGAATTGTTAACGGATAATGTTTGGTAGTTGAAATGATACGCGGGAAAATTTCCATCCGATTGGTGTAAACATCTTGAACATCCATCGAGCATTTATTAAGGAATTTGCTTTTAATTTGTAACAATATTTCGTGACGGTCGCTTATTTTTAGATTTTCAATTGACACCCTACCCTTGCCGTAAGACGTAGTCTACGTCAAAATTGAACTATGTATACTAATAGTAAGTAGGCTTCGTAGTCAAGCGGTTAGTGGCGTCACCATGAGGGTTCGATTCCCGCTCCAGCCTGTGGAACTTTTCGCAAAAACGAAAATGTCCTATCTGGTCTACTGGGTGTTAGGTTAAGTTGTCCGTTGTAGTTCGCTCTATGTTTAATGTTCAGTCTGTACAAACTCGAGTTGAAGATGGTATGAATGTATTTTTTTTTTTTTTTTTTATGGATTTTAAAAAATTTTTTTGTGTTTCCGTTTTTTTTTTTTTTTTTGACTAGTTCATTTATTTGGCAGGCTCAATTGCGTTAGCTTTACGGAGCCGATAATTCATTGTTTTTTGTATAATGTAATGACTTAATACTAGGATTAGTAGGACTTGGGCCGTTTACTCGCGGTTTACCCGAGGTTAAAAAAGGTGACATTTTTTGGGGATGGGTTGAATAGAGGAACATGGAAATAGGATTCTGTAGTCTCATCAGATAGTTGTCGTCAGCACAATAACTTGGTGCGGAATGGTCAGGGCTCCAGTTTTGTGTTCGGCCGGTTCTGGTTACCATTGGGCGACGATGAAACTCCTCAAGATGTCGGAAGAAAACAAACATAAACTAATGAATAAAGAAAAACAAAAACACAAGCAGATTAAATTCTTATACTAGACATTTGGAGAAACACATAAATCGATTGCATATAGCACAGATCGCGAGATCCCAACACATCTCTCATAGAAACATAAGGTTGTCTTCCTTGGGCCTCTAGGGTATTCAAAAGTCGTGTTCTGGCGGCGTAATTATCCGTGCATTGCCAGACTGCGTGATCGATGTCATCATAACCGTTTCCACACCGACAAAGATTGCTGTCCACGAGGTTGATGCGATAGAGGTGTGCATCTAACTGTTAGTGGTTGGACATAAGTCTACTCATCACACGGCTGAAATCACAGCTAACGTGCAGGTCCTTAAACCACGCCCTCGATGAAACAATAGGAATGTTGGAATGTAACAGCCGTCCTAGATTTCCGGTGTCCCAATCGGTTTGCCAACTTGAAAGGGTACTCTGACGTACTAAATTGTAAAATTCATCGTGTGGAATTTGTCTACCATACAAATCGCTTTCCTGGGCGCCCACCTTTGCGAGCGAGTCAGTCCGCTTTCTCATTGCCTGGGATTGAGCAATGTGAAGGGACCCATACACAGGTGATCAAATATGATCTTTCGACCAGCACACTCATCTGTTCCCTTAGTTTTGAAAGGAAATAAGATGAGTGTTTACTAGGTTTCATCGACCTAAGAGCATCAATCGAACTGAGGCTGTCCGAGAAGATGAAGTAATGGTCTGCGGGCATGTTGGAAATCATCCCCAATGCGAAGTTGATTGCTGCCAGCTCAGCAACATAAACAGAACAAGGTTCCTGAAGTTTGTAGAAGGCGCTAGAGTTTTCATTGAAGACACCGAAGCCAGTGGATCCATTGAGGCGAGACCCATCAGAGAAAAAACTTTTTTCAGAAATGACGTGTTGGTACTTTTCAGTAAAAATACGCGGGATAATAATAGAACGAAGTTGATCCGGAATCCCATGAGATGCTTGTTTCATGGAAAGATCAGAATGGATTGAGGAACTGCTAAAGGTGAAGTGAGCACTGTCTGGAGTATAGCACGGAAGACACATATCCGACGATATGTAGTGGTGGTAAATTCTCATAAATCGAGATTGTGTGTTCAGCCCTAACATTTCTTCAAAATTTTCTATAACAAATGCGTTTTTCACTCCACATTTGATTAATATTCTGAGCGAGAGCTCCCAGAACCGATTCTGGAGAGGTTTTACTCCTGCCAGAACTTCGAGACTCATGTTATGCGTTGAGTGCATACAGCCAAGAGCAATACGCAGACAACGATATTGAATTCGTTCCAATTTTATAAGATGACTTTTTCTTGCCGAGAGAAAACAAAAAGAGCCATACTCTAGAACAGAGAGAATAGTTGATTTATAAAGGGTTAAGAGGTCTCCCGGATGAGCACCCCGGCATGTGCCACAAATTGAACGAAGAAAGTTGATCCTTTTTTGGCATTTTTGCTTCAAATACGTAATGTGGGCATTCCAAGTGCACTTTGAATCAAACCAGACCCCAAGGTATTTGAAAGATAATGATTGGGTAATGTTTCTGCCCAAAAGATTAAGCTGCAATTGGGCTTGGTACCGCTTTCGAGTAAACACTACCAGTTCAGTTTTCTGCGGTGAGAATTCGATCCCTAGACTCCTAGCCCAAGAAGATAGGTTATCTAGGGAATTTTGCAACGGTCCTTGCATGTTAACGGCATGTGAGCCTCTTAAGGAGACCACACTGTCGTCAGCAAGTTGTCTTAGCGTGCATTGTTCTGCCAAACAATATCTTTGACGTAAAAGTTATAAAGAAGGGGGCAGAGGCATGAGCATTGGGGCAGAGCCATGTAACTAGTTCTGGAAATTGTCAGTTGTCCAAGTGAAAAGGTCATTTGCTTTTCTGACAACAAATTGTACAAAAAATTATTTAAAATTCCGGGAAGTCCACATCTCTGCAAATTTTCTGACAGGATTTCAGTACTAGCGACGGTGAAGGGTGCAAATACTGATGTTCTCTCCGAGATCTATAAGTAATAGATGACGAGAAGAGCAAGTGTGTGAAATAGGCGGTGCATGCTAAAAATAAACCCAACAGCGGGAGATAATTTCTCACCCGTGTTAGGCAGTATTGGGAGAGGGACAAATCGCTAGAACTAGAAAAAAGGCAATAGGTAGTATAAGAGCCCGACCGGTTGCATAGCCTTTTGCCAGTCAAGGGGATTTCCTCCTCTTGCCTATCCTGCATGGGGTAGTATGGTAAAGGGTTATGTGCCTGATCGGATACTACCGTCAATAATGCCCTCCGCTCGTTTTCAAACTTGATCTTTCAATTTTCAAAGCCTGCCGTTGCCCTTTACGGAACTATCAATACACTTTCTCTTCATGTCTATTTCGTTCTAGCAATAAATTACCGTCCACTCCTAGCGCTTTGCATGGAGATGATAAATTATCTACTTCTGACAAACTTCATCAAGGATTTCAGTGGAATCAAAAGCCCCCTTAATGTCCAGGAATACTGAAGCCAGTTGCTCCTTGCGCGCAAAGGCCAGTTGAATATCTGAGGAAAGCAGTGCTAGACAATCATTTGTTCCTTTGCTCTTACGGAACCCAAACTGTGTATTTGATAGCAAGTTATTCGATTCGACCCTGTGGTCGAGCCTTCGAAGGATCATTTTCTCCAACAATTTTCTAATGCATGGAAGCATAGCAATCGGACGGTATGAGTTATGATCAGACGCTGGTTTGCCAGGCTTTTGAATAGCTATTACATTGACCTGTCTCCACTCTGGCGGTACTATGTTGTTTTGTAGTAAGGAGTTAAATAGATCTAGCAAGCGTCATTTTGCGATATCTGGGAGATTTTTCAGAAGATTTAATTTTATCAAACCGCATCCGGGTGTAGAGTTGTTTGATGAAAGAAAAGCCATAGAGAATTCCAGCATTGTGAATGGTCTGTCCAGAGAGCCACCGTTTGGAGACGTTTCTCGAAAAATATGTTTTGCTGGAACGGAATCCGGACAGACCTTTTTCGCGAAATCGAATATCCATCGGTGGGAGTATTCGTCACTCTCATTAGTAGATGAGCGGTTACGCATGTTGCGAGCCACCCTCCACAAGGTGGTCATTGAGGTTTCTCGTGTGAGTCCGTGGACAAAATTTCGTCAATAACTATGCCAAGCTATGCAAAGGTCTTTATTCTTTGCAATTACTTGACAAGCGACGATTTCGACGCCTGAAAGAGCTGGTAGAGAAATTTTGTAGAAAGGGTAGCCCTTTTTGATCCCTAAAAGCACTCCTCCGTAAGAATCGTCTCTATCCAGGCGTATAATGTTAGAATCGTGGAAGTTGAGTTCAATTTCTGAAGAAAGCCATGTTTCACAAAGAGCAAATATATCAAAATCGGAATTGTGAACTAAAAACTTGAACGAGTCTAGTTTAGGCACCAGACTACGGCAGTTCCACTGTAGTACAGTGATCATATCTCTGACCTGGTTCGATGAGTTATCCATCGAAAGATATGATCGATGCTAGGAGGGGCCATGAAACAGTCAATTGCTTAAGGTATGATTCCAATGTCGGAAGCAAGGCAGAAACTAAGCTTCTAAGAGGGTCTTGTATATTGAACATGTCTAAAATGAATGCCACAATGTCCGAAAAAGCTATCAATCCTCGATCGGACTTGAATTCCTTTTGAAAAGATTGAGGAGTAGCATTTTTATTATTATTATTCTTTTTAGGCAATGGCGGAAAGTCCTTACTGCATCCAGGAGTTGGTGCAATAGGAACCCTCGGTTTTACAATTTCTTTCCCATTTGCTTGAAAATTTTGCAATCTTTTGGAGGTGACTTTTGTTATCTTACGGCGCACTTTCGGAGAAGAACGTTTCCTTTTCGAGGATCCGGGTGCGTGTATCACAGTAGAATCACCTTCATCAGATAAGTCAGAGTCCGATTCTTCAGCTGACAAAATCGAACATTGGTTTTCATCTTGAGCGGCTGTTGCAGATTTAAGCATTTCTGCATATGTCTGCCTGGAGCATCCAGTAATGGAACGCTGCACTTTATCGGATTGCCATTTGTACCTTGGGAACTGCTGCAAAGAGTGAGGATTCTCACCACAATAAACACATTTCTGCACAGCTTGTGTGCAAGAATCCTCAGTGTGGTTTTCACCACACTTGCCGCAACGGAATTTGTTGCCGCAATGACTGGCAGAATGCCCCAGTCTTTTGCAGTTGGTACAATTTATACCCTCGGTCTTTACAGGCGCACCGGGAAAAAAGTTCCATCTAGTTTAACATAATTTGGGAGAACAGAACCGGCGAAGGTCACCCGAAACGAGTCTGAAAGTTGATAGACCTTTTTTTCATCTTGCAATGATGCTGAATGTAGTTGTTTTACATCCAGAATAGTCACAAGTTCACGAGCGACTTTAGAGTTCTTGAAACAACCAGAAGCTCGTTTCAGGTCCTCGACCGTCAGACTCGCATCGGAGACAACGCCATAGATCTCCACATCTCGCGAAGGGACATATACACAGTATTCGATATTGAATACTTCGTGGTCAGCAATCTCATTAGCTATTTCATAGTTCGGCGCTTCTACACGCAGTCTATTAACCCTCTCCTTATGAATAGAGACACCAGGATACTTACGCAGCAACTCTCTTGAAATGTCAAGAGTTTTCAATGGTTTATCTTTGGGCCGAAAAAAGACAACCCAAGGTCTCTTAGAAAATGGGTGGTAATGCTTTATGCGAGTAACCTTAGCCTCAGGGGAGGCCATAATTATGCACACAAAAATTCAACCACAATCACAAAAAAAAACTCCTTCACCAATCAATTAATTTAAATGCTAATAAAAAAATGAAATAATTTGCAAATACCATGCAGAAGTAAAAGAAAAATATAATAGGAAAAAAAAACTTATCACTAGTGGTGACAATCAGGCCTACCACCCTAATTGACTTTAATCGTTTCTCCCCTCTACGGGGGAGAGACAGACGCACACGCTGCTGCGAGGCAAAATTTCTTTCTTAATTTCGTTTTGACGACTCTTAAATTCAGAAACTTAAAACCCGTCACAATCTTGAAGAAACTTAAGACCGTCAAAACAACCGGCAAGCGCTAACCAGAGGGTTAATATCTCCGATTGCATTATACCGGGCAAACGCATCCAAGGAGCATTTTTCCAAAGTTTATGGAGCATTTCCCCAAAAAGAAGGGTGCATTTACCCTTTGCCATATTATACACAGCGGACGACGTTAACAACCTCGATCGTCGAACAATAGCCCGCTTGCTTGCTACTGTGATGTAGCTTGAGATCGGTGGTTTGCACCGACTGCTTTGTTCGAAGGGAATTACGGGGATGAGTAATCGTTGTCGATGCTTTTTAAAAATGAAATGCAGGTGTTGCATCCACGCAAACCTGCACCTTCCAACACGCGCACTTGTCACCTACGCACTCTTCCACTATTTTCGCGAGAAGCAAAACTACTTTTAAGGAAAAAGCAACTTTTTTTTTCCTTTATTATAGTGGCTTTCAGCCTCCTGGGCGAAAAAGCAACTCTTTTGAGTCAAAGAATGCTGTGACGAGACCAGGCGATCTTAACTGGCTCAGCGCACGATACGGAATGGTTTCAAAATTTTGAAATGACACCCCCGGTATAGAAAAGAGAAACGTAGTCCTACGTTAAAACTAAAGGATGAGTTATGTCAGTTACTCAACTGCAAAGTTGACGTAGGACTACTGGTTAATGTGAAGAAATTAATGTCATCGAATTAATTATTTCTCTTTATTTTTTTACATTTTATTCAGTCTAAAGTACCATGAAACCCTATGCTATTAGTGTGTGTGGCTTAACTATTGGTTCTCAATGAAAATAATAGAACCCAACTCTTCATAACTCTTGAAATGGCCCTAAAAATTGCCATTTGGTGTTTCGTTTTTCACTGTTCCTGGAGTGGTCCGAGTAGTACCGATAATTTTCGAGTGCCAGGTGATTATTTGGTAGACGGTCGAATGGGTGGGCGTTGCTATTGGCTCTGTTCCGTGGAAGAAAAGCATGTCTCTAAGTGTTTTAGGAGCATTGATACTGCATATGAAAATCATGGAATGCAACTCTTTAGAACTTACGAAGTGGCCCTGAAAAGGGCCGTTTGGTATTTTCTTGTTTGCTGTTCCAGGTGTGGTCCGAGTCATTTCGGTTCATGTTCCACGATATCTTATTTCTGCTAGTTTAATGGTGCGGGTGCTTTGATAACGAGTACAGAAAGCATAGACAACATATGATATGAAAAATATAAACAATAACGTCAGCACTCTCCGCATTCTAGCAGATGCCGCACCTCCGCCACATCAGTGGGCACCTGGCCTTATATGTCGTTCACTGTTGCATGGGAGACCTTCCTTACTTGGCTGCGGCTGTGTGAACCACTCAGAGTGTGGCGCAAATATGATTTTTGACCAATAGCTTTGTGCGTTTAGACATTTTTTCTTGTAAGTACATTTTAATTTGTTTAAATACATGTAATTAATTAAGTTAGCAACAGAGATTCACCGTTAATGTTCTACCTGGAGAATGAAATACATATCGTAATATTTTTGTGAGCCAAAAGGATATATTATTGTTCAAAATCTCCACTCGAGCGTAACGTGGTCGATTTCAGAAATTTGCGAATGGCGCCCCTATACAGGAATAGAAAAGATGGACGCTAGTCCTACTTCCTTTACTTCAGAATGTAAATAAATTTTTCTGACATCTAACTGAATTTTCTCCTAGTCAACTGAAGGATTAACACCCAAATATACCGTTTTTACTGTATATAAGCAATCGGTTTTGTTGAATTATGTCTAGATTTATTTGGCTGATATTATCTTAGTGTCCGAAATTTAACGTGGACTGGGTTTAATCTGAATGTGGTTGAGGAATTTCGTTTATGCCCGATTGTTGAAACTCAAAACCATTTAACACTATAATTTTTGAACCAGGGAAACCGGATGATTTGCACCCCTTGTTTTTGATAATTTGTTGAATTAGTGTTTTTCTCATACTGAAAAATCGGCTTCACAACCACGGGGAGTGTTTCCTTCTGTAGGAAAAAGCTAAAAGTAAGTGTTTGGTAATCTGTTAATTGGGGGGTTAGTCTTCGGGCTCTTTGTGCCGGAAGTATAGTCGGCACACCTCGGATATCTCTACCGGAATTATTTCAAGAACTTCAACACCGCCGAGAATTTTATTTAAAATCCCGAGGAACACAGATTTGGTATGTTCTTTTCACCATAGAATTAAGTATTCAAGCTGCTAAAATAACGAGAAAACGGTATTCCAATATCAGTATCTTCTAATTTGGTTTAGACGTATAGAGAGAACGGGCTGTTTACAACCTCGAAGGCGAACCTCTCATGCTAGTCACACCCAAAGCAAACAAGTTGCTCCTGCAGTGGTTGCTACGACGATGGGTGTGAGAAAAGACTTATGCACAAGTATCTGATCATTTGCTCCAATGTTTACTTTGCGTCATTATTTTATGTCTTATTTACATTTCATTTGAATCCTTGGTGAGTCTCTGAAACACAGTTATGGCCAAGATTTTGTCGCCTGGTGGCTTCCGTTGTCTTGCTATGAAAGTTGCATACACAACCATGGCAAACGGAATTCACCATTCTGCACAAAGATTGCTCAAGCACCCAGTAGATTGTGACGTTATGTGTAGTTCATATGGTATCAGTAGGATGGGAGAGGAATATAAAGGGTGTGAAAGAGTAGTATGTTTTGAAATCAGACTTCAGCCAGCTCACGTGTTTTAATGGTAAGAATACTGTGTTTTGCATGGATACTGAGGAATAATTGTATATGAACGAAGTTGAACTTAGCTTCAACTGCTATGGTAATTGCCTCTTAGTGCTGTACATAAAGGATCTATATCAGAATGATGACTGTATGACAAATATGGTGAATTTAACAATAAAACGTGTTTGTTGCATTTCAATGACGTAAAGTAAACTATGCATGTGGTTTAGATAATGTTAGGTTTATCTTCGGGAAAGCCTTGCAGGAAAAGAAACATTTTGAAAGGTATTATAAAATAGGTTTAACCTACGAAACTTAACGATACAAAACAAAACAGTAATGACTATGCATAAGAACAATATAGACCGCCTGAGAATAACAAAACTGTAAATCGAGCCATAGTTAATTCCTTGTTATAGGCATGATACATGTTCCTGAACTGTAGAAAAAATAATAGTAAAACAAAAAAAAAACAAGCTGCCCGATAATATGGTTTTTGCAAGATTTATGTTCAACACACAAGGTTTTATTACCGAGTGATTCCTAACAGCATGGTCTAGGTATAAATGGAGAGGTTTATTTTAATGTTATGGTGTTTACCGCTTAATTTAATGTTATGGTGTCTACCTTCGGTTACCAATATGGTCTTGGAACTTTTCGTAACGACTCAGTGGACATTTTTTATTTTTATTTACATGGAATACCGTCACAATACTATAACATAGCCTGATACACAATATCCCTCCATAATGCCCGATTCGTGGCTGCTCCTCTCCAATCCCTTGGGCACCTTGTACCCCCTAGGTCTTGCTCCACCTGGTCTGACCATCTTGCTCGTTGCGCCCCACGTCGTCTTGTACCAATCGGATTCCCTTCGAACATCATTTTTGCAGGATAGTTGCCCGGCATTCTCGCAACATGTCCTGCCCAGCGTATCCTTCCAGTTTTTGCCACCTTATAAATACTGAGTTCGCCGGCGAGTTGCGCGAGTTCATGGTTCATCCTTCGCCTCCATAGTTTGTCCTCCTGTACTCCACCAAAGATGGTTCTTAGCACCCGTCGCTCAAAAACTCCGAGTGCTCGCAGGTCCTCTTCAAACATTGTCCACGTCTCATGCCCGTAGAGAACAACCGGTCTTATTAGCGTTTTGTACAGGATGCACTTCGTACGAGAGGTAAGTCTGTTTGACCGTAGTTCCTTGTGGAGCCCATAGTTGGCACGACATCCACTGATAATCCGCCTCCGGATCTCACGGCTGTTATCGTTGTCCACAGTAACCAGTGAGCCGAGATAGACAAATTCATCGCCTACCTCGAACTCATCGCCGTCGATCGTTACACTGCTGTCCAGTCGGGTCTTGTCGTGCTCGCTTCCGCCTGCCAGCATGTACTTCGTTTTGGACGTATTTATCTTCAACTCAATCTTCTCTGCTTCGCGCTTTAGTCTGGTGTACTGCTCTGCCACCGCCTCAAATTTTCTGCCGACAATATCCACGTCGTCGACAAAGCAGATAAATTGACTGGATCTGTTGAAAATCGTGCCTCGCATGTTAAACGCCGCTCGTCGCATAACACCACAACAAGAGCAATGTTGAACAGGAGGCAAGAGAGACCATCACCTTGACAAAGCCCCCTGCGGGATTCGAATGAACCCGCTAATCCACCCGATATCCTCACACAGCACTGGGTTCTATCCATCGTAGCCTTGATAAGTCGGGTCAGTTTCCCCGGAAAGCTGTTCTCGTCCATGATCTTCCATGACTCAGTGGACATAAAGTATGAATAAAAATCAGTAGAAAACAAGCGTTTTAAAATTGGCTCACTGCTGGCAATCCCATTGGTCTCTAGTGCACCTTGCACCTCGCCCCTTGCAATACATTCTTGCGCTTTTTGGTACTATAGTTTTTGTTTTTGTTTTGATTCGCGGTGTTATTTTGACAGAATATTTGAGAGCGGATAACGGAGAACATTGTTGCTAAATTGCCTATTTGGTTATTTAACTTTCACTTCTTGAATAACAAGACTCAATTTGAACTTGTTTTGGCCAGTAGTAGACGTCGCTAGTGTTATAATTGACCAAAAATACATAATGCTGGCTGATAAAACTCAGAACAGGTCATTATTAGCAAAGTTCCTGGAACACTCGAAGAAGGAGGTGGGGGGTGTTGGGATCGGTAAACATTGTTTGCCTAAAACCGGTTTAACGGGTGTCCAGTTGAAAATGAAATAAAAAATATATATCAAAAGGATGGATCGAGAAAAAAAAAATCAATGAAGTTTAGTTCAAACATAAATACTTTATACGAAGGGTTTACTTAAGTCTTCAAACTAAGGTTTGTCCAATACAGCTTTAGATCAATGATATGGAACGTGACCATTTGGTGGCTGCCACACCGATTTTTCAGATGCATCTTTTGATTGGTGAGTTTTACATGCCTTTTTCATCTGAGTCATTTTATCAAGGAAATGGAATGAGAATTTTCTGTAAACACTCTTTCTCTGTTATACTTCTGGTCAATGTGCAAACCTTTTTTATTTTGAAGCACGGCTTTTTAGTTCCCTCATCGTATATTGTGATGTTCGTGATGTCGTGAAATCGTTGCTTCAAACTTGTGCTTGAGCTTGCACATTACTCTTGGAGGAGTAGTAGATTTTTCTTTAAGCGTAGAATCGGTTGTTCGCAAGACTTGTTCAGTCAGCTTTTTATATGCTGAGCCCTTCAGTTTCGTGTCCTTCCTAAGCTCTAGGATCATTTCACTGGTGCGGGTACGGCAGATACTTCGCACATCGGCGCCCCGATCCACGGGCTTAGCGTTGCCGCGCATCGCTTTGATGACCTCGAAGTACTTAGACTCTTCAGTCTTCACGATGAGAGCCTCATCGTGGTTCCGCTTTCGTGCCAGGCTCTTGCCAAACTTGTCGTTCCGTTCGTTGCTGGAACCGACCGTGGCGCTTGTGCCGCCTTCGGCGCCTGAGATTTCCCGCACCGACGTGGGACGTGACGTTGGACCCTCCGACTCCGACACCACGTTCGCGTATGTCTTTTGGCGTATGTTTGCCGGTGGATTCTCTGGCCTTTTCCGCTGCCACTAGTCTTGCCATTTCGCTGGCACTTCGGTTGGCTTGAAGCTTGGATTTAAGCTTGGCTTCCAGTTTGTGCCTCTCGCGGCATGCAGTCTGAACGACCCACGAAGCTGCAACAAGCTGCAAGCATCCCAAGCTGATATCGTTTAGACTCGACGTAAAGTCGATTAAAGCATTCAGCGATTAAAGCACCCCTGCTTCCGAGGCTGTTGGATGTATCACCGGATGCCGCCTTCCTGTTCGGCGGGAATCTGACTAGACCTCTTTTGGCGAACGGGTTCACCTCTTCTCGCTGTATAGTTCCATATGGAGCTTGCAGCTCCATGCTGTTGGGTCCCTCTTCAGCCGTTATCCAGACCGTAAAGTAGTCGCCATAATTATCCCATGGTTATCTATACTAGCTTGAAGGCGAGCAGAGAGACCATGCGAAGGTTGAAGTGGACCTTCATGGGGACACCGCGTTCACCGCGAACCTATTCCCTCCCTGTTTACATATTCGGTCGGTGGAGAGTGGAACGTCCTGAAGGCCTGCCATGGATCTAGTGGGACGGAGACAGCCTATGCCACTGAAACCCCGCTATTTCCTGTAAGTGTCACCGGACAGTACTCAGGGAGACGACATAGGTGCCAGCCCGAAGTCATGGTACCGTGAAAAAAAATCCGAAAATCATCGAGTTTCTGTAATTGGGGTCATAGTGACATTGACCCCAATGCGCCATGCAGTGCGCTTTCCGTAGTTCGTTTAGCCGTTTAGGGGAGTTTAACGTTTCCAAGGGGCACCGCGAGTTTTGTCTACTGTGTTTTATTTGTCGTTCCGGTTTGGTGCCTTCGTGGTCTTGTAGCCGTGGAGGCCGACACGTTTCATGGTTTTGTCACAGAGAACAGACATTGATGTCCATATATCTTGTCTTGAAAAACGTGTGTAAAAGTTATTATGGGCAGCCAGTATAAAAAACAAGTGCAGAGAAAAACAAACAAAACTTTTCAGGTTATGTGTGAGGCTTTTTTTAATA
The DNA here is from genome assembly GCA_024533555.2 of Aedes koreicus. Lineage (NCBI taxonomy): Eukaryota > Metazoa > Arthropoda > Insecta > Diptera > Culicidae > Aedes > Aedes koreicus. Next base: position 197,543 of record JAHHFK020005154.1, read on the forward strand.
AACATTGACATGACAGTTATCGCACAACTGCAGCGCCGCCTACCAGGAGAATAACGACATACATTTGAAATGTCGGTTTAAAGTATTACACAAGTAGCAGAACTGTTATCTGTCTGTTATCTGTGGTTTTATTTTGACAAACTAGATGAAAACCTCCGCCTTCTTCGCCATATCGTGGATCGAAAATTTCGGTCGACGGTTGAATAGATTCAACACCTTCCATGAATTCACTGAATAAGCTGTCTTTGGGTATCTGCCACTACCTGACCGCCGCTGGGTAGTCTGGATCTCCTTGAATGAACTTCACCTTGAATGACACATACACCGGCTAATGTTGGAATTCCAGGTGTTTTCCGATTCATCCGCAACTTGTCAGCTTGTGATGAAATTTTCCAACGTAAACATAACACTCTTAGCTAGTTTCAGTCAAAGTTGTCAATCAATGTTTACACACATGATTATCATTGTGTCTCATTTTTTTTTCGAGTGCAGTCTTTAGACAACATTTCTCCACTTGAATTTGACCTGTCTGTATTGGAGTAGAATATTGTTGACCTTGAAGGGTTTTTGAGTTCTCTTTCACAATGATCTCGTCGTCCATTGATATGTACGAAATGTATGTAACAGGTTGCTGCAAAACTCGTGAACAAATCTCCCGGGCCCTTGTTGCAGTAGGTTGTTTTTGGTTCGGAACTTTGTTTGGCAGTTTTCTGCTTCATATAGGTCTTCAGGTTGTTGCGTCTCTTGAAACAATGAATCAATAAGACTTTTGTTGACGCTCAATTGGTCAAATGACGTATAAAGGGCGATACGGTCAAAATTTGGTCAATATCAACTTGACGTCTTTCTTTCAATTTTGCATTTAAAAAACCTGAACACCCCTCATTTTGAAGGTGTGTGTGTATAGAATGTTGCTCCTATTTTGATTTTGGATTTCACTCTTCAGTTGTCAAAATGCCGTCCAAGCAAGAAGAGCAGCGTATCAAAATTTTGCTCGCGCATCGCGAAAATCCGAGCTACTCGCACGCAAAGTTGGCAAAATCGCTAAAAGTTGCCAAATCAACCGTTACAAATGTAATTAAAGTGTTTGGGGAACGTTTGTCGACAGCCAGGAAGTCTGGATCGGGGGGAAATCGAAAACCGGAAGCCGCTGAGACGACAAAGAGAGTTGCCGGTAGTTTCAAGCGAAACCCTAACCTATCTCTCCGAGATGCCGCAAATAAGCTGGGTGTATCGTCTACAACCGTGCATCGAGCCAAAAAACGAGCCGGACTATCGACTTACAAGAAGGTAGTGACCCCAAATCGCGATGATAAACAAAATACGACGGCCAAAGCGCGATCCCGGAGGCTGTACACGACAATGCTGACGAAGTTTGACTGCGTGGTAATGGACGACGAAACCTACGTCAAAGCCGACTACAAGCAGCTTCCGGGACAGGAGTTTTATACGGCAAAAGGAAGGGGAAAGGTAGCAGATATTTTCAAGCACACGAAACTGTCAAAGTTCGCAAAGAAATATCTGGTTTGGCAAGCCATCTGTACCTGTGGCTTGAAAAGCAGCATTTTCATAGCTTCCGGGACTGTCAACCAAGAAATTTACGTGAAAGAGTGTTTGAATAAACGTCTGCTGCCTTTCCTGAAGAAACACGGTTGTTCCTTACTGTTTTGGCCGGATTTGGCATCTTGCCATTACGGTAAAAAGGCCATGGAGTGGTACGCCGCCAACAACGTGCAGGTGGTTCCCAAGGACAAGAACCCTCCCAACACGCCAGAGCTCCGCCCAATTGAGAAATACTGGGCTATTGTCAAGCGGAACCTAAAGAAGACCAAAAAAACTGCTAAGGACGAGCAGCAGTTCAAGGCAAACTGGCTTTCTGCGGCGAAGAAGGTGGACAAGGTGGCTGTACAAAATCTGATGGCAGGGGTCAAGCGTAAGACCCGGCAATTCGGATTTGGAAAAGCGGAAGCCTAACTGAATATTTTTCCTGAATTTTATACTAATTGAACTTGAAAAAGAAATTTAATTTGATTTTTTAAATAAACGATTTCACCGATTTACACGCGTTTTCCCTTGACCAAATTTTGACCGTATCACCCTTTAGACGTTGGTTTGTTCTTCCTAATTAGAGATACCACTATCTGGTCCAGTTTTACGTTGGAAAATCCAGATTTTCTACCTTTTCCTGGCAGTCCATCTAAAGAAAAATGTTCTTCATACTTGTTGATGATAGATTCATAAGCGCTTTGCCAATTTTGCCAACGTAACATCCTCTTCACTATGTCGTCTTAAAACCTTATTTTTCACATCAATTTCAATGCACGGAATTTGTTAAAGGAAAAATACAACGCATGGTAAACAAAGGAAACATGTCAGTCAAACACATAGGATGCTGTGATGAGCTGTGAGATAGTTAATTTCCGATACATGCCTTATGTGCAAAATACTCTCCAACTGATAAGTTTACGGTGCTCGGTGACTTTAACCTCTCCGAAAATCGATCAATATCGTCTCACAATGTTTTTTTCTATCCAGATAGCGAACAACTCGTATCCGGGTAAAACTGCCTGGGTTGTAAAACTGTTAAATTCAGCAGTTTTACATCTTCTTGAAAGCTACAATGTGGCAATGATTTCCCTGATAAACCACGTAGAAAATAAATAACACCTCCAGCCATGTCCAAACACTACACTGCACGCCGAGCTACTTTTTACCACGCTAGCGCATGTATTAAATTCACCACTTTGACTTTGTGCTTCCAGACTTACACGCAACGCGGTGGGTACAAAACCAATGCCAGTGCTCGTGTTTTGTCTTCAGACAAATGTATGATGATTCGGCAAACACCACAGCCGAGTGTTTCCGATTGTGTCCGATTGCTGAATATACGCGTGGTTAATTTATATTATTTCTACCCATGCCGTGCTTGTTAAACTCAATCAACTTATGCACCCGTCACCCAACGGCAAAGAAAACAAACCTATAAGTCAAATTATGAAATTTTTAGAATCATCCGACGAGCAATGCTCTATCCGTGGTAACCAGTGTCATACTGGGTGTATGTTGAGAGCTTTCTTGTGATCGTAACCACTCGGCTCGGGTGTTTTCCCAAAAATCAAGACACGGTGTCTAAAGCAAAACACGAGCGTGTACACTCGTGTCGTTTCTATTGCGTTGCGGGTTCAAATTATTGCCACACGGTGGTGTGTTTGCAGTCAAGTTCGGTTCTCGTGCAGAACAGTTTGGTGTTTTCACCAAGGCTGAACCTCAACTTAAACTTCTGTTTTGTGTACGACTTCAGCTTCTTTGGTGAAGTATAAACAGGGCATGGAGTCTGGTATCGAACCACAAAACTGCATCAACGCCTCAGAAAATCTGCAACCTATTTTTGATCAAGTTTGATAGTTAGTTCACTAAAGAAAATGTGATCAATGATCTATAGATTGTTCCAATAATTAGAAATACACTAATGATTAACTGGTGATCAATGATCTATAGATTGTTCCAATAATTAGAAATACACTAAAGATTAACTGTCAATTCAAAATGCGTGCAGTATTCAACGAATTTTTGGCTGAGTCATGTTGTTTACATCCCAATTAAACTGATGTTGTCGTTTTTTTTTTCAATTTTTCGCACGGAAGTTTAAAAATGCGTGACAAACAAAACGGATTGTGTACAAAGTGGTTTTTCGATCAGAAAACTGGCTAAGGTTTTCGATCAGAAAACTGCCGTCGGAGCAGTTGAAACCGCATTACGGAAGTATTAACAACAGTGCTCTTTCGTAGATTTCCTGAGACGGTATAGAAAGACCGGTCCCGCTGACGACAGAATGGTAAGCGGACTATTTCAAGCGCCATCCTTCAGCATCAGTCCGAGATGTGGTGAAAAAGCTAAGTACTCCGGTGACTAATGATATGCGTGCCAAAGAGAGAACGGGCCTGCAGAAGCAGTCAGAACGAAGCACCAAACAGGCTGAATCTGTGAAACCGAGGGCTCGAAAGCTGTACGACAAAAAAAATCTGGCTGTGTTATCATGGGCGATGAAACCTACATAAAACTCGATTATAAAACTCTGCTAGGACCACAGTTTTATATATCGCCGAAGCAAAAGGATGTTCCTGAATCAGTTAAAGCCATTTACACTGAAAAATTCGGCAAGAAGGTAATGGTGTGGCAGGCCATATGCGGATGCGGAAAAATATCTCGTCCATTCATTACGACAGACACAATGAATGGTCAAATCTACGTGAAAGAGTGTCTGCCAAAAAGATTGCTACCCTTGATTAAACAGCATAACAAGCCTTGAAGTTTTTGGCATGATCTTGCTTCCTGTCATTAGTTACTCTAAATATTCACTAGAGAGGTACAAAAGGAACAATGTCGTATTGTACCAAAGGAGATAAATTCACCAAACTGTCCAGAGATTCACCGTATCGAAACTTTCTGGGCTTTGACGAAGGCGAAGCTGAGAAAACACATGAAACCATCGGAAAACAATTTAAGAAAAATTTGCCAAAAGTGGTGAGAATGGTAAGAGGAAGCACTGTACAGAAGCTTATGAGTAGTTGTAAGGGAAATGTTAGAGAACTCGCCTATCCTACGAGAAATGAAACAAATTCAAATGAAGATGGAATACGATATGTGGACGTTTGGCCGAATGGATGTTTGGCCAAATGGACGTCTGGCCGAATGGACGTTTGGCCGAAAAGTGTGTATTGCAGAGAAATGGAAATAAGAATCTAAAAAAGTTTTTTCAAACGCATTAGATCTAAAAAAAGGAAATAAGGAACCAAAAAACATTCTCGAACGCATTAGATAGCATCCCGATATTCTAGATTTATAACACTTAGAGTTTAGAGGCATTCTAATTAAGTTTCAACTATATCAATTCACTAAGAAACGAAATTTTTATGTTCAAAAAATGCAAAAAATGGTATTCGGTCATTTGCCCATATGCATGAGAAGCATGAATATGTATTGATAAAATCGTAGACTTCTGATTTAAGATGGAAATATGTATTATGTTAAACAGCTAGACAGAATGGGTCATTTTTTTTATAATCTTAAAGAAATATGTAGTTCTTCCAAAAAAAAAACCTTCTTTTGATTCTTTGCACATGGGCCTTCTATGACGATACATATTCCTGTATTCGAAAGCAAACTTCTGAACCGCGCTTGCCCGGTTATTACTCTTTGTGAGATTGTTCCTTCTTTCAAACATGAACAGTTCTTTGGAGTTTTACTGATCAACGAAATAAAGCACTACATATTTGACAAAGCATATTCCTGTATCCAAAAGCGAACTTATGATTCAAGCGCTTGCCCAGTATAAAACTCTTATGTGAGATTTTTCCTTCTTTCAAAAATGAGCAGTTCTTTGGAGTTTCACTGATCAAACAAATATAATTCTCACGATTTCATGCATTTCAATTTGCGAAATTTTGAACCGACTGGTGAATTATCTGAGAAACTAATATTTGATAATTTTGAGCTTTAATAAAAGTTGCATTTTTCTTTTTGTACTTTTGAGACGTTGTTTGGAATCAAGTGATGAAAAAATAGTTGGATAAATGGCTTAGAACCCTAAAATTAGTTGGCATGGCATTTCACAGTAGTATCTGATTTCAAATTTTTACCTTTCTCAAATGAGTTATTCGTCCTGTTGAACAATACCTACAATAAATTTTCTCAGAAAAATCTAGCCTCAAAATCACTGACGATTATCAGAACATGGTGAGAGATAATATGAACAAACTAAAGCAAATCAAATGGGACAAGTGGTATATGAGAATTTCACAATTTGAATGAAGAATAAACATAAATATACATTGACCTATTTTATTTCAATATCACGATCAGATCCATCTAAACACTCATACCTGCCATGCATTAGACAAAACGAGAAATATTTTTTCTGCACTTCACCTTGCGCATAGTAAACTGAAAGAGATTTCAGCTCTGGTTCATAACGACTGAAAGAAGGACTTTGATGCGCACCAAAAACTCGAGCCAACCGTCACAATCCCGGTATCCGTTGACCCAAAAAAAGGTTGTTAGCTTGATTCTCTCCGCATAACAAAAGCTCCGGGATACGATAATATTCTTGATGTATTTCGGCCACTTGTAGGCTGGACTGCAAACATCTTGAACTGAGAAGAGAATATCTGTCGAATATTGATTTTCCCGATATATTTTTGAGAGTTGTTCTAGTGGATTATTCATTTCAAGAAAATTCCAAATTTTGAGCTCTAGCAGTACGTCAACAGTTCATAGTTGTCATGGAAACATTTTGTTGTTTAGATTGAAGAAGATCATTTGTCCAGTGAACAAGCAAACGGTGCGGTTCGTTGTGTCCGCTCTCCGTTGCTTTGGAAGTTTGTCACGCGTTTTTTCCAAGTGCAGTTTTTTTCTCTCTCGATAGTGTCCTCATCGCAGTTGATATCGAGTTTTGCTTTTTCTAAAGAAGCAACCGTGTGTTAATCAGTGCAACGACGCTATTCATTGCAATTAGCAATCGACTAACCATATTGCTTCGCATCTATTCACGGCACGCACACCAGCAGTCCATCGTGTGTAGCGTGCAATCGTTCATCTGCCAACCACCACCGACCAGCGTCTTCATCATCGTCATCATTTTCATCATAGCTGAGCTCCACGTCTAGCCCGTATAAGCGGCCACACATTCGTTGACCGGCTGCAGCAGATCAGCGATCTGACGAAGCGATTCTCGGCCGTGACCGAGATAATAAAAGTGAGACCGAATAAACTTCGGGTCGTTGTGTCCAACCTTAAGCAAGCTAACGAGATTGCTGTCTCTCAGCTTTTTACACTCGAGTATCGGGTGTATATCCCAGCTCGGGGTATTGAAATTGAAGCTGTGGTCACCGAAACGAGTGTGAACCCTGAGATCCTGCTGAAACAGGGGCTTGGTCGATTTAAGAACCACCTGCTTTCTCCAGTGAAGATACTGGATGTTAAAAGACTTGGCACAGTATCGATCACTAAGGGTGAAAAGTAGTTTACACCGTCAGACTCGTTTCGTGTGACCTTCTCTGGTTCAGCCCTCCCTCAATACGTCGAGTTGGGAAAACTTCGACTACCTGTGCGGTTGTTCGTACCTCGGGTCATGATCTGCCAGAAATGCCAGCAGATGGGACATACGACCTCCCATTGCGGCAATAAGGCACGCTGCTCCAATTGCGGGGAGAAACACGAGGATGATGCCTGCGCAGATAGCACACCAAAATGCGCTTTCTGCATGGGCTCTCCTCCTCATGCTCTCTCGTCGTGCCCGGCGTACAAACAACGCGGGGAAAAATTAGAACGCTCGCTTAAACAACGTTCTAGACAATCTTTCGCCGAAATGGTGAAAAAAGCCTCCCCATCACCCGATGCCAATACAAATCCCTTTTCTCCTCTGACGGATTCAGCCAAATCAAAGTCAGATGACGAGTCTGACTTTGATTTGGCTGAAGAGGGAAGATCAGTCAGTTTTCCGGAAGGTGCTTCACGGAAGCGAAGACGTGTCCGCCCACGGAAACTTACTGAACAGAAGCCCGAAATCAGACTGCCCATTTCAAGCAAAGGTGGAAAGAAGGAAAATCTAATTCCACCTGGTTTTCGTAGCACTAACTACACTCAGGACTTTCCATCTCTTCCGGGGACATTCAAAACCCCTGATGCCTCGATTTTAAGAACAGAAGCCCCTTCCTCGACTGGGCTGTTCTCATTTGATAACATTGTCGAAGGTATCTTCAAGTACCTCGAAATTTCTGACCCTCTCAAAAGCATTGTATTGGCAATGCTTCCCACAGTGAAGACTTTCTTGAAGCAATTGACAATTAAGTGGCCCCTCCTTGCAGCTATCATTTCCTTCGATGGATAATTTTCCAAATGAGGTCGGGGATTTTATCACTGTTCTGCAGTGGAATTGTCGAAGTTTTGTTCCTAAATTGGAATCTTTCAAATTTTTGGCTCACAATACCGGTTGTGATGCATTTGCTATTTGTGAAACATGGCTCTCTCCCGAAATCGATCTTCCGTTTCATGATTTCAACATTATTCGTCTTGATCGTGAGGATTCACGTGGAGGAGGAGTACTTTTGGGGATCAAAAAGTGCTACTCCTTCTATAGAGTGAATTTTCCTTTAATTCCAGGTATTGAAGTTGTCGCATGTCAGGCTGTTACTAAAAATAAAAGTTCGAATTCATTATCGTTGGATTGCACATGGAATGTGATTCAAGATCCCCACGGTAGTGATCACTTGCCCATACAAATTTCGATTGCCACCGGGTTCAATCCGTCGGAATCCACCAACGTCGCGTATGATCTTACTCGTTACATCGATTGGACAAAGTTCAGGACAGCAGTAGAGGAAGCCGTAACGACGGTAGAAGAGCTTCCACCGCTGGAGGAATATAACTTCCTCTCCAACCTGATCTTAGACAGCGCGCTTCAAGCTCAAACTCGACCAGTTCCAGGAACGTCATTTCGTAGGAAACCTTCTTCTCTATGGTGGGATCAGCAATGCACCGAGGTTAGTTGCTCTAGTCCGACGCATTTAAAATTTTCCGTAGACGTGGAACACCTGTGCACTTCGAAGTATACACGGCTCTCGAACGCAAACTTAAGAGCCTCATCAAGGCCAAGAAACGCGGTTACTGGCGAAGATTCGTGGACGGGCTATCGCGCGAGACGTCGATGAGTACTCTTTGGAACACGGCGCGAAGATTGCGTAACCGAACTACGAACAACGAGAGCGAAGAGTACTCGGACCAATGGATCCTCAAGTTCGCGCGTAAAGTTTGTCCAGATTCTGTGCCGTCACGGTTGATTCCCCGCGAAACCACGAATTCGATAGATGAGATTAGCCAACCCTTTTCAATGGTAGAACTCTCTCTCGCACTCCTTTCGTGTGGCAATACGGTTCCAGGGTCAGAGAAACATATGAGCTTCTCTCATGGAACCTCTACAGCTTCCCGATTTTGCTACATGGGTCTCCCCCAGGGTTCATGTTTAAGCCCCCTTTTGTATTATTTGTATGTCAAAGACATTGACGGTTGTCTAAGTGACAACTGTACGTTGAGATAACTTGCAGATGACGGTGTAGTGTCTGTCACGGGACAGAATGGGGTCGATCTGCAAGGACCGAATTCTCTACGGAGAAAACTGAGTTGGTAGTTTTTTCTAGGAAGCATAACCCTGCCCAACCGAAGCTTCAAATCTGGGGTAAGCCGATAACTCATTCAATGTCCTTTAAATATCTTGGGGTCTGGTTCGATTCAAAGTGCACCTGGAGATCCCATATTGAGTATCTGAAGCGAAAGTGCCAGCAAAGGATCAACTTTCTTCGAACAATTACCGGGACCTGGTGGGGAGCGCACCCGCAAGATCTTCTAACGTTGTACCGGACAACGGTTTTGTCGGTTATCGAATACGGTAGTTTTTGTTTTCAGTCAGCGGCTCTGTCGCACATCATAAAACTGGAACGTATTCAGTATCGGTGTCTTAGTATCGCGTTAGGTTGCATGCACTCGACTCACACCATGAGTCTTGAAGTGCTGGCTGTTTTCAGAATGATCTCTCCGGCTCCTCACAAAGGTGTGATGTAATGAACCCCCAGGTAATCGAAAATTTTGAGAAGCTGAAGAAGCTCGAGTTGAATCCTCAAACTCGCTTCATGACTTTGTACCATTTAAACATAACACAGTATATCAGCCCTTTGCCGAATATTTCCAATCGTGTTTGCTTCTCCGATTTCGATAATTCGGTTCATTTTGATTTATCCATGAAGCAGGAGTTTCATGGAATCCCAGAGCATCATCGTCCTATGATTGCTCCGGTAATATTTGCTGCAAAGTTTGGCCAAGTTGATTCCACTAAATCGTTCTTCACTGACGGTTCATTGATAGAGGAGTCAGCAGGCTTTGGTATATTTAATGAAATTTATAGCGCCAATCGCCAACTCCGTCCGTCTATTTCGCGTAGAGGCAATATTCTAGAGATTGTTGCCTCACTCACACCGGATCAGTATTACATTTTCACGGATAGTCTTAGTTCTATAGAGGCTATTCACTCCTTGAGCGGTAAAGCACTCCTCGTATTTTCTCATGAAAATACAGGAGCTTCTAAGTGCTTTATCTTCGCGTTATTTTATCATCACCTTTGTATGGGTTCCATCACATTGTTCATTTGGCAATGAGAGAGTGAACTTGCTTGCAAAGGTGGGCGCTATAGAAGGCGATATTTATGATCGACGAATCGCCTTTAATGATTTTTTTACTATTTTTCGTCAACAGTCACTCGTCAGCTGGCAGTATAAATGGAATGAAGGAGATTTGGGGCGATGGCAACATTCTATCATCCCAAAGGTGTCGAAGAAATCTTGGTTTGGAGGGATAGATGTGGGTCGAGACTTCATTCGTGTGATGTCTCGCCTCATGTCCAATCGTTATTCTTTGAACGCTCATTTATACCGTGTTGGGCTGAGCGACAGCAATCTCTGTGAATGTGGACAAGGTTATCAGGACGCAGATCACGTTATTTGGTCATGTGCCGAGCATCGTGGAGTCAGATCTGAGCTTTATGATTCCCTTCGGGCTCGAGGTAGACAACCCAATGTACCGGTTCGAGATATTTTGGCTGTGCGTGATCTGGAGTTTATGAAACTCATTTATGTGTTTTTGACTAACATTAGCCTTAGATTGTAGTTAGTTTAACCTGTATGTTCACTTTAAGTTTTTTTTCTGTGTTTGCGTATTTTTTTTTCATTCTCAAAAATGTTAAAGTCAAAAGAAAACCTCAAGTTGTATAGTTATAAGTTTTTATCCAATTCCGAATTTAAAATAAACGTGCTTTGTAAACCACACTTCAAATTCCCGCCTTTCTTCCCATCCATACAATTGTTATTCCTATTAACCTCGAGACGGCCGCGAGTAATCGGTTCTATCCCCTTAACATTAGTTTTAAGATAATTGATGTATATAAATATGAAAACTTGGCTCTGTAAAGTTGATTCGATTGAGCCTGTACAAATAAATGATTTAAAAAAAAAAAGAATGAAGAAGACCTTTGAATGATCGAAAATGTTCGTGCTAAGAGTGCCATGCTTTTGCAAACCATGATTCTGTCAGTGTTATTTAATCTTTCTCGAAATGGCAAGTGTTGAAGCAGGTTCAAGTTTCCGAGCCATGCAGGCAGATTTGAAAAGGAAAGAGAGGGGGGAGGGGTGAGGTTAAAAAAAAATTGACACTTCTAGTACATTGTCATTGAACAAAAAATTGGTCCGGTGGTACTGTCAAACGTGTCGAACCGAAAAAAATGTAGCGTATCTTCTAAAAAGGTCGGAATGCAGATATTGTGTGCGATAAAAATGTTAATGCAAATTTTGTTACATTTAACGCTTGCAGTGAACATGGAACCAGTAGAAACATAAAAGTGTATTGTACATAAATTACATCACGCACTGAAGGTAGGGAGGGGTATTAAATGTGACAATCGGTGCAAAATTTGGAATTTCTTCATATAAAACGTGTTTCGAAGGGGGAAGAGGGAGCCGATTAGCGTTTCCTAAGGAGAGCGGTCAATAATCAATTGCTGAAAAAATGAGTTTCAAGGGATCGTTCAAACATGAAGTCCATTATTTTTGAACATTTGTTTGTTAGCCGTTTGAAAATTTCTGAAAGTGAAATAACGTTTGGAAGGTAAAAGCGATTATTAGATTGTTTGCCAAACCATTAAATAAAAGTTCTTTGTGTAGAGCCGATTATATTTTTTGTTAAATGTAACGATCATGTACAAATGTACAAATTAAATCATGTCAACGGTTTTTCATTAAGTGTCACCATTCGTTTCTTTTTCGAACTAGGTATTTACAAACAAGATATACTCGTACCAGTCAAAATCTGGAAAATCTACTTCCGAAAACCGATTTGTATCGAGAACTATATGAGATACCTTAAGTAAGAGGTAATTCACTGGATTTACAAAGTGATGCACCATTCATCTCGTAATATCTCCGATGCCCTTTATCATGCATCAGAATGATCGATTTTTGCTAGTAGGGTTTCCGGATTTCGACAGAATCGAGTTCCTTCATGTTTTTTTTAAGCATAGGTAATAATTTGATTCTTTTTAATAGATTTTACATTATTGCATTTATTTTGTCTTATTATATATTCCAATTTGCGGAAAAATACATTTCCTTGTCTGATGAAAATGAAACAACGTGCTGTTTTCGAATCAAAAGAAGTTTAACTTTGACGGTGCGGATAGCTGGCAATACTACTGGCACGACTTGCGCAAGGACCCGGATGTGAAAATGAGCAGTAACTTTGGTGGTGGAACACTGATGGTTTGGGGCGCCTATTCATTTCGAGGAAAGCTTTCCGTTGGCGTGGATTTCCACTAAAATGAAGTCCGAAGATTACGTGGAGATGCTCGAGATAAGCTTGATTGCTTGGGTCTAGACTTTGTTTTTCAGCAAGATAATGCGATTAACCGAGAACCTCTTATCTATTCTTGCTCGTCGCGTTTACGAAAATGGCAAGCAAATCGACAACTTAAACATGTTGAATCAACGAGTTCGAGCATGCCTGGAGCAGATTAAGCAGGATACGATGGAAAAGCTGATTTTGTGCATGGAATCGCAACTAGTTGAAGCTATTCGAAACAATGGCTCGTATATACATTACTAAATACTCCTTCAAGTTGAATTTTGAAAAATATTTTTTTCTAGGTTAAAAGAAAAGGTGGTGTTATTTTTTTTTCGTTCTATTTTTTTCGTTCTTTAGTACTGAAATGTAAGTAGTCCCAGAAGACTAAGTAATTTTACACTGGCTTGATCGGTAACTCATCTGAGAACATTTTACAAGAATTCAATTAAATGATGGGTAATTACTCATTCATACATATCAAAAAACCATGGTGGTGCTATTTTTATTTCGCCGAGTGTATGTTAATCCCAAGTATCATCTGTCATGATAAGCAATAAAGTAGTTGAAATTACAAATTGTTACAAATTGGAGATCTATTTTTCACCAGCATCCGGAATATCCTTTCATATTCATAGTCTTTTAAAGACGCATAATGCTTAGAAGAACTAATGGACAAGAGATTCAAATCAGTTTGCCCACATGATGGATTTCCCCTATTACTGATAAGACCGAATGCAATCACAATCCTTGCCATATGGGGGAGCTCTTTTGATGTAATGATCTTCTGAACTCAATTTTGCTTACCTCCTCACATTCCCATAAAACCTAAGAAGTTCAAACTCTTTCCAAATCAAAACAAACGATGCCAGCATTAGTGGCACCCGCCTTGTACACCATGCCATTACACGACTGATTAATAACTCATTAGCTCGACGTGTCGCTGATGCCAACAATCGGCCGACATCTTGTTTGTATGTTTGTGCAAAGGCGCCGCTGGTAAATTAGAGCAAGCAAATGATTAATTAAATACGACCCCGACGTCTTTACCGGTTTGTAAGAGAGAATCCTTCAACGTTAAGACAGGTCTTGACGCGTTGAGCCTTGTTTAGTTTGATGATGTTGTTGTTGTTGATGTGATTAGCGCTTGGTGACTTGTATTACTTGCAAACTCGATATTAAGATGAATGGCTGCTGAATGGAATTTTCGCATGTTCTAGTTGATGTATGTTGACTCTGTGGCAACATCAAACGGTTTCATTATCTAGCACGGCTTCACTTTAATGTTATGAAATTTGTTGGATATACGGGGATGACGGTTTGCTTTTTGAATAAATTGTGATTGGCCTTAATTATTGTGGTGGTACAAACAATGTGTAAAATAATAAAGAGGAAATGTTGGCTTCAGCACTTATTCTCGGCAACCAATTTTGGATCCTATGATTCAGTATGTTATCCCATCAAAACACTTCACTGAATATATGTGTATGTGATTTGGCGATTCTTCATCTTTATCAGTTTAATTTAGACAAATTCTTCATTCTGTCATTACCAGCTGAACGCCACAATACAACGTTTTGTCCGTAGATGGATCGTTAGAACGAAAATTCCCTGATAACCTGAATAAAACTTTATAATAAAAGCAAGGTGCAAACAGGATGCTGAGAAGTAGAACATCGAGTCAGTATATACAACTTTATTTAATGGATAACATAAAATGTCACGTTGATGTGGTTTCCTTTTATCGCTGGAAGTTATCGCGGGTGATGTGAAAAACTTTTATTTTTCTTCAAATGTCTTCAATGGTTTTATTTATTTTTGTACCTTCGTGGCTACAGAGCTCTGTGAAGAAAAGCAGTATCATGGTTTGTTAATTTCATAGCTACTTTACTCATTGTTTTCGTTTCGAAAGTGTTATTCAGGAAGGGAGACTGAAAAATAGGTCCTCATTGAGTGGAAACCAATTGTTAAAAAAAAAAGATAATATTATTTTTTGATTTATAAAAAAAGAAATTCATATTCGCAAATTTGTATATTTTGTATATTTAAAAGATAATTCACCTTTTTTTTTTTGATAACCAACGTTTAACAGGGTAGTAGTTTTTCTGAAAGTTATGTTATAGTTATTTATTTATTTTTGTCAATATGTATGTATAATTTTATTGCAAATAGTTTGACCAGCGCTTAGCTGTGGATCGGAAGGTTGGAAGCGGAACGAACCGAAAAGTATACTCCCGCCAAATTTTACCATAATGGACGACGAAACATATGTGTTCGAAGAATTTCGACAGTTTCTGGGTATGGTTTTTTTTTAACCGTAATGCAAAAAACGCCGTTGCTAAGTATTTCCGTACAATGAAAGTGTATTAATTCCCCAAGAAGTTTTTGGTTTGGCAGGCCATATATAGTTGTGGTCCAAAATTGAAAACATTTCACTATCAACAAGGATATCTTACTTGTTGCTACCGTTTATTAGAAGTGACGTCTCTCCAATTTACCCAATAGGAAATTACTGGGATCTGGTTGATGATGATGATATGAATTACCATCTAATGTAGCAAGGCATCTGCCTATAGCACTGGACTTTTTTAATTAAACGGTTTGATCAAGGTTGCATTGTGGTAAATGTTTCATCATGTCTCTGTATGAAGGTCCAAAAACGTATTGTGGACCCGTAAGCAGATACACTTACGCGCAACCCAGAGCTACAGGGGTCTAAAGAGAATCTCTTTCCAGAAACAAGTTCGCAGAAACCACAACAAAACCAAGCCCCCGCCTAGTAAAAAGTCCCACTAGATGGGGAGAAGAGCCCGCCCTTTATTCACAAAATGTTAACAACAGGCAGTTGGCAGTCCTACTCTTCCTATCCAAATCGCTTCAATCGGGTGCTCTGATGGTCCCTCTCTTCATCCCAGCATATGGTGTTATACAAATATATGCAATATTTAGAGAAATAATATGATTTTCTTACCTTGATTTTGACATCATCTTACCTTGAAGCTTGTGTTAGAAAGCTTGGCTGGTAAAATTGGTTAGGGTTACATACCGTTCCCCACTTACTGCTTCAACCTCCCTTTGCTGTAGGGTTGTCTCGATGTTTCTCGATGTTTGAAGAGCTGACTTCAGTATCGCATATCGAGACTCATAATGTGTCATATGGCATCGCTCGCGGCCATGCACGGCGGGACAATTTAACTCAATTTTGAAACGTTTTTGACTCACTTTCGTCAAAAGTGGAGTCACTCATATATGAGTAAATGTGACTGGAATTGACAAGTAGACATATCTAGAACATCGATCTGATATAGGTCGGTGTCTTAGATATGTCGACTTGTCAATCCCAGTTACATTTACTCAAATATGAGTGACTCCAGTTTTGACGAAAGTGAGTCAAAAACGATTCATAATTGGGTTAAATTGTCTCACCGTGCATGGCCGCGAGCGATGCCATATGACGCATTATAAGTCTCGATATGCGATACTGAAGACAGCTCTTCAAACATCGAGAAACATCGAGACAACCCTACAGCAAAGGGTTACTACGCGCTACATTTGCGAACACCAGGGCAATGATCCCCAATCGCATCTTCAAGTAATCGTTACAAGCTGTCCATTTGGTTCAGGCACATTTGAACGTTGATGTGGCAGTCTATTCACACATGAAATCTGTCGCGACCAACGCGCCCATACCCCTTTCTGAACCGAAGGGCAGGGAGGAAATTACTGGGCTCTGGTTATGCCGAAACTCTTTGAAACTAAGAAGATAGCTAATGTTAAGATTGTACTCGAAAAAAAAATTCAGCAGAAAAATATGATCACCGAAAATTTATTTTAGGGCGGATATTTTTCGGGTTAACCCATCGCCAACGAGAATGGTCACGTTGGAGAGATAGCATCCTCAGGAAATAAATACACACATATGAGCTATGTTTTTGCAAAGTAGGTTCATCGAACCTCCTCTCCAAGGCTAAATGCCAGCACCATGGGCTTAACGGTACCCATCAAATCATTTTGATGGATAAGGCTCAAGAATTTCAAGTTGAAGCTGCTCTGAACCAATCAACACGAGGTTCTGACGCTGCCAGTGTTCATAGCACAATGGATCGTGTTCGTTTGCCGCAAATTAAGCTCCAGTCTTTCGACGGAAACATCGATGACTGGCTTAGTTTCAGGGATCTCTACTTTTCCCTGATTCACGAGAAGGCAGATCTTCCGGAAGTGGAAAAATTCCACTACCTCAAGGGCTGCTTAACCGGTGAAGCTAAGGCACTAGTGGAGCCACTGAAGATCACCAGCAATAACTACATGATTTCTTGGGAGTCGTTGCTAAAACGCTATAACAATAGCAAGCTGCTGAAGAGGAAGCAGGTGAAAGCGCTGACCGAATTGCCTTCACTGACCAAGGAATCGGTCACAGATCTCCACAGATTGGCTGATGGATTCGATCATGCGGTTCAAATATTGTATCAATTCATCGAACCAGCCGAATACAAGGACCTGTTACTAGTGGAACTGCTAAGTTCTCGTTTGGATTCGGTCACTCGACTTGGCTGGGAAGAATACTCGTCCGCTAAGGAGCATGACACGCTGAAGGACCTGCAGGAGTTCGTTCAACGAAGAATTCGAATCCTCGAATCTCTACCAGCGAGGACGGACTCAAGAAATGAAGTTCAACCATCCAGAGGGAAGCAGTATTCATCGAAGGTCAGCCACAACGCCGTACAATGGAACACCGGAAAGTGCCCATCGTGTACAGAGATCCACGGACTACACATCTGTCCAGCCTTCCTAAAAATGTCGCTTTCCAGCAAAGAGGCCTTTCTACGAGCACAATCTCTCTGCCGAAATTGTCTCAAACGAGGACATCTAGCTCGCAACTGCTTATCGAAGTACTCGTGTCGCAACTGCAACAATCATCACCACACGGTGCTGTGCTTCAAGGGAGAAGGTAGAAGCAGTAGGAACAGATCACCGGTGAAGACCAATCCGCGAAGGAATGGCAACAAGAGTGACTCGAGTTCCAATTCCGAGGCGCAGAATCCATCAACCGAAACAACGTCGTCAAATACGGCACAACGCTCCACATCGCATGTTCTTTTGGCTACAGCTGTTATTGTGATCGAGGACAATCAGGGCTCTCGCTATCCAGCTCGCGCACTCTTGGATTCTGGGTCAGAGTGTAACTTCATCTCTGAGGGTCTGAGTCAGCTCATGCAGGTCGTCAGCCAGAAGGTGGATATTTCGATAGCGGGGATCGGACAAACCGGAACGAGGGTTACACGAAGGATTCAAGCTGTCGTTAAGTCTCGAGTTTCAGAATACTCTCGACCAATGGAGTTTCTCGTTTTACCGAAGGTCACAGCTAGTCTACCCACCGCAAGTGTTCAGGCAAATGGGTGGAACATACCGTTGGATGTCGAATTGGCAGATCCTGAATTCTTCCGTTCAAGAAAGGTCGACTTGGTGCTGGGAATCCAAGCCTTCTTCAGCTTCTTCCCATCCGCAAGGAAGATTCCATTGGGACGCGGTGTACCGTCACTCACCGAGTCCGTTTTCGGGTGGATAGTGACAGGCGAGGTCGTTGCATCCAGTCGAGGTACGGGCTACACATGCAATATGTCGGTAGCAACAAATCTGGAGGAGTTAATGGCACGTTTTTGGTCCTGCGAGAAAGTGGGACCAGTCAGCAAGCTATCTCCCGACGAGACGCGTGTCGAAGAACAATTCAAGCGCATGGTTAAGCGAGAGTCGAATGGTCGCTATACCGTTACTCTCCCCAAAAACGAGCAACTTCTCGCGGAGCCTGGCGAATCACGAGAAATTGCATTGAGACGTCTTGGAACAGTTCAGCGAAGTATGGCACGGGATCCAGATCTTCAGAAGCAATACTTCGACTTCATGACCGAATACCGCGAGCTTGGTCATATGAAGCTAGTGAGTCGCGTCGAGGAAGAGACAGTCAAACGGTGTTTTTTGCCGCATCATCCTGTGATTAAGGAGTCAAGCACCACGACCAGGGTGAGAGTGGTCTTAGATGCCTCCTGCAAGACGTCCTCTGGAATATCACTTAATGATGCACTCTACGCTGGTCCTGTAGTACAGCAGGATCTACGGTCGATCGTTCTCCGTAGTCGTACACGTCAGCTGATGGTTGCTGCCGACGTCGAAAAAATGTTCCGACAAATTTGGATCAATGCTATAGACACTCCTCTTCAATGCGTGTTGTGGATAAGACCCGATGGCGCCACAGAAGCGTATGAGCTGCTTACGGTGACCTATGGTACCAAATCGGCACCATATCTAGCAACTCGAACGTTGAAGCAGCTGGCAATCGACGAACGAGAGCAGTTTCCTTTGGCTGCGCCGGCGATCGAAGAAGACGTATATATGGACGACGTTATATCAGGTGCGGATGACGTTGAATCTGCGGTCGAACTGAGACGACAAATCGATGCGATGATGAACAGCGGTGGATTCAATTTGCGGAAATGGGCGTCAAACTGTCCCGCTGTTCTAGAAGGCATTCCGGCAAGAAATTTAGCGCTTCCAGACTCCGACGGGATCAACTGGGATCAGGATGCGAAAGTAACGACGTTGGGTTTGACCTGGCTTCACCACGTAGATTGTTTCAAGTACTCAATTAAGATTCCACCAATTACGAATGAGTTAATCTTGACTAAGCGACTAGTTCTCGGCTTCATTGCAAGGCTTTTTGATCCACTAGGGCTGATAGGTGCGACGATCACAGCGGCAAAAATCCTCATGCAACGACTTTGGAGCTTGAAGGACGAAAACGGGCATAATTTGCAGTGGGATGACCCGATACCTGCAACGGTGGGTGAGGAATGGCGGACGTTCCACGACCAGATCCATTTTCTGCAAGAGGTACGGATTCAACGATGTGTTATAGCTCCCAAGGCGGTATGCGTAGAGTTTCACTGCTTCGCAGATGCATCAACGTTGCCATACGGCGTGACCATTTACGTTCGAAGTGAACGGGAGGATGGTTCGGTGACGGTGCACCTTCTGACATCGAAATCGAAGGTAGCACCTCTCAAGGTGCAATCGCTTCCACGGTTGGAGCTCTGTGGTGCACTCCTGGCGTCTCAATTATGGGAGAAGGTAGCGGAATCGTTGAAGACAGACGACAGAGTTTACTTCTGGTCGGATTCCACATGCGTTCTTCATTGGATTCGCTCTGCTCCAGGAACGTGGACCACTTTCGTGGCTAACAGGGTGGCAAAAATTCAAGCTCTGACAGAGGGAAACGATTGGAGGCATGTGCCGGGAAAGACCAATCCCGCTGACCTAATTTCTCGCGGGATTGCTCCAAAAGACATTGTCGAGAACAGTCTATGGTGGCATGGCCCCTCCTGATTGATGAATTCGCCTGAAGAGTGGCCGAGGGAATCCGTAAACCCACCGGAAGAGGAGCTGGAAAAACGACGGAATGTAGCGCATTGTGCGGCATCGATCGAGGATGAGTTCATTTCGGATTACTTAGTGAAGTTCTCATCGTTTACTAGGCTAATTCGTATGACCGCAAACTGGTTACGCTTCATGAGCAACTCACGATACTCAAGGGATCAAAGACGAGTAGGTTTTTTAACGGCAAGCGAGCTTTACCAAACTGAATGCATGATCATCCGGAAGGTTCAAGTGGAAACGTTCTCCGAGGAGATTAAAAATCTGTCGTCTGGCATTCCTGTTCAGCGAAAATCACTTCTGCGTTGGTTCAACCCTCAAATGGATGGAAATGGAATTCTTCGAGTTGGTGGCCGGTTGTCAAATTCTGAGGAATCACAGCAGGTTAAGCATCCAATGATTGCCAGCTAGGCATCGATTTACGGAACTTGTGTTTCACCATCATCATCACAAACATCTTCATGCAGGGTCACAATTGCTGTTGGGTGTTGTTCGGCAACGATATTGGCCACTTGGTGGTAGAAACCTAGCGCGGAAGGTTGTTCGTCGGTGCCAGCGTTGCTTTCGAGTTAAACCGTCGGTGATTCAGCAGCAGATGGGCGAGCTACCGGCTGCTAGGGTTACGGTTTCGAGACCTTTTTCAAAAACTGGCGTCGATTATTTCGGCCCAGTATACTACCGAGCAGGACGTGGACGAAAACCTAGCAAGGCTTACGTGGCAGTTTTTGTTTGCATGGCTACGAAGGCCGTTCACCTGGAACTCGTGTCCGATATGTCGACCGAACGATTCCTTCAAGCGCTTCGAAGATTTTTTGCACGGCGAGGACGAAGCACGGACGTGTATTCTGACAATGGCACCAATTTTGTCGGGGCAAGAAACCAATTACAGGAGCTGTTTGCATTGCTGAAAAACAAAAATCATTGTGAGGCAGTGTGTAAAGAATGTGCAAACCAAGGAATTTTCTGGCACTTTAACCCTCCAAGTGCTCCTCATTTTGGCGGATTGTGGGAAGCAGCCGTACGGTCGGCGAAATACTATCTCCTTCGAGTTCTCGGCGGCAATCCGGTGTCCCAGGAAGATTTTGTCACTCTTCTTGCACAGGTTGAAGGATGCATGAATTCTCGACCATTAACAGCACAATCGGATGACCCACAGGATCTAGAGCCACTTACACCAGCACATTTTCTCACAGGAGGGTGTCTAATTGCAATGCCGGATCGAGATTTGCGCGATGTCCAGATGAATCGTCTCACTCGGTGGCAGATTGTGCAGCGGCAGCTCCAAGATTTCTGGGTACGTTGGCGTCGAGAATATTTAGCGCAGCTACAATCGCGAGGAAAAAATTGGCAGTCAGCAGCAAACATCCGAATCGGACAACTTGTTGTTATTGTTGACGACAATCAGACACCAACACACTGGAAGATGGGACGTATACATGAACTACACCCAGGCAATGATAAAGTCACTCGCGTTGTTACAATCCGGACATCAACTGGGTTACTCAAACGGCCGGTGGCGAAGTTATGTTTGTTACCGTTGCAAAATTTAGAAGACGACTCAGGTGATTAATTCGGTAGTCCAGTGCATCGCGAGGTTTCTTTTCCTTTCTATTTCAGAAGTTTCCGGCAACTTCAGGGTGGGTGAGAATGTCTGCGAGCTACATAAATAAAATGAACGCAGCCAGAAACACTGTCTGCAATTTAGCTACTTCACTATGCTACCAACCGGTTCTGTATATGAGGCAGCACTAGTGTACCGGTTGGTCATGGTCACTCACCACTACCTATGTGGAACGCGGAGAGTGGGAGAGAGTTTGTCGGGATAGAGTAGGGAGTAGAATATAAGATTAAAAGGTAAACATTAAAAACTAGGTCAGTAGGTCAGACAGTGTGCAAATTAGCAATCGAATCGATCAGTAGACCGGAGGCGAACTCCGTGAAGTTTCTGTTTAGTTTTAAGAATAAATGTAGTGTTGTTAGCTTAGTAAATAAATTTGGTGTTTTAGTAAATAAAGTTGTGTTGTGTGAAAAATAAAGTACTTTGTGAACTTGGACTGAATGTTGTGAAATATGTATTTATGTGCGAAGAAAGGTCCTTTGATGACCAGTTGATAGAGACGAAAGGTACGTTCACCAGGCAGTGGAACACCATAAATAGTGGTTGGGAGACTCCCCAACCGCACCCACAGATCTCCTGCCACACCAAGTATTTCTTAGCCAATTTGTCGAATTTCTTCTTCCGAAACTTCTCCGGAACATCCAGGCGGGACTTGCTGACGAAAAACTCCAGACCGGGGATCTGCTTGGCGTCCGCTTTAGCTTCCTGGCATGGGATTTGGCCACCGTATTCTGCTTACCGGTTCGACTAGGCGCTTTTCTTACCTTGAAGACATGAAGTCATTGTCTGCTGAACGAACCAGACGGAAGAAAGGACCTTCTTGGCCACGTCCTGAATTGAATGGTTCGGATTACGCTTGATGTAATCCCTTACCTTCCTTGAGATCACGGAGTCGGTCGTCTTCGCTTTTCTTCCGCTGTCAGCTCGCCACTGGGTCGTCTGGGTCTCCTTGAACGATTTTACCACGCGGGACATGGGTGAATTGTCGATTTCCAACTGATTCGGACTTCGATTTTTCACGACCGCGGCCATAATTTTTTGTCAAAGCATTTCTTGCTTAGAAGCCATCTCGATAGCCACTTGACAGATTGTGACGAAATTTGGCACACGTAAACATTACACTGTAACTAGTTTTACAAAAATTTCAACAATTTGTAGCCATGCAATAAAAAGTTATACACAAAAGAAAGCGTTGCATTTTTTTGCGAGTACGATCTATAAACGACGATTTCAAGAGAAGACTGAGAACCGCCACCCTGGCGTATCTGAGGATACTTTACAAAATCTGATGTACCACAGAAAGTTCGATAATTTTACAGAAAGAAGTATTAACATATCAATCAAGTGATTTTACTGCATGTATAACTCTATTATTTGTTGAATCATGTCTTTATTAGATTTATTAGTGTTTGCAATTCAACCTGGTTAGCGTTTAGTTTGCAAGTGGCCAATTATTTGTTAATCCTTAAATGTGCATCTATTATTTCATGAGCCAGCTTTATTTTCTAGCTCGAATTTATTTTTTACATTGACTACGTCTAATGTAGTGTGTCAAATGAAAATTCGAAAACTAGCGATCGGCACGAAAAATCAAAACACTTTGAACGCCAATAACTCAAGTTTTTCATTAATGAGATAGAAATCTCCGCGATTTTATATTAAGTTATCAAAAGTTATCATTCAATAATTGTAAACGAATCACACAAATATAAGGTGATGTCTAATAATTATATTCTATATACTTAATTCACTAGAAGCAAAGTTTGTCCCTCACAAATATGCCCAATTCAATTCAAAAGTAGTAGTAGCCACCAGTTTCATTAGACTGTTATTCTTGGACCGGATAGCTGAGCAATCAATGTCGGTAAGACGCAACGCGATGAAAAGCAAAATATGTATACGGTTGCTCGGTGTGAGCCAGTTGACATCTTTCTTCTAACGTATGTGGAGTAAAATTTGGATAAACTTCAGACCGGTATATGCTAGTAAAGCTATATTGAATAATTTTTCTCGTCGCATAGTTACATTTTTTGTTCATTAAATTGAAAAGATATAAGACTTATTCCAACCCCTTTAAGCGGCAGTTTTCAGGTTTCTATTCCAGAAAAAGTTAGGGTCGAATTTTCCGGAGCTCGATCTTGATTTATCGATCAGATGGTTGAACAATAACAGCATATATAATAATGGCATATACTTTCCGCTTCAAATTAGCTCAGAATCCTAAATCGGACGCAGAATATTTTGAGGAAAATCAGCCTTTTGTACAAAAGGTATGTCAGACGCCTCCATTGCGTCCACAGTTTTCTTAGCGTAGTGACGGGGCAGGTCAGGCCAGAACACAATATTCATGTGTTTGTGCTTTCTGTTGACAAAATCAACAACAAAAGTTGTATACCGATCGGAATTCAAACTGCACGTAACAAAGGTTGCGAGACCCCAATACGTCTCTTATAGAAACATACGGTTGTCTTACTTGGGCCTCTACGGTATACAAAAGTCGCGTTCTGGGGACGTCATAATCCGTACATTGCCAAACTGCGTGATCGATGTCAACATAACCGTTTCCACATCTGCTAAGATTGCTGTCCACGAGGTTAATTCGATAGAGGTGTGCATCTAACTGGTAGTGATAAGCCTACTCATCACACGGATGAAATCACGACTTAATTGCAACCCAAGCTACACAAATGTTTTGTAATGGTTGAAAATACTTTTATATGACTAGATTTGGTTGTAAAAAAGCTTACTCAACATAAGATCATGAATATGTGTTACTCGGGAAGTCCTGAAACCACGCCCTCGATGAAACGAAAGGAATGATGGAATGTAACAGCGGTCCTAGATTTCCATCGTCCCAATCCTGGCTTTGTCGTTCAAAATGGTAAAATTCATCGTGTGATTTTTTTTTCAAACAAATCACCTTCCTCTGCGCCCATTTTTGCGGGTGAGTCCGCTTTCTCATTGTCTGGGATTGAGCAATGTGAAGGGATTCATACTACCCCATGTGAATGGAAGTGATCAAATATGATCTTTTGATAATCACACCCTCATGTTCCCTTTGTTTTGAAAGGAAATAAGGTGAGAAGGTTTCATCGACCGAAGTGTCTCAATTGAACTGAGGCCGAGAAGATGAAGTAATGGTCTGCAGGCTTGTTGAAAATCAGCCAGAAGCCAATTAATCCTTGCGCGCAAAGGTCAGTTGAATATCTGTGGAAAGCAGCACTGGACAATAATTTGTTCCTTTGCTTTTACGGAAACCAAACTGTGTATTTGATAGGAAATTATTTGATACGACCCAGTGATCAAGCCTTCGAAGGATCATTTTCTCCAACAATTTTCTAATGCACGAAGGCATAGCAATCGGACGGTATGAGTTATGACCAGACGCTGGTTTGCCAAGCTTATGAATAGCTAAGTATTACTTTGACCTGTCTCCACTCAGGCGGTACGATGTTGTTTCGAAGTATGAAATTGAATAAGTCCAGCAAGCGTCTTTTTGCGATATCTGGGAGATTTTGCATACGGGTGAGCAGTTGTTTGATGAAAGAAGAGCCATAGAGAACTCCTGCATTGTCAATGGTCTGCCCAGAGAGCCACCGTTTTGAGACAATTCTCGAAACATATGTTTTGCTGGAACAGAATAAGGACAGACCTTTTTCGCGAGACCGAATATCCATCGGCATCACTCTCATTAGTAGATGAGTGGTTACGCATGTTGCGAGCCACCCTCCACAAGGCCATTGAGGTTTCTCGCGAAGGTGCCTCGAAAAAATTTCGCCAATAATCGGGTTCTTTTGCTTTGCCTGTTTTATTTGTGTTTCAAGCTTTGAATATTCCTCGAAGTAAGTGAAAGTCATGTGTCTGCGAAAAGGTTTGAATGCAAAGGATTTTTGAAAATACAATTTTGTGCATTCATCGTCCCAGCCAGGTGTGGCTGGTCTCCTTTTGAAGGGTACACTTTGATTTTTCTTTTTTTGTGCTTCAAATGAGCTTTTGTAGATCAGATCGGCAAGGAATCGATATTCATTTAATGACGGAAGTGTATCGACGGATTCAGTACCGATTGTTTTTGCCAATCGATGTTCCTTGTGAGGTCGAATGGAATTCGAGATGGTTCTGAAGCTTGAGGGCCACATTTAACTGAAAAAATGATTGGTAAGTGATCGCTGCCATTGGGATCATTTATGACTTTCCACAGACAGTCTAATGAAAGCGGTCTTGAACAGAAAAATGGGTCGAGTTTGTTTTCTTGAGCAGGATGTTTAGGTGTGCGTGTTGGTTTCCCAGTGTACAAAATTGACAAATTGAAAACGTCACATAAATCGTAAAAAATAGCCGCCCTATTATCATCGTATAGGTCTCCCTACCCAGTACTGTGGGAATTCATGTCACCCATCATCAATACTGGGGACGGTAAAATTGAAACTGAATTCCAGAGTTGACTACGTTTGATGCAAGTTCTTGGAGGAACTTAAACTGAAGCAATGCAAAGGTCTTTATTCTTTGCAATTACTTGACAAGCGACGATTTTGACGCCTGAAAGAGCTGGGAGAGAAATTTTGTAGAATGGGTATCACTTTTTGATCCGTAATAGTACTCCATAAGAAAAAGAATCGTCTCTATCCAGGCATATAATGTTAGAATCGTGGAAGTTGAGTCCATTCTCTGAAGAGAGGCATGTTTCATCAAAAGCAAATATATCACAGTTGGAATTGGGAATTATAAAATTGAACGAGTCTAGTTTAGGCACCAGACTACGGCAGTTTCACTTTAGTACGGTAATCATATCTCCGACCTGATTCGATGAATTATCCATCGAAAGATATGATCGATGCTATCGAGGGGCCATGAATCAGGCACATGCTTAAGGTATAATGCCAATGTCAGAAGCAAGGCAGAAGCTAAGCTTCATATTGAACATGTCTGAAATGAATGCCACAATGTCCGAAAAAGCTATCAATCCTCGATTGGACTTGGATTCCTTTTGAAAAGATCGAGGAGTAGCGTTTTTATTTATTTATTGTTTTTTTTTTTAATGGTTTAATAATGGTGGAAAGTTCTTACTGCACCCAGGAGTAAGTATAGTAGGAGCCTTTGTTTTAACAATTTACTTTTAATGCCTTAATATTTTGCAGTTTTTTATAGGCGACTTTTGCTATCTCACGGCGCACTTTTCAGAGAGGAACGTCTCCTTTTTGTATATCCGGTTGCGTGTACCACCGTAGCTTCAGCTGACATAATCCAAAATTGGTTTTCATCTTCAACGACTGTTGCAGACTTAAGCGTTTCTGCTTAAATCTGCTTGGAGCGTCCAGTTATGGAACGCTACACTTTATCGGATTGCCTTTTGCACCTTGAGCACTTCTGTAAAGAGTAAGGATTCTCACTACAATACTAGGGTTTTTTTTCATTAGGGCGAATCTACAATTGAGAGATTCTCTTCGGGCTCGCTCTCTTTCATTCATTACATCGCCATTATAAAACTTTCGAGGGATTCTTTAGTACAGATCGAAACACAACAGTGCTGGCTAGCATACTCAACAAATAGGAGAATGGAAAACGTAAAGGTGATTGGAATATGAATGAAAGAGAGCGAGCCCAGAGAGAGTCTCTCAATTGTAGATTCGCCCTAATGAAAAAAAACCCTAGAATAGATACATTTCTGCACAGCCTGTGTGCAAGAATCCTCTCTGTAGTTTTCACCACACTTGCCGCAATGGAATTTTTTGCCGCAATGATTGGTGGAATGTCCCAACCTTTTGCAATTGGTAAAATTATACACCCTCGGTCTTGTAGTTGATGTAAATAGTACAGGGTGCAGCAGAAAATAATGTGAAAATGTTCAAACTTGAGTATTCGGTTAATTCGTGTAGCTAGTGACTAATTTCTGTCAAAAGTGTATTTGTTTATGTTTACTTTCAAGTGCTGCATCCAAACATTCTATTTGTTTTATTGCAAATTCGTCAAAATGTTCGCGAAAAAAGTGATCACCAGTTTGTTGCTCGCCCAAAAGAAGCCGAAAGAGATTGCCAAGGTGGTAGGGTGCCATTTGGCAACAGTTTACCGCATAAAAAAGTCCCTGCAGGATGGTCTTAAGCAGCGGAAGCCGGGAAGCGGACGTCCGCGCTTTGCACGCACGCCGAACGTGATCAAATCGGTCCGTGCAAAAATTGTTCGCAACCCGGTGCGTTCCATAAGAAAACTTGCAAAGGAAGCCAATATTTCGGAGAAATCCATGCGGAGAATCATCAAAGAAGACCTGCATACATCTTCCAGAGCCAGAGTGAAACGCCACTTGATTACGGACCGGGTCAAGGAACTACGAGTGACTCGTTCCAAGAGATTGTTTTCCTTAT
Organism: Aedes koreicus; assembly: GCA_024533555.2. NCBI lineage: Eukaryota > Metazoa > Arthropoda > Insecta > Diptera > Culicidae > Aedes > Aedes koreicus. The sequence continues at coordinate 225,377 of JAHHFK020005154.1, forward strand.
TGAAGAAGGAAAAAATGATAATCCTGTTCTCCGACGAAAAGCTTTTCAGCATCGATGCTGTGGCCAACAGCCGCACGGACCGAACAGTGAAATTAAAATTTCAAACCGAACATCCGGCTGGTGTCATGATAGTTGGCTTGGTGGCGTCCAACGGTTTGAAAATGCCGCCAGTTTTCATTGATGCTGGAGTTAACATCAATACCGAAGTGTCTATCGGTATTTTAAAAGGACCAAGTGCTTCCCTGGGTGAAGGCCAACTTCTCCGAGGACCAAAACGTTGTCCTACAGCAGGATGGAGCGCCTTGTCACACGTCCAATCGAACCCAACAATGGTTGAACGATAACATAAAGTTTTGGCCGAAGGATTTGTGGCCCCCTAGCAGTCCAGATCTTAATCCGTTGGATTATTCGATTTGGGCATATGTTGAAACACGAGCCTGCAAAACATCACACCCTAGTGTGAAAACCCTAAAGTCAACCATAACATGCAAATTGCAGTCAATGTCGGAGGACTTCGTCCGAAAGGCATGCTCTGGCTTCCGGCGTCGGCTCGAAGATGTTATTAATAAAAATGGAGGACACATTGAATAAATTTGTTTAAAAGGACTTTATAAAGATAACTGCACTCGAAAATGTTGATATTATTGCTTGAATTAGTTGAACATGGGATTTGAAAGAAATAGAACAAATTTTCGCATTATTTTCTGCCACACCCTGTAAAGTTACGAGCTCATGACCGACATTAGAGTTCTTGAAGCAACCAGAAGCTCGTTTCAAGTCCTCGACTGTCAAACTCGCATCAAAGACTACGCCGTCGATCGCCACATTTCACGAAGGGACATATACACAATATTCGATGTTGAATAATTCGTGGTCAGCCATCTTATTGGCTATTTCATAGTTCGCTTCTACACTCAGTCTATTAAAACTCTCCTTATGTACCGAAACACCAGGATACTAACGCAGCTAATCTCTTGAGGTGTCAATACTTTTCAAAGGTTTATCTTTAGGCCGAAAAAAGATAACCCATGGTCCGAGAACGGTTGGTAATGTTTTATTCGTTTTATTTGTAAATCATATACCAGCGTTCAGTAACGAAGTGTCAGAAATTACTCTGTTAGGTAATTTAATCGTTTACTGACTACACAGAACCTGCGAAGTTTTTGAAAGTGTGGTAATTCATAACCGAGTAATTTAAATTAAGTGTGTATTTAATTTTTTATTTTACATAAGTCACACAAGCAATAAACATTAATGCCTTCATCGGACCCAGTTGTCCCATAGATGCAAAATTGTATTTATATTTTCACTATTGGAAGCCATTAACCGGTTTATCCCAAGTAGAAAGATATTTCGTTGAAATTGGTTGATTCTCAAAATTCTGTCCTTCGAATCGACTTCTTACTCCTGATTTTCATCACCTGATACGGGATACGTGCTAAATAGGTCTAAGCTCCTTTCAGACTACTTAAACCGAATTCGATCAATGAATAATTTCAACCAATTTGTAATAGAGATTGGTCTTTGTCATGGAATGAAAGATTTCATTCACCCAACGGATGCTTCAATATCATCAATCATAATCATGCGCTATTGCTAATTTTCACCGTTGGTCGGTTGCATCTCCTAAGGAACTTACTCATAGCAGAGGATGAAAAGACACATCGTCGGTCGTATTTTATGTTGTAACAACGCAATATAAGTTATTAAAGTTTATTTATTGCGGAGATTTAGTATTTGGTTTGCCATGTTTTTTTTTCACATCCACCGTTAGAGCTCCGTAAAGAAAGGCTCTTACAGGGTGTAATATAGTTATCTCAATTGGATTTTTATTCCATGCTCTCAACCAATAGAGCACAAACATTTATACTTTTTAAATTGTGACTATGTAGCATGCACTCGGCGACAGGATTGCTTGTGTAACATACCTACATCCGTCGTCTATTGGCTTTATCAGAGTCGTCGTTTGTCCGTCACGTCGAGATTGCGGAAGATGAAAACGAGGAAAAGGTGATCGATCGCTGCGGGAAATGTTCATGTCCAATGAACAAACGCTGGTTCCTTCCGGGTCAGACGCTGCTGCGCTTCTAAGCGTAGAATAGAAAGCAGCATACATTTGGAAGTGTTATGTAAATTTATGCTGTGATGATTGAATTATTCGGTATGAAAATCATGCTGCAATATATTGACAAAATCGTTCACCTGAAGCACGCGAACAAATTGTTCAGATGATTTATCGGAGAATGTGGTTCCGAGTAACGGATTTATTGTGTATTGGCGTTTTATGATGGTTCCGATAGAAGATGTATTGTTTTTCACTTGCTGCTCTAGCGTACTTGCTGTTCTAGCGTTATTGATAGATAATGAGAGAAAACTTCTTAGTCATTTCATCAAAAGACTCCAAAAAGTAACAAGATTTTTTCTTACTTTAACCCACTACCAACCAGTCCTACAGCGTTAATATAACTTTCTAATTTCCGTAATTTCTCAGAATTTCAGCAATTTTTTGGTCCAATACGGTCTCGGACAAATTGTGCAACCTTACCTGAACTGACTGAGATCTCGTGTACTTGTTTCTCGCAAATTCATTGTACCACAAAAAGCAGAGTAGGCATGGTATCATACTCTGCTAACATATAGGTTTCGTTCATTTTCAGTTGAGGGATAGTACAATTAAATTTTCAAGGGGTTCTAAATTCGAAATACATATTTAAAATAGACAATGTTTTTCCTTATCAGTATGTCTCTCTCTCTTTCTCTCTCTCTTTCTCTCTCTCTCTCTCTCTCTCTCTCTCTCTCCCTCTCTCTCTCTCTCTCTCTATCTCTCTCTGTGGCACGAACACTTTACGATCTTACTGTGATTAAACACTCATTATTTGGGTAAAGCTTTGAAATTCGTTCAGCTCTCCCGGAAAATCTGAATTATACCGATTATTCTTGAGACAGCACAGTGTTCATCACAGTGTCGTTCCTGTTCAGCTCTCGTTTTTGTTCGTATTGTGTACCGCCACGTCGAGCAGGTTTGCAAACATTGTAATTCTGCAAAAAATGGATAGTTTTTTTTTAAAGTCCCTTTATTATCGAGATTTTCGGCCCTGGACTGGTTCATCTCCCGTCGCAGTCACTCAAATACCTTTTGGGTATTTTCTTAACTTGTCCGAGGGTGAGATTCGAACTCGTGACTTTGGCGGGAGAGGTGTGGATGCTAACCCCTACGCCGGGGTCACCCCCATAAATAAATAAATTTGTACTTCAGGATGCTGCTTAAAGTCATCAATGATCAAGCTACAATTCATTCGTTTGGAATCAGGAACGCTAACAAATTATTGATTTGTCGTGATATCTGATGTTCTGATCTGATGACATGGTTGCGGTGCAGGTAATCATTTCAAAATTAGTGACGTATTTGAATCAATGAATGAATTAAAAATAAACCATGCTGCTTTGAAATACAAAACTAGGAAAAACTTCGCCAGCCTCTGCAAGTTTTAAGACAAATACAACATTGATTTGGAGCGGTATTTCTTCACAATCTCGTATGGTAAGGGCCATACTCAGGCAGTGGTGCGATTTTTCGTTTTCACTTGATGAAATCTGTGGAAATTTACTTCAGTGTGCCAGTCACATTCACTCTATGCGAGAGCTTCTGAATGTTTAAACCCGATTCTGTACAGGAAGCTTTTTCGCTAGTTCATTCAACGTTGTCCAGGCTGTTTTGATTTTGAATTCATGAGCTTTTAGAGTTCATTACCCAGTTCAGAAGTCATTTTCAATTTCAGAAGGATTCACTGAAACTGATAGAAATGTTTTTTCAGTTCAGAAATGAATGACTGAGAGAGTAGCAGAGCTGTGTGCTATGCTAAAAGCATTTGGTTCAAGTGAAGTGACTTGGGTAGTATTTAAAAACAAGTTATTTTGCACGACTCTTTCAAACAGATTGAACACAACTTGCAGTGCCATCGAAGAATGAATGCCGTAATTAATAGGAAAGAATTCATATTGCTAAGAAAAGATTTAGATGATGATTGATGGGTCCTCCCTTGGCTCAGTCGGTAAAGGCGCGGCTAAAAAGCAACACCATGCTGGAGGAGGCTGGGTTCGATTCCCGGTCTGGTCTAGGAATTTTTCGTTAAGGAAAATTTCTCGACTCCATGGGCATAGGGTATGATTGTACTTGCCACCCAATCATACTAATGCAAAAATGGTCCTGGCATCGAAAGCTCTTAATTAATAACTGTGGAAGTGCATTTAGAACACTAAGTTGAAAGCAAGCAATAAGCTAATTGCGAAAGCAATAAGCTTGAAACGCTAAAAAAGAAGAAGAAGTTGATTCATGATAATGTAACATACACTAAAAGTTTACTTTCGTACATTTTTAATTATTATCTTTCGTAAAAACTGATTCCGTAAATCTTTTTTTTTTGTATCATTTGCGACGCAAGAGTTTCTTAATATTCGCCCGGTTGATTGTTAAACCCAGAGCGGTGGCAATAGCGACATTTGTTTGTTGAAACCCTTCTCATTCGATGCTTTTTAAGGACACGTTGTTCATCGCAATGTCCTTGATCAGCGAATCAATGAACAACTGCTCGTCCATAGGAATTTTTATTTTTCTTATTGTACGGGGTTTCTTGAAAAGTGTGCCATTTTCGTCCAGCAAAACTACTTCCACTGCTCGCTTCGGATGCTTCGAGCGAAAATGACGGATTGCGTTGCCTTGATCATAAGTAGCCTGATCGTAGGTGCATTTGCTGCGTGAGTCTATTGCGCACCTGGCTTTCAGTCCATCCCTGAGGACGTATTGACCGGCAATTTGGGTGAGTGTCTGGTCACTAGTCCGCTTCCTAGACACTTTTTTTCTTGGCTGGGATGGTTCAGGCTCCATAGCGTATAAATTTAACACTAATTTTGTTTGTCACAACCGCTTTTGAAAATTTCACCCACTTGGTTTGATACTGATCGGACTCTTGCGTTTGTCTCAATGAATGGAATGCTCGTGTGACAGACGGCACTGAATGAATGAAACTTTCGCAGAGCTTCTGTGACAAACATAAACATGGTTCATGAGTGAACCTCAAGCTGTCTCACAGCAGCATTCGTTGTTTTTAGTGCCGGTATGAAAATGATACATGTGGCTCTGGAGCTTTGGCTGTGTTGATGGTTCATTTTCATCACGTCAGTTTCGATATTCTTGCACTGAAAAAAAAAATGTATTCTCTCTTTCACATTGAATTGCTGAAAAATCGCACCCCTGCGAAAGCAAGGTGAGTATCGACTAATGAAACATGCCGAAAGTGGTGGGCAGATTGATGACTGCGTTCATTTTGCAGACAAGTTTTCGTGATCCAATGTCCTGGTGGTACATGCTTATACTTTGCTGCTCTGTTTAAGTAGAAAGGTGTCCATCTATTTGAAATATGATGCCCAGGCCTAAAGTGAAAGAAAATACTGACCATGTTGTAGCAAATAGCACCAGAAGTACATTATTCATCTGCTTCCTGTTTATGGTAGTTCAGCTTCGTCAGCAGATCGAATCTCAATAAGGATAGCTGCAAGGTGTGCTTACCCTGCACTAGCCGAAAGACGTACGAAAGGCTCACGTGTGACTGAGGTAAAAGTTGCCCTCGGTTGGCAGGGCTTCAAATATCAAATGGCCAACAAAAGCTGGTAGCAAAGTGGTTTTTCTCGACAATATCCAGGCAGAGTGTATGTTTTACTGACGTTCGTATTTGTTTGCTGGATCGGATTGAGGATTTCGTCATAAATCAAACAAATTTGAGGTACTTTGTACATCACTTCGGGATCGGACCGGCAATGGGGGAAGATGGATGACGAGATTGTGTGCTGGGTTATGGAAAGACACGATGCAACAAGGTTAAGGTGGAATGAAAATTGACATTCGTTACTCATTTGTACATTTTGTCAAATATACTTATTTATTAGTAAGAATACAGAAACAAT